>OX424575.1:12127541-12727541 GCA_949152435.1 Gastracanthus pulcherrimus
TTAACGTTCACGCATTGCAACATAATGGAAAAATACGTCTCTAGAAAGTTAAGAATAAATTTAAAGTCGATTCAATGAATTAACAAATATAAATCAACCTATGATGTCTGTTTTATTGTACATTATGTATATAATACAATGTATTTAAATAATTATGTTCGAGCAGTCAACTATAACATTACCATTCCATTTAGCCATGCAGCGTGAAAGTGGCAATTTATATGCTAAAACAGCTCGCATTTCGGGTGAATTATCTATTTTTGTTTATAAAAGACAGTTTCATCTCTGTTCGCAAAAGTTTCTAATGGAAATGTCATTTATGTTTCAATCTAGCTCTTAAAAATGTAAATAAAATTTTATATTTTGCAATTTGTTTTTGTTTTTATTGTGTAAATTTATATAGAAATCATACTTTAATCAAATATAATTTGGTAGTATTTTTCGAACAATTTGTAAATCAAAATAATAAAATATAATAAAAAAATTAAGATAAATAATTTCGTAGTATATACAGAAATTTATTTTGTATTAAAATCAATATGTAACTTATAAGTAATTTTTTGACGTAATCTTACATAATTTATAAATATTTACTGAAAAATTTAACTTTCATTAGTTGTGATTTGTGAAGCTGCCTAATTACATATCTAGTGTTTGTTTTAACAACTTAAAGATGGCTGAAGCAGAATATATAGAATTCAATATTGGTATGTAAAGTAATTTTTTGTTAAAGCTTTAATTATTATACACTTACAGCATAGATACAGATTTGTTTCATATCATTCTTTTTCAATATATTGCTTAACTATATTTTATCTACGTATTGTTTACATTTCTGCAGTAGCCATATTCCATTTTTTAGTAACGTGATTTCATACATCAATTAATTTTAAGTTTGAAAATGTGTGTTTTAAAAACATACTTATTATCAAATATTGACTTAAAATTGTTTTCCTTTTTAGATTTAATTTAAAACATAGTAGGAAAATCATGCCTATGCTGTATTATCTGGGGTTATTAAAAATCATACCAATGTTTTTCAATTGAAAGGCTGAGTGTTAAGGCGGTATAATTTGAGAAATAATATTTTTAGAAGAATAAGATAAACGTAGAAAATTAAATCAAAAGATATTTATAAGTAAGAGAATTAAACAATTCAATGTAGACTTAGAGTACTCATTTGTATGTTGATTAGCTACAAGAAAACTGGATACCATTTAAAACTCAGCTGAATAATTGGAAAAATGAAATTCTTAAGTTGTACCGCTGTACCGTAGATCAAGTTCATTTCTTAATATTATACAGATTTTAATTCAACAAAAAGATGTGTTTTCAAAATATACTAATGCTACGATATATATCGTGTGCGATTATGTTATTATATTATAATGATGGGAAGTACAAAAATATTTCTTTGTATATTGCAATTTCAAATTACTGATCATATTATGTCATTTTTGAAAGATGAATTATTCCGTTTTATTTCCACAGTACAATAAACATTTGCATCTCTCTCACATTCAACATGATCACGCGATTGCAATCGAGTTCCGAGTCCCCGTATTATCCTTCCTTCCGCCTGTCATATGACTTCATCTCTCTCGCCTTTTCTCTCTCTACATCCATCTATTTATTTCTCTCTCTCTCTCTCTTTCCCTCTTTCTCTCTTCCTCTCTCTCTTTCTCTCCGCAGCCTGTATACAGATTGATATTAAAGCACTCGGCAGTCGGCAGCCGGCTTCAACGACCTTTCACTGCTTATACACACACCGACACATCGGCACTCTGGGCGGCAAAAAAGCTTCGAGGCGCGCTCGCTGACACGCGCGAGCGCGCTTATATATAGGTGCATGATTTATGGCTCCTCGGCGCGCAGCGACGATATTGCGCTGAACCGAGCGTTCAGGTGACTCGTGTTATACTTGGCGGTGTGGGGGGACGCAGCTTTTTTTTTCGTCGCAAAAAGCACTATGTGCAGCGCTAACAAGTTGGATGGATGAAGTAACTGCTGTATAAAAGCTGGATTGCTGGGTAATGAGTTGTGAGTGTAGTGTGTTGGTTGGGAGAAGGTTGATATGGATCAAGAATTTTTAAAGTGCAGCTGCTGCAGCGATTTTAAAAACTACAGTAACTACAAATCTATACGCTATTTGCTTAGAATAGTGTTTAAATCGTTGGGGTGCACCTACCACAGTCATTATACAATAAGAATGATCATCTAGTAGCTTATATCGTTCGATAATAAGATTTACACACTATAGCATTATTTGTTCTACTTGGTTGAATAATTTAAATAGGAAGACATAAGTTTTCGCTTATTATTCAAATTATTTTGAAGTTCGTATATTTAAAATATCAATTTTCCAACTTAAGTATATGAAATCACGTTACTAAAAGATTCAATATGATGCAATAATGTAAACGTGATTTGGATAAACATTGTAATATACTTGGACGGAAAATATTTTGAACTAAAATTACGCAATATACTGACAAAAAGTGATGTTTCTTTTATATCTGTGATTCGAATACTCAATGATTAAAACTTCAACAAAAAGCAAGTGAAAAAAATTTAATACTCTGTAACTTTAAGAAAATTATGTATTTCATACCCAAAATAAGTAAAAAAAATTTCAAACCCTTACCTCTATTGGTTCAGGATTTATGCCAAGCTGAAAAACATGATTATTTGCATTATTTTCCAATTTCTTTTATTTTTTTCTCGTAACTAAGTTATAGTACCATTCTAAATCTTATTTTATCTTAAAATATACATTTGAAGCTATCTTTGAAAATTTTTTCAACAAAATTGCTGTGATGCTCAGCTTAAAATTTCATCGGTATCTTGGCAGAAATTTGGACCAGTCAAAATCATCAAATTTAGTGATGTATTAAATACTATCATATTCTGCATCGAATTCTCTTTCTAAAACATACTGATTAAAGTACTTTATCTTTTATAATTCGCGAGATAAAAATACATACATTTTGAGAAAAATGAAAATAATGCAAATAATCATGTTTTTTAGCTTGGCATAAATCCTGAACCAATAGAGGTAAGGGTTTGAAATTCTTTTTACATATTTTGGGTATGAAATATATCCATTTCTTAAAGTTTCAGAGTATTAAGATTTTTCACTTGGTCACTTGACGTGGAATCACCCATATATTAATGAAAAATTATACATGCTACTGGCTAACAATCTTTAATTGATGTTAAAACTTAAAAATAATCATAAACGTTAAAGATCTCACTCGAATTTTTACTTTCAAAGAAGAGAGGCACTCATAAAATGTTTTTCAGGTAAAATATAATATTTAAAGAGTATGTATTTAAAAAGTAAGTTAGAATGAAGACAGATCATAATTCACTGAATTAGTCATTTAATTTTGATTTCTATAACTTTCGGGAACGTTTATTACGTGCATGAGCTCGTAAAATATTAATCTTAGATTCAAATAACAGCCATAAAAGTACATAAGAATGCTACTTTGGGCATAAAATTGGTATTAATAAATAGGGAAGAATACTAATTTCCAGTTAACAGTAATCTCTGATAAATCGTGATATAGTTTTGAATAATTCTAGTGAGGCTTTTCATGTATGCTCATTTATAATATTATAAACACTATCTTGACTTCTTAAATTCTATTTAAACTTATCAATTGTCAAGTAGTATTTATAAATTTTCCAAGCAATAAATCATCGAAAATGACATATCTATCTTATAAGTTATAAAATATTAATACTGTTTTATAATACGAATAAATGCTCTGTATTTGCGATACCATGACTTTTCTCAAATCATTTATAACATTTAGAGCAACTTTTCACTCTCAGATATTTAGCAAATACAACGTTCTTTTACGATCAGCGATTTTTACGAGTTCCCGTGAGCGAACGCGTCGTTGGATACAAGAAAACGTCGCCTGCTTTTTTCAAACACCAGATTCGCGGAAGCGATCGTCTCAGCAAGTGCCACTCTCAAAAATACACAAACTGGAACGGAGCGGTTTTTTTCTTCGTTCCCTTCGCAGCGCAGTTTCGTAACAATTTGTCATTTATTTACCGACACGACAGTCTATATACACGTATTTGTTTTACGGAGAAACGCGAAGAATTAACATTCTGGCATGTAGCGTGTGCGGGGCTGCGGTCGAAATTATTTTTAACCGATGTATATAGGCGATAAAAGGTTATAAATAACTGCGTGAAAGGGGTTTCACTATCGTAATAGCTTTTGTATTGTTTGCTTTTTTAGGCTTTTCAATATACAAAGCGCAACAATGCTGCGTCAGAGAAGCAGCAATATGCAGACGGATCTGTTTTATCGAGTCGTGGTAATGATCTATGCTCTTTTAGTCGGAGAGCGTCGATCGGTTCGCGATCTTCCAAACTCCATCTAACGGGATTTAGAGGAACCTAAAAGGTTACCTTCTGTTATCGATAATAGGTATTGAGTTTTTTCTGTGTCGATAATTCAAGTTTTTGTAGAATTCAGCAGTCGATGTTAATTCTGCCGATCTCCGCAAAGAAGATCGTAAAGTCGTCTTTGAGCTGCTATAATAAGGCTCTTTCTAGTGTAAAAAGATAAGTAAACATTTAAAAAGAAATCACAAATAAGAAATAGAAAGCTTAGTTTCTACACTTTATTATGCACTTCGTAAAATTATTGTATGGTTATTCTCCTTTAATTTACATTTTATTTATCAAAAAAGTTACATTTTGAAAACATTTTGACTTACGATATTTGTTTGCTAAGGCAAATATAATTTTGAGGTAATAAATACATTGATTAAGGATGCGTCCTAGTCAAGATTTTATTTTCTGCTCATTAACACTAAACGTACAAAAATTAAGAGTAAGAGACCATTCGTTAAAATTGCTTAAAAAGTTATTTTCAAAATATTCAAGGCGATGAAGGATTCAATGGTGACTCTTCTCATTGGATATTTTATTCATAATGCATGTAATGAAGAGATTTCTAGTATAGAGTTGCTTCATAGGAATGATGTTCAAATTTTTAAGTGTTAGAGCGTACAACATTCCAAAAAGCCCAATTCTTCAGATTTTCTTTCTTTTTATTAATTTTAATGTATAAATGTAATATTATTTCTGAAACATTTTCATTTCTAAAATCACATCACAAATTTTGTCTCTTTGTATTAAAGAACAACCACTTAAACTATCAAATGGATTCTTTGTATATTTAATTGACAGGAGCACTTTCAATTTGATTAATAATAAAACTATATATATATATATATATATATATATATATATATATATATGTGTGTTCGTAGGAATTTAGAAAAATCCGGTATTTAGAAAAATCCGGTTCAGCAGAACATTGGCAAAGTATTGAATGCATATCGATAATGGTTACATTTGCCTAAATGCCTAGATTCAATCAGACATTCAAAAAACTGCCTAGGCATTCAGCAGAATGGATACTTGGAGTGACTCCGACAAAGTTGACGATTGGAAAATAAATAAGGCATTAAAAAGCCGGGAGTCTATAAATATATTTGTGAACCCGATAATTTGAGATCCTTTTTTGAGCATTGTTATTAGACGATATCTTTGCAGCTATATTATAACCTGCATTGCTTACAGTTATTAATTAATAATATTAATCTTAATTATAACAAAATTTATTGTGACTTAATATAAAAATTAATATTATAAAAATAAAATAAAGTCAATACCTGATTAACATTTAATATTCGTATTACATGTAAATTCTATTCATTTTTGAGTATTAAATGAATTAGTCAGTCAATCTTTTGTACACTTTTAAGCAATATAATTTAAAAGCAAGCTTAAAATCTACCTTGTTCAATAAAACTTCCCTTGTAAAAATAAAATGATTTTCAGAGTATTTTCGTTAAAATATTTTTTTGCTAACAAATAATTGTTTTTCTAATAAAAGAACCCAATATTAAATAAAAAAACTACTTGCTGAAAAATCCAGTTATATGTCTTACTATTATCCATTCTTGAGCATAAAAACTTCAGTTCTTCATCTTCTAAGTAATCAATAACTTTACAAAAAATCTAGTAATGATCGCCAATCATTTTCTACAATGAATCAGCATCTCTGACAAAACTGGCAAGGAAAACCACCTCATTCTCCACCGACACGCGCTTCCCGCCTCATCCTCAAATAAATTATTATTTTCTCCCCTCGAGCATCGCAAAAGAAATCGGCGTCCCAATCTAAAAAGGAAAACATCCTACGGAAAACTTCGAGCTCGCTTCCCCGACGAAATCCACGAAGTCGCGTCGCGATCGTAAATCAATTCGTCGCGGCGCGCGACTGTAAAGCCATCGGTCCCGTCCGCGCGGATAATTTATGCGGCGGCGCGTCGGCATCAGCGCGACGTTATGACGATGTCGACGTGCGGCGGCGACACCGTGAAGCCGTTCACGCCGAGCAGGCAGGGCGCAGTCTCGCCGGGCGCCAGCTCGAATCGGAACTTCTGCAGCAGACAGGCCGAGAAGAGAAACAGACTGATGCGCGCCAAGTTTTCACCCAGGCACTTCCTGCGTCCTGGAAAAAGAGAGAGAGATAGAGAGAGGTTGGGTGGTGTGCGATGATTTGCATCGGTGAGCGAAATTGCATGGTAGCGAGGTCGTGCGAAAGTCTTGGCTGATTGTTGTGTGGTGTAAATATTGATTTTTGAGGGGCTTTGTGATGGCGGTGATTGGCTGCGAGCGAATTATGAAGTTTCGGTGGGAATGTTTTTATAAAAAATTATTGATGTTTGACAGAATCTGTTAAAGAATGTTTGGTAAAAAAAGGTGGACGAAATACAACGAAATCACTTCATATTGCAGGGGAACAGTATTCACTGTATTTTCATAAATTTTAAGAATAATAAACAATACTTAAATAATAACATTTTTTGATAAATATTAATTTCGAATAATCCCTTTTATTAATATCCTGCGCGAGATATCAAATTCAGGAAAACATATCAATTTTTCGATTTGTAATTTCGATATTTTAAAATTCCAAACTAACGCATTATAATAATTAAATAAGTAATAATAATAATAATCATTATCATTATTATTATACTAGTATAATTATTTTTATATTCGCAATTGAATGAAATACTGAAAACTAAGTGTTTTTACAAAAATCGCAAAATGCGCCTAATCATTATTCCAAAAATAATTTTATTTGAGTTAAAAATGTCCTCTTTCTAAGTTCTCTAAATCTTCTAAATATTAATGTTCATATATATTTTTCTGTTCTTTCTTTTTAAATAAACAAACTTTTCTAAATTTTAAGTATCATTAACCTAAATTGATTTTACGCACGTTTTCCAATCGATTTTTACAATCTTAACGACCCTCTGCCATCATTTCGAAAACTCTCAACCACAACACAAACCACTTGCCCGACCAAAAAGTATATATTTACCCGAACCGAACATCATGAGCCACGGATCCTCGACGAAGTTTCCCTGGGCGTCTAAGAAGCGCTCCGGCCGAAAAGCCTCGCAGTCAACCCAGTGATCCGGATCCATGTGAACGCTGCGCAGATTGCCTATTACCGACCAATTTTTCTGCACGCCGTAACCCAATATCGAACAATCGGCCACCGCGCGATGAGCTATTGTTGTCGGTGCGACGTTCGCTAACCTCGAAACTTCGGCGATTGTTGCGCTCAGGTACGGCAGTCTGGAAAAGTGAGAAGAGAAGGTTCATTTTTTTTTTACAATGCGTAAGTGAGCGTAAAAATTGAGGAACTACTGGAAGGTTCCTTGGAGTTTAATTTTACTTTGAAGAATATTTAAGGAACTAGTATTTAGTGTTTAAAAACGTGGAACCACCCTAATTCATATTTGTGGGGAAAATACAATTTTTTCGAAATTTAGAGGATTTTGAATTAGAAAGTTTTATGAATTATAAAGGTCAAGCAGATTTCGAAACATCATTAATTTGATACATGAAATGCAAAAACTTAAACAAAAATTATGTTATTTTATTAGCAACAATTAAACACTAGTGTTTGCGTTTATTTTTAACGAGTTAATTTCAAGGGGAACCGGCTCGAATTCGAATTAAGGAGGTTCCATTCTAATATATATGAAAATTTAAAAAGGACTTTCGAATTGCATTTTCTTACTCTTATAGAGTGAATATATCACTCCAAAAAGCTTTCTTACGAATTTTTGTAAGCTAATTTAGGAATGCCGACGCTTCCAATGACTTGGTCCAATTCTGTTTGAATTTTAGTCTGCGATTCTGGGTACTTCGCTAGATATGCTACGATGAATCCTATTGTACTCGACGTTGTCTCTATTCCAGCGGAAAATAGATCTTTCAAAAGTACGACTAACTGTAGCTCTGTAAACATTAAAATACGCAAGAAATCAGTTATAATGTTTTTATTAGCTACCGTTATGGACCCAATTGTGAATCAGTGTCAAGTATCGATAATTTTGTTATTTTTATTTAAATCGCGAGTAGAAAGAAATTAAAGTTTATTCATTTATATTTTAGTAGATACATATTTATCTGCAAATTTATATTCGAGTTTTAAATCGACTATAACAAATGATAATAACGCCTCATATCGAAGACTAACAGATTTCAGCTAATCGAAAAAAATACACTATTTAATTTTAATTTTATAAAAAAATAATGTGGTTTGGAAGTTTCAAAACTATATCAAAGTATTCACTCTATCGATATGTTTTGCTTCCTCCTAAAGGAAACTTTGAAATTGTAAAAAAAAAGGTTCCTTAAAAACATGTTAGAAATATGTTTTGGGCAATTAGGAATCAAAATACACTATGTTTAGAAAATGTCCGTATGGATGTGTGTGTGTGTGTATGTATGTGTACTACCATATCTCGAGTAATACACGGTAAAATTGAATGTTTCACGGCTAATTTTTTTTGTTTATTTTTAAGGAATACGGTTCAAAAATATTTTCTTTATTTTTTTATGCGTTTTTACTTTTTATTGGTTTTTTATTTTCCAGTTTTAGTTTTTCGTTTTTTAATACCTTAGAAATAATATCATCGATTTAGTGATAATGGATTTGAAAGAGATTAAAATTACCTATCTTTTCCGATCCGAAATTTTTTATAAGCTACTTCCCTTTTTCTGTTATACTCGGAAACGTCATGTTTTGTTTAAAGGGTTATATCTCGGAAATGTATCATGGAAATATATTGAAAATAATGGAGATAATCAGTAACAACGAGTACAAAATTCATTAAAATTGCTGAGCCATTTTATTTTTCTTTTTGCCGGGAAAAAAATCATTTTGTAAAAATAATCGATTTTCTATGTTGAATGATAACTTGAGTAAAATGGCATTATTCTTTTTGAATTTTTTCTGAAAGGTAGCTATTAACTATTTCTAGGCTAAGTTCTTTGCCAAGATCATGAGGACTTTTATTTTTCAAGATATTTTAAGTTATGTTCTTTTTCAAACTTTTGTTGATCGCTTATATCTCGAAAATAACGCGGTCATGTTTGCCAACTGAGGCTCATTTTTTTTCATTCTTTAATGAGGATACGGAATTACAAAGAAATTTTATGAATCGGTGATTACTCTTTTCCATTCTTAAGTGATTTAGGGTCCATGAGGGTATTAACATATGAAAAATACAATTATGTAAACATGTAATATACCATCGAACGAGGATTCATTATTATTGCGAGATTCAATTTCATCAAGATACTTATCGATTAAATCTCTCGATTCCCCATGAACTTTATTTTTCTTATGTCTGGCGACTTCATTCTGCATTAAAATTATCCTTATATTAGATGTGTATATCCAGCTTTATTATTACGAAATTCTTTAATAAAGAATTAAATATCACTCAATAGATTTACCAAAAAGTAATTGGACATCATCGATACTCTTTGCTCCTGATCGGCGAATCCGGAATACTTTGGCATGATGAAACGCAAGAAGGGAATATGTTGCCATAGTGAACCTGTTGCGCTTCCATTGCGAAATGACTCCTTGAGAATGCGTAGGATTTCTACCATTTCTGAGTCTTTTTCGGTTGGGTCGCACCTGCACGCACAGGTTGATATGTTTCAATGTATAGGTAAAGAACTAATTAAACAAATATATTACATCAAGAAAATTATAAAATATTAAAAAAATGTTTCTCTATTATGAAAAACTTTTTTGTCTAAGAATTTCAGCAGTCTTATCTTTCAATTATAACAGAAAAGATTTATAATTTACGATGATTTTTTAAACTGTAATAGATTCTAAAAGTCCCACATTTATTCACGATAAAACTTTTCAAGTCTTCATATAAAGTTCTTCATGTCAAACAAAAATTTTAATATCTTAATTTAACATTTTATAAGATAAATATGACGATTAAGAATCAAATAAGAAAATTTAAATCACGCAATGCTATTTCATTTATTTTTGGAGTGATAAATAAAATTATAAGGTATTAATGTGATTGCCGTAATTCTAAACATGTAGATTATTTTTACTTTCATCTTACGCTAGTTTACCTTCTACCAGCAATTAAAGTCCACAAGCTGCTGATAACTGCAATCGCGGTTACCTCGCAGAAATCGTGAACATCGATCTTGGTGTCCAGCATTTTATCGTTTACTATATTACATAACATATTTGTATCTTCTAGCACTAGATCCTCCATGCTTTGCTTTCCGAATCCAAAATCCTTTAGAACTTTAAGCAAAAACCTGCAAAATAAGTTTAACAATATTTATAATGAAATTTATAGTATTTTTCAAACATACATACTTTGCAACTATTCAGATTGATTGATTATTAAATGTAAATCACTTCTATAAAATAGTAAGTTGTTATTTGAATGCTTTTTATATTTTACCTCATTATGTCTCAGTTATCTACTTAGGTGTCAATTTATTTATTAAAACAAGCTACTAAATCAATAAAATCATTTACCGAGACAACATTTATGAAGGTATTAACCTGTTGTTGCAGAATCCGAAGTCAGATTTTAATAATAATATCTACTGAAATTACTAACATGCCTGCTCAAAATTGACCAGAAATGATAAATATAAAATTATATTTTATCGTGTAAATTTAATTTTTGTAACTATGGAGGGAATATAATTAATTATATGATAAATATGAAGGCTAAAAATTAAAAAATCAATTTATTAGAAAGACAATCAAATAATGTCTTTGTTATATGATGTTGAAATATGTATTGGATAACGTAATTTTAATAATAATTAAATTCAGTTACAGCAACCTCAGAAACATAATATATATATATATATATATATATATATATATATATATATATATATATATATATATATATATATATATATATATATATATATATATATATATTGTTCTGCTGAGATCAGAACTGAACAATAACGGTGTCAAGAATTATCCCCAGTAGTAATATTTGAACCTGACAGTAACCTGTTTCTGACTTGTTCTAAAAAAGAGTAGTTTTCTCCACCAGGGGCAATTTGTTACGTTATCGTAGTCCAGCTTCGAACCTAATAGATACCTTTTCCCAAACATTTGCCTGCAAACACGATCTATTACACACATCACAACTCCCTTTCTGCCTCACTCCAAAGCAGTACCTCGCATTCTCCTCCCTCGAACCCCCCTCATACTCGCCTCTTCTGCTCGGCCCAGTCCTGGCCGTCGTTCAGCACGATGCCCCTCTTCTTGCCGAAGCAGCGATGCCTGACCTCGAAAGTGTCGGGCCTGCCGTCGAAGTCGCGCCTGCCCAGAAAATCCAGCACCGCTCGACGGCCCGATACCACTATCAGCGGCTGGGCCAGGCCCAGGCGCAGCCGTAGCACCGGACCGTAGATATTGGCCAATTGATGCCAGGCGCCCCAGTGGAAGCCCGTCTCGCGAATCAGCCGGCTGATCAGTAGCAGGTTGCCGATCAGCGGCAGACCGCGCGGCCCTGAAAAGGAAGGAGAATTGATTGGTGGTAGACGGTAAAAGGGAATTTGTTGTTTTAAGGGGAAGTCGGAGCTATCCTGATTGGTGCAGATTTTACCTAACCTCAAAAATTAATATTATAAAAATAAAAATTTGTGGTCATTTATGGTACAAAAATGCGGTTGTCCGGTGTTCTTGTCATAATAATAAATGTTTATAAAGCTTCAAGCGTACATAATTGCGTACAATTTCGTAAAATAATGAAAAATACGGCGCGAGGTGAAGCTATCAGTAAGACTAAGAAACGGTAAGATGACCATCACTTTTACCGTTTTCCATTCGTCAATTGTAACAATATTTCATAATAAAAAACTTTTGAGGCTACTAATAAACAAAATTGCTGTTGTCCGGTGTTCTTTACATAATAACAAACTATTATCAACCTCGATTTTGATGTTACTATGTGAATTTTAGAGGTATAATGAAAAATACGGCGCGAGGTGGAGGTCACAATGGTAAAGTTCGCTCCGATCTCCCCTTAAGGAGGTCCAAGTGGCATACTAGTCATAACGGCTAGATATGAAAAACAGTTTTCTGTATAATAAACGTGTTAAGCTGGCGAACTTTAGAATTAAATATCTTTTGGAAATGCCAGGTAGCATATATTGCAAATTTATCTGTGAACTCAAATAATCTTTATTAACAATTGCAAAATAGATTTGGGTCTAAAAGTTTAAAATTACTTTTCGTTCATACCTCCTTAAGAGCGACTTGTTCTTGACATGAGATGCGATACATTTAAAGGGACAACCCAGAATTAAATCCTAAAAGAATTTCTTTTAAGAGTTCAGAAAATGTTATTTTCCAAAGCGGCTGTTTGCCTATCGGCGAGCGAAATAAACTTTTTCCCCGCTTTCAGCGAAAACTGTTTCGCCACTCGTTAAAAAATCGATATTTTTGTATTTTTCCCATATATATTAAACATTGGTGCATGTATAATATAAATTATATATACACAATATATAATTATTATAATAAATATTCTAATATTAATTATTAAATATATAAACATGAGGTATCACCCAGATGATATTACATATTTAGGAGAGCCTAAACACTCTATAGTATTCTGATTTGTGTAAAACAGAGCTTTGGAGATATACGAACACGCTAAATCAAGACATGTACGACAAAAAGAACGGTGTGTACCTCGGGTGAAAAGTAGCTTCGTTTTGCTCGAGTGTGGTAGCAGTATGAGTCAAGGCGAGCAAGTACAATTCAAAAGCGAGTACATATTACGAACCAAAGATGAGTTCTACAATCACAGAAGAGCAAAAAAAGTCTTTCGTATGTGGTATCATATGGTATCACCACATGTGGTATCAGAATATACTATTTTTTAATGCAACTATTCTAAAACATTTCTTAACTATAAATAATTGACAAGACCTTTAGTCGTATAAATCTTGATTCTACATGTTACAATCTTTTATCTTGTTTAGCATTATCTTGTTTATTGGGGGAATTTCGCGACATGCACAATCGTGTTTTTGCATTGATAAAACAAAAACAAAATGGAATGGCACAACGTGCGGCACTTTACCAGCACAGTATGTACTAGCATTTTGTCATCTGAGTTAGCAGACGCCATGTTTACTCTCTTTTCGATATGCAATAGTTCTATATATATATATATATATATATATACCCTGGTGGAAGATTAATCTAAAACTATGTAGATCTATCTAATTTGCCATGGGAAAAATCGAGGGCCTCGATAAAACTAAATAATTTTCTACAAGGGTATATATAATGTCTAAACTTTTCACTACACCATTTAGATAAAATAGAGCAAAAACCAAACTCTAGGAAACTCTATGTAATAATATTCTTTGTTTTCGTTGGTTATTGGATGTCTTTTGACATTTTTTATTGAAACATAAGCAGAGTACTGTATTGGTGATAAATACAATTATGATTTTTGAAAAAACTGTGTAATATTTTCAAAATGTTTATTAATAGTTAGGCATATTTTTTGAATTATGGAATTTAAAGAAAACATTGCATATAAACAACTGCTTGAATTTCCAGATTTGAACGCCATTATACCGTAGATCGTATCCAAGTTCCATAGTTCATATGTTTTAGTTTTGCTTAATATTTTTTTGGCAACGGATTTATTAGTATCATTTACATAATTAAAGAGAAAATAATGCGTTATGCGATACAGTTGCGCTTAAAAGCTGATGAATTTTAATCAAGAAAGTGAGTCGTAAAGTTTAAACCGATTCTTCGCTGAGACGGCAAATTGTAGTCGCGTAGAAAGTACTTGAAATTATAGGTGTTTCTCAAAAAAGAAAATTCATTTCAACGGTTTCTTTTAATAACGTCTGTGAAAACTTATTTTGATCCATTTGAAATCTTTTAAAACGCATACAATTTTAAATATTTTTAGGAAATCATACAAAAGTAAATGTATATTTATGGTAACGGTCATCATAATTTATAACTCTAGAGAACCTGCTTTTCCCATCGTAAAATTAGATTTGCTGCAATTACATAATTAGTTCACTTCTAATCAAAAGTGAGTCATATTATTAGGAGAAAAGCTTAAACTCTATCCACATATCCAATAGGAGAAGTATTTTAAATTAGAGTGTAGGCATGTATAATTACGAAAACTGAAAAGCTAGTATTCGCTATGTACATTTAAATTCCTTCACGAGAATTTTGCATCAGAAATATAAAAAGTATAATAAACCCATGAGATATAAATATTACTTATTGTTATTTTGAGTTTATTATCCAATAACTCTTATTAAAGATAATTAATACGTACGTTTATTAATTCATTACTTTTGAATACATTTCTTAGAATGTACAATCACAACTTGAATCAAATCAATAAAATCTCGAAGTTACCAAACTGTGATAAATTTTTATGTTTTATTTTATTTTAAATTTCTCTCAATTGCATTACAATGAAAAAGAATTACAAAATCACGTCAACTAAATCAAAGAAAAATCTTCCCACCTGGCGGATAGTTCTTCAACCTATCCCTCCTCCAATCCAAGATCAGCTTCACCACGAACAGCAGCGCGCATCCCAAGAACAGCACCAACATCTTGCATCCACCAAAATCCAGATCCACCCACCAACCAAATCAACAAATAACACAACACCCGCGAAACCAACCAATAACGAAGACCTTCAGCAGCACTCGACCAGCATCCACACATGAATCCCCGCTACGACTAAACAACTATAGAACTTGGACGAGGAGAGCCTCTCCATCAAACACTTTCCAAATCCCGTCAGCGGCAACGCGACGATAAATCACCGACGCATCGGTGCGCGGACGGACTCTTCGGCGACTGCGCGCGAAAAATCCTCGGTGCACCAAAAGCTGCAGCACGCATGTGCCCAGTCCTCCCCAACTCCACTTTCACTAAACATTGGCCAAGAGAGCAGCAGCAACGCTGTGCAACGCGCAAGGTCACAGCATTTTAGTGGTTGGTGCGCGTGCGGGGCACAGGTTTCCAATATTGCCCCCTCGATGTGTGCTCGTGCGTTATTTACCTTCACTTTTCGCGGTTGTTGCATTTAATAGTGGCCGGAGCGGCGATTCCGTGGATAGTGATATAACAGGTTGTATGGGTTGTCGTCGGGAGGTGGTGCGATTGCGTTAAACGATAGTTCTTTCATGGCGGGCCGATTGTGTGTCGATACTGCGAGCAGTGGGTTGGATGGTTTTTACTTTGCGCAGAGTTGTGTTGAGTAAGGAATGGCCGGCGATTGTCGATTATAGGAGTGGGAGATCCTGAGAGAAATATTACCTGAGTTTTCGTCCGAGTTATCACTTGATTTTTTAACGGATTCATCGCCTGATTATTCGTTCGAATTATCAACCGATTTTTATCCTTTTTACTGATTAATTTTTCATCCAATTTATTATTTGATTTCCGTCCGATTAATCAAGTGTTTTTTTTCCATCTACTTTATTACTTGTACTTTTTTCCAATTGATCACTTGATAGTTCAACCGATTTATCGCTTGATTTTCCATTTGATTTATCATTCGATTGTCCAACTCATTTATCACCTGATTGTGATTTATCGCTGAAAACTTTAGTAGAGAGACTAAAGTATTGTTGAAAAAAACATAGCAAAAAGTTGTAATTTTGTTATGAAATATATAATTACACAATAAATTACTATGTGGCATAAGCTACTGCAGACTCGCAAATAAAACCGTTATAATATTTAATTAATTAATAGTTGATATTGTCTGCTATTCTGCACTCCATGGATTTTTTAATTATCGTGCGCTTAGCAATTTTGTTAAATTAATCCATGTAAATATGAATTAGAAACAACAGAACTATTTTATTTATTGTTACCGTATTGACAACTCTATTGTTATTCTCTATTGTTATATAAATTTTGCAATACATTTTTTGCATATTCAATCTCAAATCTTCAAGCATAATTTTTTTTAATAATTTACTTCAAGGTCAACAACGTTTATAACAGCACAATTAAAATTTTACTACATATTACTTACTTGAAATATGCCGAAACGTTATACTTATATATACCGTTATATGCATTTTATTAGTCTCTCAGTGATCGTGTATTTCAAGAAAGTTTTTCTCATAAAAGACGCTTCGATAAAATACTTTTTTGAAGCAGTATCCCTCAGCAAGTCATCAACCTTTCGACTGAGTGCAGCCATTAAGGAGTAATGGAAAGTATGGAAGTAAAAATAGTAACCGGTAATTGCTTTTTTGTTACTCTTGTACAAATTGTTTCTAATATTTCTTCGGTCACTAATGAAGTTAACAAAAAAGTAAATACGACAATAAATTTACAAAACTTTGAGACAAAAATACACACATTTTTAAAATAAATATACTTCCTCATATACAGGCTTGATTGTTAGTCGTGTTACTTAATTTAATACTACTACTTGAACCGAAAATGTTTTCTTGTAGATTAATAAAATTAGAAGACTAATTTTACAGAGAAGTTCGTGAAAAATACCATTAATAATATTTATAAACAAATAAAAGTATTTTAATTGCATTTCGACGATATATTATCGATAGTATAATATTGATGAAAGATATAAATTTATTTTAACCCATATTCGATAACCATCCCAATCTAGACAACCTGTTAGCTTATATTTTCAAGAATTATGAAATGATTGCGCAATTTCTTTTAATTTTGTATGTTAATAAAATTCGTATATCTTTATAATGCTAATATTCCTTCCTTCGTTTTATTAACCAAGTTATGATGTCAGCCATTTATAAAAAATGATTGATTTCTATAATTTAAAGTTTTTATTATTAAAAACATGTTTATTTTGTAAAGAAAGTCTTTAAATTTCATAGCAATGAATTTGTATCTCGTTTATTTGATTACTGCAATACCACTAAATAGTTGTTTCTCAATCTTGCAAAAAAAATCCTCTATCGATGATCACCAGTAATTCTACCCGTTCAGTGAACGAATCCGATTACATAGTATTATAGACTTTCGATAGCCGTGATAAATGGTGCCTTTCTTTTTGCACTTGATCGATATCGTTTTAAGATTTATTCACTATATTGCAACATTTTTTTAACATTCTTTGACATTGAAGTATAGAAAAATTAGTAAAATATGGGATCGATTGCAAACCTTTGTAACTAACGAGATAATATAGAAATTTTTTTTTGCCATTTATCAACTATTGAATGTCTTAAACAGATTATTTATTGGATGCTAAAAGATTATTGTACCTATCATCGTACCCTGAAAACAAATCTTGGTCCACTATATTTCATAATATCTGGTCAACAACCTTATTTCAAAGTACTAAAAAGTCACTTTTGGATTATATCTCACATCTGATCAACAACGCCATACTAAAAATAATAATAATAACATGTAATAATAATTATGATTATTAATTAAACGACATAAAGAATAAAAAAGATTTACGTTGATTTTGAATAAAGCAGATATGCTTAATTTAATTTTATAAAATATTTAACTACAAAAGATCATTTTTGAAATTTATATCTGTATTTCGTTCTACTATTATAGCACATCTTAATCAACAACATCATATTTTATGGTGTAAAACAAAACGAATAATAAATTTTGAGTGAACACTATCATCTTTTCATTACTAGTAATGTTAATGAGATGCGTTATATTTGTTAAATAGGACCTATTGTATCAAACTTTAGCTTGGGCTTTATCTACCAGAATATTAAGATTAATATGAATATTAGGATTAACACTCAATCTTTAACGTATATCTTTACTTGTGTTGGGCTTCAAGAAATAAGATGTGTCAATAGAGTTTGGGGCTCTGGATCTGAAGACCCTGGGTTAGATCCAGTCTTTCTCTACAAGAGCTGCTAACGCATAAACCCTTCGCCAAACGGTGCACCATTCAAACAGTTATTTTCAAAATTTTCATTATTATTACTGACATAAAGCCAGATAATAGATACCTTATTTGTATTTCTACTGCAATGATTCACCAGGTGTGGTCATGGGAGTCGAGTAGAAGACAATGTAGAATAAAAATAAACATCCCTTAAATATGTATTTCATATGCCTTTAATATTAAATTTTAGTATATTAAATTTTAAATTTTAGTTGCTGAAAGACTTTTAGAGAATAAATTACTTGAAAATCGTCTATTTTACACACGTCTTATGGATGTCGACGCGACTCTGAGCAGTAATATTAAGATATTTCTTCATAATTAGGGAACAGTAGTACACGTTGAATCAGCGTACACGATGAAAATTCTGATTTATTATTATTTTGAAAAATTTTAAGTGTAAAAATCATTGAGGTTCAGTAATCGTATTATCCGTGAACGAAATTTGGAAATCTATACTCAATATTAAGGTATTTCTAATGCCTTTTGGCCAAAATATAAAAAAAAATTATTTAAGTTTTTTAATACATAAAGCAGTAATATTAAGACATTTCTTCATAAATAGGGAACAGTAGTACACGTTGAATCAGCGTACACGATGAAAATTCTGATTTATTATTATTTTGAAAAATTTTAAATGTAAAAATCATTGAGTTTCAGTAATCATATTATCCGTGAACGAAATTTGGCAATCTAAACTCAATATTAATGTAGGACTCTAATGCTATTTGGCCAAAATATAAAAAAAAAATTTATTTAAGTTTTTTAATCTTTGTAATTGTAAGAATGTTTTGAAACATATCAGATGTCAAAACTTGATGTTTTAACAAAGCTATACGCATTTCAGTAAAACAATTTACATTAGACAACATACAAAATTGAATCTATAAACGGGTTTTTCTTGCAACTAATTTTCCTAACTTTAAAAAGTGGCTTGCGCATGAGGTTTTTATGAATCTTTTTGAAACTTTTAGAAAATAACAGATTATTTTATTGACCAATCAAGGAAGTGATTCAATTTTTTTCAGAGCTTTTTATCAAATTGCTATGCGCAAGTGACACTGAAAACTGGTCATTTTCGTTTAAAAAATCGTACTTCATCAATAATTCAGTAAATAATCGATATCTTGAGCACAATATATATATAGAACCTAATAATATCATCCTACATAAGCCTTCAAAATTTTAGCTCATAAGACTGAACAATAAAAAAAGTTTGTCTTTTCACCATAGTCCTACCTTAACACGTGAGAATGTAGAATAATGTGTTGTACTAGTTTGCTACAAAATATCTTCTTATCTTGGGAACTCGATTAATTTATTGTTACGTATTTGATAAATGTTTTACTTGATAGATAATAATTCTTATGAATCGTTCTTTAATATTCTATGTTAACTGCTTAACATTTATAAATTATTATACGACGATGAAATCTCTGTTAACAGTGGTGATACATACAAAGTACACAATGTATAATATCGAAAGAGCGTGAGTTAAGTTGGTAGCACTGAAAATTTAAAACAAGTTTTTTGAGTACTTAGAAGTAACTCAATTCTAAGCTCTTAGAATGCCGTATATTCATGGGTACGAATTTCTCATTGATATCTTTAAACGTCAAAGAGCTAAATGAGTTATTTTCAACTCAATCTGCCTTTTTTCGATAAGTTTTCAATAGTTGTTCCAAGAAATAAATTTTAGTCAATACCTTATGTTGTTTTGTTAAATATCATCCGAGAAAACCTATTATAAAAAGTATTATTAGCTTCAGAGATTACACAACTCGCTATAGGAGGAAACTGGGCTGATTGAGTGTAGAAGAAAAAATGGAGTATTTTATGGCGATCCAGCTGTATAAGGCTGTTGACATGCGGCAATCGCCGTATCTTGCGGCCCTGTTTAAAAAAAATCAGTCCAAAACTTGCAATTCCAGAGCCTCATACTAGCGTTGGCCTAAAATCTTTTAGCGCCCAAGGAGCGCGTCTTTGGAATTTAATACCCCATAACATAAGGTACCTGCCCTCACTCTCGAGATTTAAGACTGAAATATGTAGACATATTATTGAACATAGCGATGCGAAGTAGATGCGAGACCAATGGCTGTAATTATGTTGTTATGTAATTATGTTATGACATGATAGTGATAAGAAGCTAATGAGAAATTGTGCAACAATGATTATGACGGAATCAAATGATGGACTACTGTGATATGACGACTTTGTGATAATATGATGCTTAATGCATTATATGAAATATTATATGCCAATTCTATATTTTCTTTAGTTTCCTCGAAGAGGAGGATTTGTGATACTAAAAAAAAGTTTTGCTAAAGACACGTTAGAAACATGTTTGAGGATTAAGAAATCACTGTATTTAGAAAATGTCTGTGTGTGTGTGTGTGTGTTGTGTGTGTGGGCGTGCATGTGTGCATGCGTGCGTGCGTGTGTGTGTATGTGTAAGGATGTGGATCAACATTACTTTTTTTTTTGTTTTTCGATGCATTTTATTTTTTTTATCGGTTTCTCGATTTTTGGGTTTTATGTTTGTTGAGTTTCTGATACCAAAGAAACAATATCATCGATGGGGCCTGCGGCGGCTCAGTCGGTAGAGTGTCGGATTCCCACGCCGGTGACCCGGGTTCGAATCCTAGTCTCTGCCGATTGATACAAGCACCTCTGTAAAAATTACATGTGCTTTGTTTACAAACACACCGCAGACCCCCGTCGCCGATTAGCACCACATGGAAGCACAAACATGGCGACGTTAAATAATAATAAAAAAAAAAAAAAAAAAATATCATCGATTGTGTGACAATGCATTTGAAAGAGCAAAAAATACCTATCTTTTCCCACCCGAAATTTTGAATAAGCTATTTCCCTTGCTTTGTTATTTCCGAAATTGTCATGTTTTTCACGGTTATATCTGTGAAATATAACAATGGAAATTTTTGAAAAAAATGGATAATTAGGAATATGAATAAGATTATTATGGAAAAGTTTTCAAGCTTCATCCTTTTCAGTTGAAAAGAAAAAAACCTTTTTGTAAAATAAAATCGTTTTTTATTCAGGTATTCATTTCTTGAACGACTTTTTTGCTTAGGTCACAAGGACCGTTTATATTTCGAGATATTTGAGGTTATGTATTTTTTGAATTATTTTTTGATCGCTTATATCTCGAGAATGGCACGGTCATTTTTTACCAAACAGGGCTGAGTTTTTTCCTTTGTTAATCAAGATTCGAAATTCAAAAGAAATTTAAAGGTACATAGAATCGTTTTTTTAATATCAATTTTTGGATTTTTGGATTTTTAGTTTTAGTTCTGCGAGTTTGTCAACCGCAAATTTTAGATAGGCTCTTTCCTTTCTTTTGTTATACACGAAAAAAGTCATATATTAAGTTTAAACGGTTATATCTCGAAAATCTGTGATGGCAAATCGTCCACAAAATTTTATATGATTAGGAATTAAGTGAATCTACGTACCAACATCTGATTACAGTTAATGTAAATATTTAAATAATTTTAATAAAATACGTACAGAGAAAAAATTGATGTGATAAGGATTATTACCTATCCTTTTGTAATTTTAGTAAAAAATTATCTTTTAGCAAATCATCAATGTTAAAAAAGCACACTCTTTTTGAGGTATTATTTAGAAAGATATATAGCAATTTAAAATTAATTTATTAGAATAAAGAATTTAATATTGGAACAATTGATTTAGTTTCAGGAAGCTAAGTGCTAATGAATTGGCAGCGGTTTTAACTTCTGTAATGCATAAATTTACAATATTGATGTTTCTCAATTTTAAAAAATGTTCAAAATTCAAAAACGCATTTCTTTAATAAAAACAACTTTAAAGTAATTGTAAGATACATTAACTAGAATGAAATCACGTAAGCTAAGAATAACAATATATGTATTTTTGTGACATATCTAACCTATAAAATGACAAAATAACTTTTTTCACTTTTAACAAATTTTGATAATTTAAAATCGCAATTCGTTAACAAAAACACTTTACAAGTAATTGTAAGATACAATAATCGAAAGTAGTTTACATGAACATTATAAATATATGCATCTTTTTAATATATCAAACGTATAAAATACACATAAATAATATTTTTGAAATTTTTACAAAGTCAAAAAAATTCAAAATAGCAATTATTTAAAAAGAACCAACTTTAAGGACATTATAAGGTACACCAATCGAAAGGAAATTACGTCTACTTTACGAATTTATGTATATTTCTGAAGTATCTAACGCATAAAACATTAACAAAATTCTTTTGTTATTTAAGTGAGTACTGTCGGTTTCGAATTAGTGTTCAGAAAACTCAGAAATATTGTATACTGGTATTATACTAGTTCTACTATTTTGTATTGTGTATTTTGACATCAAACTTACTCATACAAATTTTTAGAAAACTACACCAACCCAGAAAAAATATATTAAGAAATTTATATTTACGTTTTTAACACGTAACCTTATGGGACTCACGTTTCCTACAGTTGCGATCATGAATTTCGTAAAAACTGCTGTTCTGATTTCGACGAAGCTTTGAGAAATATATATTTAATATCCCATAAATATAATGCAAAACTCCAAATGGTGATTCACCAATTTTGAGTGCTAATATAAGCAAACGAATAACATTCTTCACGTTCTTCAAAATTTTTTTAAATTAGTAGTCCGTTTTGACCATCTAGCTCCAAAATCTAATCAGTTCATTGTTGGGTCATATCTGTTATACCTGCAAAGTTTCAGCCAGAAATAGGGTGGCTTTAAAAAATTATGGTACCACAAAATTTGATCACATATATACACATACGTACACACACCCAAATACACGCACACACTAACGCACAGTCACACGCACATGCACACGCACACGTGCAAATGCGCATGCACACGCACACCCACCCGGACAGTCATATGCACACGCACACGCACACGCTCACCCCCCTCCCCCTCATTTTTTCCACTCTTTTTTCCAATTTTGTTCTTTTCCATTTATTGCATTATACGACTTTTTCGATAGTCGTACAAATCAAGCATAATAATTGCACATACAAAAACATAATTATGTATTTGTATGTATATTCATACATATTATGAATTCTACACTTTTTCGATTTATTGCGTTACAAACAGCCATCATTTTCTTTTTATGTAGGATACATACACACGTTCTACAATATACTGCGAAAAATTTGACATCGACTTCTCTGAAAAATATATCTCCGCATCACTCAAATGAAATAGCTACAATCTTCACTAGCAGCCCCTCTATAAACAAGTCCACGGAAAATTAAAATGCTAAGCGAAAAGTCATGACATACCTATTAACTACCGTCAATATGCTCTCTACAATTAAACCCACTCTCAATAACGCACTCCAAACACAAACCCATCACCGACACCATACTCACGCTACACCATTCCTGTCAGCATCTTCCGCGCAGTACCTGGAACAAACGTTTAAATTAATAATCCTCCGTAAAAGCCCCTGCCCCCTTCCCCCAGCAAAAAGAAATCTCGCTTGAACTCTCCTCTCCCAGAACAAAAAAAGGCCTAGCGACTCGCGCCACGGGGGTATGCAATTTATGCCAGACGCGTAGCTAATAAACATTTTACATTGTGTCTTCGCGCGCGCCGAGCCCGGCGAGGAAGAGAAAATTCTCCCGTGTCGCCGATCGCGTATAACACAACAGCTGCTGGCCGCGCACGCGCACTCCAGGCGATAAAAAGGCCGTTTCGTTGCGTTCCTCGTATATTGGAAATCCGCGTGTGTGTGTGTGTGTGTGTGCACGGAAATTCGCAATATCACGCGCGCTGGTGCGCTTTCTATAACGCGACGTATTTCGTATTCCGGGCCCGAAATCGGCTCGATACGAGAGAAAACTGTCACTTGTCGCCGTTGATGTGGATGCGTGCGTGGAGCGTGTGGTTGGAGAGTTTCTATGTACGGGTGGTGTGGTTTTTGCGGTTGAGGAGAGAAGATTGGTTTTGCGAACTTGATACGAGTGCGCCGTTGAGATATGGGAGTTTATTAATCGGATGATGGGGTCAGCGATGGTTTGTTTGTACAAGGTGAATGGGAAGGAAAATGAGTGGCCTGAATTTGCGCTGAGCAGGTTTGAGAGCGAGACCAATGGGATTTGATTGGAGAATATTAAGTTATGCTCGCGGATGTTGTTATTGGGGGAGTAAAATATTTTAGTGAGGTTTTCTTTCTCCGATTTGGATGAAATTACTTGTACTCTCTGCATTCCTGTGCGTTATGGATACTGTTATAGGAGGGCTATTATATTCTAATGATGGATACTGCGTATTCTAAAATAGTTAGGGCAGTGTTTAAAAACAATGGCTAGATATTTTGTAGGTGAAACACAGGGATGTGGTATAAAATTTATGTACATTGAAGCGATTTCTCCTTCCATGTGTACCAGCTTTAGATTTGAATTTATTGTATGTGGGTTTCGCAATAGGAGATAAACAATGTGGGCATTACTACAGACATTATAAATCCCGTTTGAAAGGCAAAAGTACTTTGGTAAAGAATGACACACATTTTTCTAGCTATTTTTAACCAGGTTTGTTAATATGTTTATTTCTTATACAAAACAATTTTGTATTACTAGAAAGCCTACATATATATATATATATATATATAATGAAAGAAATATGATTAATGTTCATTGCTATAGACATTTTTGTTTATAAAGAAATTGATTCTTATAGTAACAGTGCTACAACTTTTGTATTAAAAGGTGAGTAATTTCAAGATAAGTAACTTATTAATTTCAAGAAGTACACTTGAAAAATAAATCAATACTAGCGTTTATTTACTTTCTTAACTAAAGATTATTATTTGCTAGCAAAATATAATTTTAAAGTGAACCTCCGTTAATATTTAAAAATCTTTCCCATTAATTTTGAAATATTTATAGGTTCACATTCACAAAGAAGATGACATACTAAATTTGATACTTTCTTTTCATTTTTGAGCAATTAATTAAACGTAATGCATATATTTCATTTCATTAATAAAGATTCTTGCGCAATCAAGTTTGACTGATCCAGCCCAATAAATTCTCATGAACTTTAGGATCCTTAATAAATAGCACTTCGTATTTTTTATTGGCACACCTTTTATATCTAGTTTTTAAAACACAAAAATTCATGTTTAATCGTTCTTTCAATTAGAAAATTAATGGAAATCCACCTTCAACAAAAATTCTCAGAAACTTCCCAGCAAAATCGTTTCGTTCTTACCAGTGCAAACCTTTTACAGTAACACGAACGACATTAACATTTAAGCAATTCCAAGTAAAAGCATAAACTCAAATGAGGCTGCAAGTGACATTTTTAGCATCTCTCCCCAGCCACACGCACACACTCAACATTTTCAATCCTCTTTGTGCAAATCTCCTTTAATTTTAACGCTCTTTCAAGTAACGCTCATTACCATGAGCGACAATGCCGCCCCTCCCTTCCAGGAGAAAATATTCGCGAGCGTGCAAATTCCAGCCAAAGCAAAACTTTCGAGCACCTGTAGACAAGCTCGCGCGCGTACGTGTCCGCGCATTTATCGCGAGCCCGCGTCTTTTCTTTCCTTCCTTTTTTTTCTTCTTTAATGCTCTTTCTCCGCGCGAGAGAAAAGTCAAAGTAACGATCTAGTATTCGACGCGCGCGCGAGAAACTCGCGGCGATGAGCGCCGGGCTCGTTTGCGTATGCGCCGCCGCTGCCGCCGGCTCCAGACGTGCACTGGGATGGAATTCAGATTGGAATCACGGGGAGTTTGGAGAGTCGAGAGAGTGCGTTGCCGATTTCGCGGATTTGCGGAAGCAGAAGCGCGAATAAATCAATATGCCGAAAGGTGGACTGGTTGAGGAGTATTTGGTATTTCGATGTAGGAGGGAAATGTTTTCATTCTGTGCAAATATTTATACGATTACTTTGTTTAGTTATTTATAATTACCTATGCATGGTTCACAGGAACTTTGATCTTCGATAATCAATTAATATGTGAATAAGTTATATACAATTATAGATAATCGAATATAAATATGTATGTTTATATATATTAATTATTTAGTTATTTATATTTAAATATAGTAGTGTATATAAATTATATATAATCATACATGATTATCGACGCCTCATAAGAAGACTAACGAATTTTAGACATAGTAAAAATTATTTAGTTTTCATGAGATGAAAAATTGATAAAAATATCTGTAAAATTTTCCTACAAAATATTATACACAACTTATCGATAAAGTGAATACATTGATATTGTTTTAAAATTTCCAAACAAATATATATTTTTTATATGTAAAATAAAATACTGTCTATTTTTGGAAAATTAAAATGCGTTAAATAGCATTCTTCGTATGAATCGACGGTATATGGTTATATTTGAGTTCTAAATTTATATACTTGTATATGTACATATATAATTTTAGTACAGAAAAATAGAATTATATATATTAAAAATTCTAATAATAACCATATATAATATAATCATATATGAGTAGACATAATTTATATAAAGTCATATATAATTTTATACACATAATTATATTAAACATATAGTTTATGCGAAATAATTTGTTCTCGAGTAACGTTAGCCGAATTGTTTAATTATTCTATATGAAACATGAATTGGTTGACAATGGAATTTAGAAACGAATACTTATGTTTTTCTTTTTATTATTTAAAATGAAGTATATCCCTAAGTGAAGTAAATTATAGACATTTCATTAATTTAGCAATGAACTTTCTAAATACTCCAAAATCTCAAGAGTAGTTACGCTTTATTTTCTGTACTTACGACAATCATTTTCTAAACTTTACGGCATTTACTTGCACTCATTTAACTATAATTATAAAGATGCACAATAAAATTGTACAAATATACAAATCTTGAAAGTACAATTGTAACTGAAGATTATAATTGGATTTGTTCCACTGCTTTTTAAAGTGTTCGCACTTTCATCTCCATAAAGACGAGAATAATTGTTCGACGAGAATAAATCTGTACAACAAGAACTTGAAAAAAAAGCTTGGTTTATAGAAATTGTTGATGACAAAATTTAGTGCTGGCGACCAAAAAATGAATTGATTTTTAAGAATTCAATAAAGACTATACCAAATAATATAAAACTATTAAATAACTAGAAACATTTTCAGTAAAAAGTGGCCTTTTTACTAGCAATATGATATTAATTGAATATTATTCCATCAAGTACTCGTTATAGGTATATATCGTTTAGTAGTTAATATCTGATTTTTTCGTTTCTCAATTTCATTCATCTTGGACGTTTGCAATGAAAACTAAAAAAAAGTAAAGTAAACATGAAAACAAATTTAATATTTATTTATTAAAGCAAATGCTTACTGCAATAGAGTGACAGATTTAGTAAAAATTACGAATGGTTAACTGGTAGCCAGTGCGCTGAAGTGGCGTTGCGTCTACTCTTTCGCGTTCTATTTCTCAAAGAAAACAACTTGAGCACTCTCTGGAAAATATTTTTTTCTATGTAAAAAATGCTCAGCTTTCAATCTAAATGATCAAGAAAAATATTAAAAGTATACTTTTTGAGATATAAGACATTTTATAGTTTTTAGAGGTGAAAATGTAAAATGTCGGAAAATCTGACTACAGCGTTGGAATGCTGAGGAAAAAATACATCAGAAACACTTATTAAATATTTTTTAGGTAAATTTTAGTGTCGCAAACACGAGTTAGAAATATCATAATTTGACGTTCGCGCTCCGCGCTGGGAGAGTTGACGTGAAATGTCTCATATGTACTCATGATGTACAAATAACTACACAGCATTAATAAGATAAAATGTTTCTATTTACGATAAAAATGTAATAACAAAGGAAATAACAAAGGAATTTACAATCCAACAAACTTTAATTTTCAAACTTATGATTTTTTTCAGATGCTTTTTAGAATCCTTAGGCAATTTACAAAAATATTTAATCAGGAAGAACAATGTACATTGGTTTATAAAATGTGATGCACGATAATGAGAACTGTGATCAAAAGTATTATATATAAATGTATATGGTTCTTTACTGATTAAGTATTTTTTTTAAATTGTAACGGCGAAGTGCTTTTAAATTATCTGAGAATTCTAATAAGCATCTGAAAAAAATCATAAGTTTGAAAATAAAAGTTTGTTGGATCATAATCGAGCGTAAATTTCTTCTTATTTCAGATATGCACTTTGTTGTTATTTTTTTTGTTATTAAATTTTTTTTCGTAAATAGAAACATTTTATCTAATCAATTCTGTGTATTTATTTGCACATCATATATATCTATTACAGAAAAATAAATTTCTCCTCATTTCCATTATTTCGATGGAATATCCTCCTTAACAAAATTGGTAACAATCATATAGAAATTTTTTTTTTAAACTATAGATTTTTTTAGGTTCTTTGTTTGAACTCATAATAATCACATTTTATTTTATTTTAATTTAAGCTTACATTTATCATCAACATACGATTTACTTTAGTTATTTTAACGTACAACATCTATATTATACAGTTTTATAACTACAAACTTTAGGATGCTTCATTATACAATATAAAATTTTTGTAATCATCTGAAGTAAATATGCTAATATTTGGATAAGCGATAATCCCTTGGCTTAGAAGATATAAATTAAGGTCAGTGTGACTAACGAAAATATGTATACAATGTATACTATTTGGATTTACATGTATTTAAAAATATCAGATGTCTCCTCTTGGTGTATCACTTCTCTAAACATCTTAATCTGTTTGCTTTGAAAGAAGACTAACATTCTTAAGCAAACGTTGATTCAACCTTTGGATTTTTAAAATATGACTGGAAAGTTCATACAGATACCGCGATCCTTCAATAAACTACCATAAACTAACGAGGAGCCCCCGATATTTTCAATAATGCATCTCACAAGAATTTTTCCAGCTAACGATATTATTGTCATGCAAATCAGTAGTTTCTCGAGGTGGAAAAATAAATTTTTCAGGGTCACGAATTAAAAGAACCCACGCCGTAACGCCGGCTCACTGAACTATTTAATATTTTTTTAAAGCCTCATTTCCATAGTACACCCAGCGAAGTTAGTCGTTAATTAGAAGTCTCGTAATACCATTCAATTAAAAGCGGCGGTGCCGGGGGATCCGGAAGTTTTCTGTGCATATACCACACACTTTCTCACAAGAACTATGTTAAGCTAATACTCGCGCGCGAGCACTTCTTATTGAAACTCACGCCGCGCAAACTTCCTCAGCTTTCTAGGGATGTATGTGTTTGTGTGTGTATTCAAAGCCCATTCTGCGTTTTATATAGATAAAAATCTCGGTACTGGGTTTACGTGCTCTACAGAAAAACTCGAAAGGTGTGAAAATGGAAAAAACATAAACGTGGATATGACTTAATTATCGTTATTTTCTAGGCAAACTTGCAGAATGTTTGGCAAGAGGATATGGAATCTATTTTTAGAGTGAAGAATGGGTAGTTTACATAGGCATTATCTTAAAAACTGGATCGCCTTTTGCCTTAAATGAAACTTTTTTAAAACATTTATCTTCAATGAACAAAATTTTATACTAAACTTACTTGTACTACTTAAAAATAATTAAACCAAGGCATTAAATAATTAATAATTTGTCTTACCTAAGCCATAAATTTAAATAAATATAATAGTATCTTACAACAGATTCTTCTCTTAAATCAATTTTGTACTCAACAAATAGCAAAGAACTCTAAAAGTAAAAGAAGTTTGATCTTACTTCAAAATTCTCGATCATGCTATTAAAAAATAATTTATTTCGATTAAAACTTTATGTTTAATTAATCGATTCTATTTTAAAAATTATTAACCTGCCAGTTAGTTTCTTAGTACCAATTCACCTATAATAAAAAATAAGTTACTTCTGGCCATTTTTTTCGAAAATACTTTCCATACATTCATTCTACTGTCATAAACTCTGGCTCTAACGGAGATATTATTCGAATCTTTGCAGAATCTAGCTTTGCTGGTCTGTGCGAACGCAAGAAAGCCGTGAATGAAAGGGAGAAAGACTGGAGACGCGAATAAGTGAATGGAAAGGTATACACGCGAGAGAAGGAGAAGGTGAAATGTGTCGCGCGTAACAATGAGAAGGAGGCGAAGGTTGGAATAATGCACGTGGATGCGTAAACGTGAAAAAAGATGTATCGTTGGTAGAAAGGAGACAAAGGAAATGTAGAGAGAAGTGTGAAACGAGAAAAAAGGAGTAGGTACAGTGGGATCTCGATTCTGTGAAGTCCTCGGGGTCCAAATTCACAAATTCGAGGCCCAATCGCGTAGCACTTCCCCCAGACGTGCGACTTCCCACCTTGCGGTACTATGCATGCTGAGTGCGGGCACTTCTCCCCATCATACCGCAGATTCTGCGACGTTGAACCCCGCCGTTAACTTATACTGGCGTGCCAGTAGGGGAGAAATCGAGATCACACTGTATAATACATACCGTTAATGTGCTTATTAAATTATTTTAGATACTTTTAATTAAAATTTTTTTTTAATTCCTGATATGGGTTGTTTTAAATATACAGTTCTGTCAGAAATTTGAGGTTCCCGCAAGAACTAGTTTACTTATAGGTTTATAGGTTCTCTTTATAGGTTATGTGTTTTCTGTAGCGTCTTCGAACTTATTTATTTAGAAATACTTCAAGGTTTATAAGAATGTTTCTTTAATATTAAATTCACTTATTGATCATTAAAAAAGTGTAATTATAATTACGTTGGAATAAAATTCGTTCCTGAAATGATTTATACATTTTGTCTATGTTTGCAAAGGTTTGCAAAGGTCTCGTTTCAAGAACAAAATCGTTTCTGAACGAACTATGGAAAACGTATATACGCGTTACTGCAACAAAAACAAAAACGCATTGAAAAATAAAAAAAATATTTCTGCTTCCATATCGCGAAAAAAAGAAACAAAAAAAATGAGCCGAGAAGCATTAATTTTTACCATGAGTATCTCAAGAAACAGCGGTACACACATACACAAGCGCACACACGCACATACACACACGCACACACACAGCCATGCAGACGTTTTCTAAAAATAGTGTATTTTTATTCCTAATGTCTCAAAACATATTTCTAACATATTTTTAGCAAAATTTTTTTTTTACTATGACAAAGCTTCCTCTTTGAGGAAGAAAAGTCATTTTCTAAAAAAATTGATTTATTTCTTTCACGATAACTGGAGTAAATCGGCAGAATTTAATTTGGAACTTCCCAAAAAAATAGCTTTTTATATTCTCTTGGCTATTCGCTATGTACAAAACTTTGGCGCCACACGTATTTTACATAATTACGTGGCGAATCTCTGAACTATTGTGCCCGACAAATGCATTAGCTTACATGGCAGATTATCGAAAATATATATTTTTCTATCAGTAGCTGTATAAAACGCTGCAGAATTTTTTTTACATCGGATACACTTATGATCACCGCACAAAAAAGTTTTCTCGATGTGTGAAATGATAGCGATCTGTAAAAAAATATTTTTCGACTACCTGACATATAAGCCAATGTATTTGAGCGGCCTAATAGTTCAGAAATCCGACACGTAATCATGAAAAATACGCGGGGCGTCAAAGTTCATTATTTAAGGTTATGTTTGTTTTGAAAAAAATTTGATTCCCGATATTGCAAGAATGGAGCAGTCATGTTTTAGCAATCAAGGCTAACTTTTTTCGATTTTTAAGTTGACTCTCTGGTCAAATCTAAAAAATCTCCATTTTTTATTCAATTAAATTGACACTTTATAGTTATATTCATAGTGATTTTATTAAGTTAAATATTAATTTTCAGCCATTTTTATTAAGGCATTTTCAAGTTATCCAGGATACAGTGCTTTTTTCAAGTAAAATGCAGGTATCTTTGAAGTTATCCTCACGCATTAAACATTGGTATATACTTTAGCAAAAATTTGTGTACATACTATGTATGAACACAAATGAAACTGCTGGTATAGATTTTTTAAATTCAATCAACTTTGGAAAAAATTGGAAATATAATTTTGTTTTTAAATTGCTTAAACACCTCATATTTTCCATAGAAACTACTGTACATGAGCTTTTACATTTAAATTTAGAAAAAATAAACTAGCACTTCTTTTTAAAATACTTTCAAAAGAATATTCTAAAAGTTTCATAAAAATCCATCAATATGATTTACACCAGGTCAATCTTGAATGTAAAGTTAATTAACAAGAAAATAACGTTTAATACAAAAATTGTATTTTTGCATAACTAGTTGATTATATGTATTATATTAATATAAAAATTGAAAATAAGTTTTTCCTTTGGTAATTAATGATTATTTGGGATAAAAGCCTTAACACAAATATATTACAAATACTCTAAAATTATTCAAATCGTAAAGAATTACGAAAATTAATAAAAAATATTTTTTAGTATGTCCATTTTTTTCTAAGTTTAGAGAATTCATATCATTATTTAAATACTTTTTGTAGCTGAAGAATGAGTTGAACTATCTTATAATACTATAAAGAGAAATTCGACATTTTGACCAATATTTGACCACAGAGCCACCTTAATGAAGATTAAAAAATGAAAAGAAATTTCAAAATTCATTGACTCGTTTTAATTTTATAATGATTTTTCTATTTTCCGATATTCTGATATCGATAAGATAAAATATTTCGGTTCGTTAGAAATAATATGATTGTTTCAGCGTAAATGATTCGAAATAGCATAAAATTACCAGTCTTCTCCGACCAAAATTTTTTGTAAGCTATTTCTGAGAAAAATTATGTGAACTTCAATAAAGTCGGTTAAGAAAGCAGCTATTTACTATCTCTTAGCTGAGTTATTTGTCCAGACTATGCGAGGTCTTTTACTTTTCAAGATATTTGATTTTTTATCAAAAAGGACGGTTCTTTTTCATTTTTTGGTGAAGATTGTAAATCAAAAGGAATTTTGAAGATTCTTTGATTCATTTTTGTTTCATAAGGATTTTTCTATTTTATGATACTCTAAAATTGATAATGCAATTTATGAACATAATAAGCTGATAATTTTTTTGTATAGGTTTTGAGCTATTGATTATAAAGAGATATAGCATTTTTAAATTAATTTATTAGAATAAAGAGAAAATAAATTGGAACAATTTATTTAGTTTGAGGAAGCTAAGTAAGAGAGAGTCGCTCAGTTTGGGACACTTCCGGTTTCAATACTTTCGAAGTACGATATGCGGCGGCCATTTGGGTTTTTAAACTTCATTATGAAAGAAGCCTATTTACAAAATTTCAAATATATATTATAGGCCTTTACTACAAAATGTTATACAACTTCATATATTCAATCGAAAATAGACGTTACATGGTATTAATTTTGAAGACTGGTTAAGCAACAAGATAAATAATCAATATATCTCTCCCAGTGCATATATATTTGTTAACTCTATATCTACAAATACCCGGTGAATCTATTTAAAAAAATTTAAATGGGAATAGTTTAGTGGTGTTTTTTCTTATGACCGTCTGTCAGCCAGTTTGGATCACAGACTGTCGCCCGGGATGAGACACTTTAAATTTTGCATTTTGTATTTTATCCTGCATTATCGTAACATAAGGAAAACAATTAGGCCATAGGGTTATTATAAACGTACTTCATCAGTATATTGACTCCGCGAAGTCGTGAATCTTTAAGCTGTGCATGCGCAGGAGAGAGAGAGGGAGATAGAGAAATTTGTTCAATATAAATATTTAATAATATCTATATTTTCACCATTGTAAAATATGAAAATCTTGATCTTACACGTCACAATAAATTACTATTGTTAATACCTTATTTATTAAAGGGATTTTGGGGAGTGGGCTATTACACGTCGTACAATAAATGAAAATTATTTTTGCGACGGTTAAATAACACCTAATATGTACTAAAATTTGAATCATGTACCTTTTCGTAAAAAAGTTTTTATTCATTTTTTTTCTGGGAAGAGATTCAATTCTTTTTTTTTAAATTTATTGATAACATTTTTTTAAAATAAATCATTGAAAAAAAAAAATTTTTACAAAAAAGTGCACGATTAAAGTTTTAGTACATATCAGAAGGTGTCATTTAATCGCCGGAATTCTTTTATTTATTTATCGTATAACTTCTAATTATAATGCACGCCTTAAAGTACCTTCAGTAAATCAACAATGGTAATTTATTCTGATTTTTAGAATCAAGATTTGGCAGTTTTATAGCGGTAAGTATCGACTCAACAAAAAAATCATTTTTTTGGGGTCAAAGGGTGTCTTGTCTCCTCAATAAATATGGTATACAACGGTAAAACGTAGGATATTATTAAGTATTTATAGCTTGAAAATTTAAGAATGATTGCTTTTAAACATAAATTTTAAACGTACATTATACTAATATTTAGATTATATGACAAAAAAATCATGTGATATGTGGTTCATTTTTATATAATTAGTATGAAAATATAATATTAGCATTAAAAACGAGCAATAACTAACAGTAGAAAATATATAAGGCAATTAAAACATGATTAAACGAAAGTGTCTCATTCCGAAGGACCGTATTCCAAACTAGGCGACATTCATACCTGTCTTGTATGTTGAATTGCAATTATTGTAGATCCATAATTATAATTTAACTTTTACATACTGTTTCCTTGTATTAAAACCTATCAAAAAAGACTTGTAAAGTTAAATTTTATTAACAAAAAAAGATTTTACATACGAAGAATCTTAAGTGTCCCAAATCGGGCGACTCTGCCGTACCAATAAATTGGCAGAGGTTGATTTAACTAAAGTTAAAATTTTGTAAATTTTGTATCCCAAAATTGGATGAAAATCACCTGTATATAACAGATACTTCTTTGAAAGATCCTACTGCCAAATCAGTTAACAGCGTCTTTTTATTATTTTTTTAATATTCTCATTCTTATTCCGATATAACAAATGTACCTAATTACATTTGCAGCGTTCAAGAAGAATTATTTTAAAAATCAATGAACATTTTTAGATAGGCCCACAGTAAGAATTTTAAATCCTGTATCTTTGTACATATTTACTTTTTCACTTTGTCCAGTAGTCCTGATATACCATTTTTTAAATGTATTTCGACTTGTTATTGTATGCCACTTTAAAATTCATAATGCAATTTATGAACATAAGCTTCAAATTTATGTAAAAATAAAAAAAAAACAGAATATTAAACACAGCCTTTTAAAATTCTACAAAAAAGAAACTCCCTTTCCATCTCGAAACCTCCTCCACCAATCCCCAAACTCTCCGCGCTCGCTTCTAATCCCGCGCTTCCCTTCACACACAAGCATCACGAAAGAGAGAGTGTGACGATTCACCGACGAAGCGCGCGCAACCAAAGCGCGCGAGGGTCTCGCACGCAGAAAGAAAAGAAAAGAGGCACGTGAGAATGCACACCAAGGAAAAGAAAAGAAAAGAAAAGAAACGAACGAGAGAAAGAAAGTGCGCGCGCGCTCCGCATTTTCCCGGGCGACGCTCGGCGGTGGCGCTCGCTCGCTCCCGGAGAAAGACCGGCATAGGAGGAGGAGGACCGAGTGTGTATACCTCGTAGCAGTATACTCTCTCCTCTTTGACCTGGCGGCGAGGAGAGCAGAGCCAGCGCAGCGCGGCCGCAACTCTGGCGCTTCTTCCATCCCTCGGCGCGGCTTAGTTCGCTCGCGCCTTCCGCTTCCGCGGCACGCGCTTTTTGTCGAGGCTGCGCGCGCAAGTGTAGACACGGACGCGTCCTTGAGCTAATTTTTTTTAAAAGGTAGCTGCTGTGATTCGAAGGTTTATTCAATTATAGACAGTCTTTCGTTGTAATTGTTAGGGAGATTTGGTACACGAAGATTTTGTTATTGTTATTTTTGTTTTTAGACAAGATTTAGTTTTTTCAGTGTATATAGAGTGGTAGTTTGTAGGATTTTTTGAAGAGGAAGCGGGAAGTTAGTGAGAAGACGGATCGTTGCCAAAGTGTCAAGTGTGAAATATGAGAGAGGACTCGAGGAGGCACGAGAGTTAGAGGATTAATCGACAAGAGAAGGCGATGGACATTCGACTCGTAAGTGCCAGATCGTTAAGCGACGTTGATCGTTTATTGATATTTTTGTATTTATTCCGAGATGTGAGCGATTAGATGAGTTGGGGAAAAATGAATTGGAAAGTAAGAGCATATAGATGAAATTTAGCTGTAAATCATACAAAAGGAGACGGAAATGAGATTGAACGAAATCAGCACTGTTATTAGCGGAACTTTCAAAACGCATGCTGTTATAAGCGATAATATCAAAGAACCCGGGGCTTAGTTTTATAAGAAACTTTAGAATTACGTTTGGGATTAATCGCTATAAATCTTAAATGTGCGTGTGTTTTTGTAGAAAAGTACTAAAGGCTACCTAAATTAATGATGACTGCGGGTATTCGCACAAATTATGATTTAAAACTGCAATACCTGAATGACATCGTGTGATTTTTAAGATAGATAATGAAAGTGTACGTAGAAAATAAATTTCGGGAAACTCTGATTAACGTCTTTCGAACATTTTCTACCATAAATTTCCAACATTATTTATGAAATAGACAACCCTTGATTTAAATACTCCGCAGCGATCCACTTTCCCGGAACGAAACTTTAATCAATTAAGGAAATCAAAATTCGCCACAAATCACTTTCATACGTACGAGATTTTCATCTCTAACATGGGATGCGCAGCAAAGGCTCGTATTATATATATCCATTCGCGTGGGATCCGACTTAATTTGCTATCTATGTATAACGCATAAATATATGTGACTTCCCGTACCCTCATGAATAACCCGACATAGGCTTCTATGATTCGAGATGCTATCTATTTAAATAGAATTTCAGCGGCTGAATGCATCAAATGTGGAGCACTCTATTTTGATTCGAACTTGCGCTTGCGATGTACCGGTTACCGTAACTGGATCACCGGCGTTTCACTAAATTGATCCCATGTTTGATTATCCGTTCAATGATGGTTACTTGCTCCTAGTTTGAATACGGGTAAATTAAATTTTCATTTCGTACGCTTTCAGTTCATTGATACGTATTACAGTTCACTATGGTTGGCAAGTTGTACACATAGTATGTTTGAGACGAACGACTGTTATACGGTAGCATCTTAATTTAAATATCAATTTAAATCTCAGATTAAAAAAAATGGTCTTTTGAATTGAGAAGAATAATTCTGAATAGGCAAATCATAATGAACCAAAATTTTCTATTAGTTGAAAAGGAATTAATGTCGTTGAAGAATATTTCTTAGAAATTTAATCTTCATTGACTATTAGATATAGAGTATTCTAAAAACAAAGTAGATTTATTGTCATTTATTGTCTATGTATTGAAGTATAAAGAAATATTAAAAAAATTCTATTGCAAAATTGCAGTCTGACAGCTGTTCTTAGGTGAAGATTTCAAAATCTGCTGAAAATCTGCATCATTACTCAGCAGTGATCGCGTTTAGTAAAAAAAAAAATATTTTTCTACATAGCTGCTCTAAGAAATATGCTTTTTTGTTGAAATAATGATCATTTTATAACTGCCTAAAACAGCTTTTCTTTATACAATTATTTTCTGCTAAGAATTTCCAAAAGTACAATTAAATTTAAGGGTGCAAGGTGACGTAACCCTTTAAAAACATATAAAAGAGTGCTAAAGCCTCCTCTTTTTTCATTAATAACTAAGAATATTTTTCAAGTGACTACATTAATATTATAAATAAGGTTGAGCATTTATATTTCAAGAAAATCATATTTAAAATCTGGAGAACGTGTTTACTAATTAACATATAAAACGTCTTAAGTTTATTTAAATAATTTATTTTGAATTAGTGCAATCGGTCTTATTATTTGATTATATAGCATTATTATAGATTTGTTTATCGGAAACTAATTAAAATTTAATTTTTTCGGGAATGTCTCTTATTCTCCTTGACCTTTAAGAATCTCAAATATGAAATTCGGATTGCCTTCACAAATTACCATAATCTTTATTCGAGAATTAAATTTTGTACTAATAATACTGATATCCCACTTAAAAATTTGAATGGTTATTGTTGACTGTAAACAGAAGAACCTGACGATTCACTCGATAAAAAAAATGTTTATAAATTATCTTTTTAATAAAAATAGGGATTGCTAAGTTACGATACTAAAAGCCTCTGACTAACCTTTTGGCCAAATGTTTATCACGGATCATTTCACTGAGTGTATTATACATAAAACATGTTTATCAACACAACACCATAAATAAATCAAGCGAATTTATCCTCTAAAGAGTAATCACTGCATTAGATCACGAATACCCATACAAACCCAAATGAAAAAACACGATTACCGGCACATTAACTCCCAATTAATTAGCTCTCGATTCAACCTTTCACCCCGCGCTACACGACACTCGATTCCACCCAATCCATGTTCCTATCCACCGCATCCAACTTTCTCCCCCGCGTCTCCAATCTACATGTCAATACGTCTCTCTCTCTCCTACCTCCTCTATCCACTACAGAAAGAAAAGAAAGAGGTAGAACCACGCGCGAAAACGCTCCCGGGAAAAACTCTTCAATTAATCCCACATCCACAGCTCCGCAAGTTCCTCGCGCCGCGGAGAAAAAGCGAGAACCTCCTGATGGCGAGACCACAAAGAAAACCAGCCAAGAACGAAGAAAAAGAAAAGGACAAGTGCAAATGCCTCCGTACACCCGATCACGCGATCGCATACACAACACACACACGCATACACCGCGAAATCTCGGGCGCGGGCGTATACATGCACATTATATACGTAAAGACCATTATCGCTTTCTAAGACTTATATATCCCCCTGATTTCAATCTCGAAATTCTCACGGAGTCGGCGCTGGCTCAGCCCGTGGTATAATACGTATAATCGCGAGCCGTCGAGAGGGAAAAGGGCCCGAGCGCTTCATGCGGTGTGTATTATACTTCTGCACTGTGGGTATGTGTGTACGTTACAGTAGAGCTGGGTCGGCTAACGGTTTGCGCGTCCGGGACGTATCTGTATCTTCCGTGCGGAGCCCGCGAGTCGTTTTCATTGTCAGAGCGAGAAGAGGCGCAAGGACGTGAGAGGGAGAAAGAGAGAGAAGGAGTTCGTGGGAGTCTGTCTTGGTTATTTCAATGAGCGACTTCTGCAGGAGTGTCAGGTGGTTTAGTGGCTCGTGCTCGCTGCTGGATGGATATCTGGAGATGTATGGAGGATGTACGTATATGCATGTAATGTGTGTATACTGATGGAAAGGAAACTTGACAATTAAGAACTGCGATTTAAGTATTGAGAAGAGTGGCTTTGAATGCGGCGAAAGACGCAGCTTTTAATAGGTTAGATGCGGTTTTTAATGATCGAGTCATCGTTCATTTTTCATAATGTGGCGACTAAGCAGTTAAGAAATCGCACTTTACAATTCATTTTTCTAGTTACCCGGGGAAAAATATGATATATGTAACTATATAGAGATATGTATACATTTCATAGATAGTTATATATAATTGAATGTATTTATATCTAACTAATTACATATGTTACTGTGTATAAATATATGTAGCCATAAACATTTGCATATATAGTCATACATGCTGTAACTAACTATATATAGCCTTTTAGAAATCAATCTAATTCTGAGCCAATAATCGACCATAAATAGTTATAAATGCCCATTAATGGCTGATTACTGGCTCGGATAAAGACTGATTTCTATTTAGGTAACTCCATACCATAAATCAGATCACAACACTGACTTACGTATAGTAGTTACATGTGGTGATATGTAAGTACATGTAATTTTATATATATTTATACACAGTCAAAATCTGTAAAATTGCAAATTTAAAATGTTATGAACAATCATGTATAAATTCATATATAGTTATATATAATTGTATAGGAAATTTATAATAAACTTATATAAATAGTATAAATATGAAAATTTATAAGTATACCAATTCTTAACTCTAAGTACTCCTTTTTCTTAACATATATGGAAGACAGATGTATTAGATGGTATGTAAGAGTAAAGAGATCTTTTATACAATTAAATAGTAGATATTAGTTTTTGTATATTATGTGTCTTTTCATAGTGCACAGAGAGATAGAGAGAGTGTGACAGTGTTTGCCTTTCGAGAAACTAATGATGAAGTGTTTAGGAGTCATAGATCATCTGTGTAAAGTATGTCTTTCGTTGAGAAAAAAAGATGGTTTCGTTTTGTGTAAGCGAGATGTTAAAAACTCCGATTGTTTGCATTGTAAGAGATGGTTATATGCTGGTTTCGGGCTTTGAATAAGACTTTAGTGCATTATAGGTATACCTAGTATACAGGGTTTGAACTGTGGGAAACGATGGTATTTCTATTGAAATTGCACTTTTTTAAACTATGTTTTTAGGCATTGCATTGAAAATAAAACAAATATTCTTGTAATGAGTTGCATTAAAAAAAGGTATCGATTGTTTTAATGCACAATAGAATTCTTTCGCATGAAAAATCGATCCTGTAAAATACTACCATTCCGGTTTCATTGTAAAATTAAAGGAATATTTGTACGTATTGTATTTTCTTGTTAAAGTTTTTATAATTACACAAAAATACTGCTTCTTGTATTCAAATAACAACTTATTTGTATATTATATAAACAGTTATGTCAGAGACAATGCTCGTATTAAAAGAATGCGGTTTACTGCATTACGTACTTAAGTTCAGTGGTTATTTCTGAATTATGTGGTTTCCTGACCAAAAAAGCACAGCTAGTCGTTTCTATAATAAGATAGCAGCTTCAGTGAGTGATTGGATGGGCGTAATTGAGCTATAATTCTTTGTATTTACTTAAATACGTATTTAATCTCAATAAAACATTTGAAAATATCGTGATTTTGTTTTTCAGATACTATTCACAATCAAAACGTTGCCAAAGATTAACTTTCCATTGAAAATTGATAATGATTCACTGCTAAAAGTACTTTATCATACTTTTGGCTTAGTTGATTGATGGAGAATTCTTAACTAAACAACCTGAACTATTATAAAAGATAAATTGTATTAATAAAAGAGAGTTTCATATTTTTGTGATGACAAAAATTGAACCAAAATTTATAATATAATATAAATGAATTGTAATAATTTTGTAATATTGTTTAATTTAGGTATAATATCTATTAAAAAAACAGTTAAATTTTGATATTTTTCGTTTAAAACAATGAATCAATCGAAATTAATCTTGAAAATTAAAAAACAATTTCTTAGATCTCCGAAATGTAATATAATGGACATAGATAATTAATTTTACAAGAACATTATGGTTTTAAATAAATGTTTAATAATTTTAATATCTCTAAATAAAAATTACTTGTAATTGGTAAAAATCTTATAATCGTAGTAAATATAGCAATCATCTAGTAAATTTTCATACCAGTCATTGCCAAATCAAAAAATTACAATTTTAATATCTCTAGCTACACGTTAACTTTTGACGCGGATCGTAAACGACTTCGTATCCACTCTCAATTCATCTGCTCTATTTACCCCAACTCTACAAATAAACATATCACTCGCCTATACCTCCACCCATTCACCGACACCCGATAATTTACCACCGCACCGCGCACTCACTCGCTCTCAAACGGTGCAATTTTATCACTCGCAAATTGCCACACACCACCGTCAAAAAGCAATCCAACAAAACCCAACCCGTTAAATTTCTCTCCGATCTGCAACCAACGCTCCACGTATATATCTCACCAAGGCCACCGCCACCGCCGCTACTCGCCTCGACCGTAAACTTTCATTTTTACCGAAAAATCACGCGCAAACCCCCACGCGTACGCGCAATTTCGTAACGGCGAAACGCACGCAGCGCTAAATGAGGCGCATCGACTGCAGTGCTCCGTGCGCTGCAGGCCCACTTACCTACATTATGCCTCTCTCGAGAGATGCGCGCGTATAATACGTGCGAAACTGCGAAATGGCTTTATAGCGCCATGTGGAAAAGCCGCGGCTGACAAACAAGACCGTAACACACTTTGCTGCTCCCGAGTATGTGTGTGTGTCGTTGTACAGTTCACTGCACGCTGATGCGAGGAGCACCACCGCGCTGTTTCTTTTTTTTTCAAAGAGAAGACGCGGTGGCTGCTGTTGGCTCCCGAGTGAGTGAGGATGATGGTTTTTCTGCGGAGAGGCTGCTGCAGCTGCGAGAGTTTTTAATTGAACGTTAGGATTATTTAGTTGACGCTTTTATGGAGAGCGACGCGCGGTGGAAAATTGCGGTTGCGAAGAGTGGAAAGAGGTGTATGCGCAGAGTGACTGCTGGTGCGGAATGTAATAAGTCAATTTGTACGAGATTCAGATTTAGATTTGGATTCGCGGACGGTGGGTTCTGAGCTGACTTTTTTAATTGAACGGTATTCATTAAAGAATTTATTGCAGGATTGCGAATGGAGGCAGTGTGTATATAAGAGCCTACTTTGTCGCTGGATTGTTGAATGTTGTTGCGTCTGACCTGATTTACATTGAAAAGGATTATGCTTTTTGTGGAAATTTAGCATGAGTGTTATTATTTATTGGTGGTAATTAGTGATCGAATAAAATGTTTATTTATCGGTATGTGTGAAAGGAGAGAGAGATAGCTTTGTTTAAGTGAAATTTTGAAAGCTTGGACTGATTTGGCTCAAAAGATCTTTATGATAGGCAATTAAACTGACGAAAAAAATGTTATCGTACACATAAACCAATGATAAATGTTTGATTGTAAAAGTTTATTATTCTTGATTCATTAAGTATAACACAGCACCCTATAACAAGTTGAGAAACCTACGCGGCCAGATATTTATCAACCATTAATCGATTTCTTGATCCTTTCACATCCAACTTTTGCATGTTTTATGCAAATTGATGAAAGTTTGATACAGAGGGAAATGAAATAAAAAAGGTGATGATGATGTGGAATCATAGTTATGTACTCTACTATTAAACACTAATATCATAGGCATAGAACGAAAAGAACATTCCTGCATATCCATAAGATTTGATATGATCGGCGCGCGCTTTTGATCGACAAGGTTTATTACTTATACGCGTACACAATACACATACATGAACATCGAACATTTGCGTGTACAAATAAAAATCGGTTAGTTCGGTATTGTTAGAAATATGTGTCTAGAATAATTGGATATGAAATAAAGCATTTTATTACTCATTATCAGCACAGAAATATATCAATAATTTTAAAATATTTAAAAATTAATATTTTTTTGTTTTATTTAGAAAATGTAATATTACACAATAAAATTTTGCACTATAAATATTTTACTGTGACCGAAAACCGTACGTAATTTCATATTTCAGCAAGTTACCTTACCGAAATTTCTGTTGACCTTTAAACACTCATGAAACTGTTCAAATAAAATATTTCGACTACATGCTCCTGTCATCCGGAATTATACGTTTTTTGAAGATGAAGAAAATAGATAACTACTAGAAGATTACGTATCGTGTCAGTTATTATAAAAACCGTTGTTTTGAAAAAAAACGCGTTTAAATTTTTTTAATTAGCGCCGCTTGCTACTGTTACAAAAACTGACGTAAGAATTAAACATCAGTATGTTAAAATCTCTAGACTGAAATACCCTTTCAAAGCAATCATACTTAGAGTTAGAGCTAAAGGTTAAATAAATAAATATGATAGCTATGCACTTAAAAAAATTGTTGTCCACTCATCAAAATTAAAGCAGTATGTCATTCTTGCTCTACATATTTTAGTAGGTTGTGGAAAAAAATATATCGTATTTTTTCTATTCTTAGTCAAACAAAAGTTAAATTAGGGGTCGTAACATAAGTATATAATAAATTCAGAAGCTTTAAAAATCTAATTTGTATCATAGAAGGTGTAAAATACATTTGTGTTGTTTTGAAAATTGGTTTGTATTTTGCAGGCATAAAGTAGTACTTCTCAGCATACTGTCCGTAAAGTCGCAAACTTAAAATTGTACTTTACGCACTAAGTATAATAAATTCTATTTGAAATTTAAGGACGAGACTCTCTTACCTGTGAGAAAAATACGTTTCAATGTAATCTCAAATATAGATTTTAGTAAAAAAAATTTCTCATTTTCTTTTCGATTTTCTAACGTTTTCTTTTTAACAAGTGACATATATTAAATTGTGTTGATAGTTAAAGATATTTGATTAAACTACAAATTACATAGATTTACAACCCTATAATGATTTGATATTACAAAAAGTAATAACATTCTAGGGTACAAAATACGTCCTTAGATTGGTGACATGTAATTCATATACATAACACTAATCCCGTCGTACTTACCGCATTCTATATTACCAACCACCAAAACATATATTTTCTCAATCTAACAAAAACTGTTTTTTTCATCATTGTTCCAGGGTCTATCGCTGTTGCTCTTGCTGGCTAACGCGAGCTATGCCTGTTCCAAGACCTCCAGGGACGGCCCGACCAGCTCGCCTCGCCAGCACCAGCAGCACCACAACCACCAACATCATCACCACCATCCTCCCCATCGTCACGCACGCCAGCTCCAACGTAACTCGCGCGCCCTCAGCGAGTTCCTAGTACCACCACCATTCCCCGCAAATTTCCGCGGTGGTCCCCGAGGTCCACCACCACCCCCCAAGAACAACAACCACAATCAGCCACCGCCACCTCCTTTACCACCTCCTCCCCTATCACCTCCACCACCACAACAGCAACAACAGAAGCTGCAACATCCGAGAAGCGGAAGATATGTCAATCAAGGAGGTGGAAATAATAATAATAATAACAACAATGGACCGGGATACCTTTCCAAACTGATGACCTGGATAAATCCGTTCGGCGGTGGTAACGACGAGACGATAGGCAAGGACAGCGTGGGCCAGGGGGCGTCGAGTTACCCGGGACTACAGCCACCGCCGCCTGCCTCTCAGTACGCACCGCATCAACCGTGAGTATATACAAACGTTTCATCTATGTACGTTGTACAGTTGGACTTTCCTTTCGCTTTTCGCGAAAGCGCCAGGATGGGTCATATACTCTCGGTCTCTCGCGGGAAAGCTGATCTGCCAGCTGGCAGTGATAGCGATGGTTAAAGGGTTATTAATTAGCCGTGATTGCGCTGCGTCTGCGTCTGCAACGCGCGTACACACGAGAAAGTCGATTAGTTCGCGGGGGAATTAGGAGGATGCGAGAGTAAGAGGACGATTCGAGAGATGATGAGTTACGGATTCTGCGGAGCGATCTCGATCTCAAGATTTATGGCGCGCGACAAGTTAACGAACTTCGATTATAACGTGATGAATTTGCGAGATTGTGCATTTTAGAATGTGGGAAGGGAAGAGAAATTGGTCTATTAGAAGATTTTCACTGGTTTTGTCGTCTGGTAATATATGACTGAGCGATCTTTATGTACATATTTATTTTCTTTAAAGATTTTAAATTATGCTCTTGCTATTGTTCTACATTAAAATTAGTCTGAGTCTTTAACGGTAGGGAATTTAGAGTTGTCATTTAAATTTATTTATTCTAGAAATACTTTATATGACTTTTTTACAACATTTTTTGAGAATTTTGTTTTATTTGTCAATTTTTAGAGTAACGAAACAATAACAAACAGAAAAAAGATTAACACGGTTCGTGGGTTCCATCTATAATTTATAATTAATAAAGTACCATGCAAAACACATCTACTCAATTTTTCTATCAATTTTGAAATCATTCTTTAACTATTCTGCATGGGCTGTAAAGAGTAAAAGAATTTTAAAAAGGTTTATCGTGTAATGCACTTAAATAATTATAATATAAACAAATTATTGTTTGTTCTTCAACAGATACACAGGCGGTAGCGGTCAATATGAGCCACCGCCTCACCCAGCCAATCTTCAGCACGGCGGCCCCTCGAATCTTGCACCTTGGATAAACGGCAAACCCTGCAACCCCTGCAACCAGATTCCCTGGATTCCGGTTCTCGGTGCTAGCTCACAACAGCACTCCGGCTCAGGCCAGTACGCTCCAAACACCGGAGGTGGCGGTTACTTAGCTCCTCCGCCGCCCCAAGAGATCAAGCAGCCGGATTTCTCGCATTCAGCGCCTCCGGGAAATCTACAGCAACATTACCCGATTCCGAATCCTCATCTTTATCCAGGATCGGTGCCACCGCTGTTCAAGGCTAAGCCCTTCAATGTTGCTCCCGAGGGCTACTCGCCGCCGAATTTGGATCAACCCCACCCGCTGATTGGGGATCATCAACCGTCTCAGAATTTCGATCATCAACCTCCACTGAATTTGGATCAACCGCCTTCATCGAATTTCGATCATCAGCCACCGCAGAATTTTGATCATCAACCTCCACCATCAAATTTTAACCATCAACCATCACAGAATTTTGATCATCAACCTCCACCATCCAATTTTAACAATCAACCACCACAGAATTTTGATCATCAATCTTCACCGAATTTGAATCACCAACCTTCACCGAATTTCAATCATCAACCTGAACCAAACTTCGATCAACAACCCCCGTCGAATTACGATCATCCACCTTCTCAAAACTTCGATCAACAACCCCCGTCGAATTACGATCATCCACCTTCTCAAAACTTCGATCAACAGCCTTCATCGAATTTTGACCACCAACCACCACAGAATTTTGATCACCAACCATCAACGAATTTCAATCATCAACCTGAACCAAACTTCAATCAACAACCACCGTCAAATTATGATCAACCACCTTCTCAAAACTTTGATCAAAACTCGAATCATCCTCCTCAAAATTTCGATCAACATCCATCTCAGAATTTCGCCGATCATCCACCATCAAACTATGACAGCCAGCAATCTTCCAATTACAACTACCAAGGCCCATCGAACTTCGACAGTCAACCTCCGGGCAATTACGAGGATCAACATCCTCAGTCCAACTTCGAGCAGCATCATCAACCCAGCCAGATAGTGGATGTCGTGAAGGAACCTCCATCAGATCTAAACCACAGCAACGCCAGCGATAAGAATCACCAAGAGCCCGATAACGCGGAATCCCGTCCAGTGTTCGTGAACAGTGTCACGTCGAGTTCCGTTCCCCGAGTAACCCCAGCCACCGATACCGATCGTTATCATCCTCCGAACCGTCAAGATGCAAATAATGTCCCGACCGTGCACTTCCAGCGCTCGCCTCTGATAGACTTGAGCGTAGCTGGCGAATCCTTCACCACGACTACAACAACAAGCAGCATTAATATTGACAACCGGTTTCGCGGTGGCAGCATCTGGCCTACCGATCGTCAACCGGTCACGATCGGCCCAACGAAAGGGAAACCTAACGGCGAGTTCGCGACTCGGCTGCCGCCGGCGACTTTGATCGATTACATCGTGTCCGGCGTGGACGACTCCGCATCGTTCGGCTCGAGCGAGGAGGAAAAGGAAACTAGGCCGCAGAGCGAAAGGACCGTCGCGCTGCTACCGACCGTGACGACAACGACTACGACTACTAGGAGTAGTAGTACTACGACGCAGCGCGCAACGACGACGATTCCGGTGGATCAGCGTAGGCAGGAGTCGCTTATCGAAACTCTAGTCCAGTCGTATGAGTTTTATAAACAGAAGAATGGGACGAGAGGGGATGTGGGGAAGTACGGAGGAAGGTTTTATAACGAGACGGAGGATTCGAGCGCGAGCAGAGAGGTGGTAGCGCCCAGTAAATCGGATAATGGGAAGAAGGTGAGTGATGTAGGCGGTATTTTTGGGAGTGTTTAAGTGGCGTGAGTAGGAAATTAGGGACAATGAAATTGGGTTTGGACAGTGAAAATGTAAACACGAAACGACAGATGTGAAATGACCGCATCTTCCGGTCATGATAAAAAATTTAATTTACCATTTTTTTATGCTAGAAACAAGTAAAAGGAATTTGTGAAATATTTACTACAGTACAGCATGTAAAACTATAGAATTGCCATTGAAAGTAGCGAATTGCAATAATTTTATTTTACTAGTTCTTTTACAACTTTCATTATATTAATTATATACTATAATCTCTTGTAAAATGAGATCTTCTTAATAAATGCGGCATAGTGCGTTTCTTACACATAAGAATTGTACACGTAATTATTGTGCACAATTTAGCATTTGTCAAATATATCTATATATAATTTGACCAATGCTAAATTGTGTACAATAATTACGTGTATAATTCTTATGTGTATGAAACTCGCTATGCCATAAATGCAATGAAATCTACCTAATTTAGAACTCAAGGTAGCAAAGGATATTTTTTTCGAATTATAGTAGTTTTTAGATAGAGATTTTCAATTATAAAGGTATAATGTATGCTGTATTGTCTTGATGTCTTAATGACTACATTGCTTATAACATTTAATGACACATTCATTATCTGCAAATTCAGCTTCTTTTTTAATTTACGGCTTAAAGTTCCTGTGGTATTTTGAAAAAGAATAAAATCTTTATGTTTTAAGATTATTGATAAAGTGATTTTAAAAATATAAAATTTGTTTACAATATCGTTTTTCTTTATTTAAGTAGTATTAATAGTCTGACTATTAATATATTATTATAAGCAATATTATATGTAATATATGTAATATAAATTAGTTTTTTCTACATTGTTTGTAAAGTTAAAATAATACAGACTATTAATACTACTTAAATAAAGAAAAACAATATTATAAACAAATTTTATATTGTTAAAATCACTTTGTCAATAATCTTAAAACATAAACATCTTATTCTATTAATACGTATATATCAACCCTATTACAAAATCTCACGTGAGATCTAATGCCAAAATCTCATGTAACTAATTTTTTGTTCTTTATGAACTGACTATTTTTGAAAAATTTGAACTTAAGATGTTTTTAAAAGGCAACTAATTTCTTAACTTAAGAAGTTTTAATAATCAACTAATTTTTAATCCTTATATAAATTCGTTGTCAATAGTAATCCGTACTCTGGCCTTATAGCCTTTTAAATTACGAAGGTTCAAACAAGTGCCTTTATCTGTCCTTATTGATACACAAATTCCAAAATAATTCTCTTTCGCCCTTTACTTTAAAGATCATCCAGATAATCATCCCGTACACATCGCAGTACACGCCGAGCCCCTTCCACCCGACTCGCTCGATCGAGGGCCACTACATAAAGCAACCGGATCGCCCCATTTTCAACCCCACCGCAACCTCAACCTCCACCACGAATCACCACCTCGAGCACACGACCCTCCCCGAAGACGCCGAGGAGGTCGACGACGGCAACGTCGAGGACAACGTGGTGATTCAGGAGTCGAGACGTGTTTCGGTGACGCGAACGGCGCCCAACGTAGGCCACAATGACAAGCGATTGCGCAACGAGAACAAGACGGCGTCGGCGCCGGGAAACACGATAGACGTGCACCGACTGCAGAAGAACATTGACAATTGGACGATACAGGTGAGTGGGAGTGGGGATGTGGGTTTGATCGGGGATCGGAGAGAGCGGTATATGAAAGGGACGTGAGGGGAATGATGAGATTTTGCGCAACTTGGAGAAAGGGTAGAGTAGAGTGAAATGCGGATGTAGCTTTTGGGACTTGCGATGAATTTTTCACGAGTAAAAGTTTGTATTGGCCAATAAATGGAAGTTTTGAATTTTAATGATGAGAATAAGGTAAGAAGAAATTGTGAGCATGTTATTGTGCTTTCGCGTATTTTATTTAACTTTAAGATACTGTAAGTTTCTTTTGAGAAAAGCCCTTTGTATTAGATTTGAGGGAGGAAGGGATCGATATTTTGATGATTTATCGTAACTTTGAGACCGGGCTTCGAGTTTTCACGATACAAACCGATACCTTTCGAATTTGAGTTTTCAAAATTTAAAATGGAATAGGACCACATTTTGGAGAATAGTTAATAGAACTACTACAGAAATAAATGAATTTTATTTTTATAATTGTATGTATTCGAAAGTATGTGCATATAATTATATTTGTGTAAATAAATTTGATATATTGTTAATCTAAAAACATAGTTTCAAATGATTTGACAAAGTTAAAATAAGTAGTCAAAATATTTTGTTTCGAAGTATAAAACATTTTTACTGAATCAAAGTTGATCAACGTGTTGTAGAATGATCAACTCCTTCTCCCAAAGTTATTTAATTACTTACCACTCTCATTCAAAAACAGTATATATAAAAGTGTTATGCACTTTTTTATATTATACAGTAAATCTATCTTAAAATCATTAGTACGATACGGTTGATATTTTAGATTGAAAATTCGATAAAAGACCATATCGGTTATAAAAGAGTAACAGTAAAAAACATTGCAAATATTTTAGGAATATTCAAAACCCATTACGTCAGTAACTCCTAACTCGACGTATCCACGTTGGCTGTCATCTAAACAAATACCGGATGAATATTTACTGTCAACTACGGAATTCGAAGATAGTAATGAATATTACGATTTTAATAATGATACGGAATTGCATCGAAGGACGAACAAATCAGAGGTTTAGTTTAATAATTTTAATAATTCATTGTCTTTCATCATTTCTTACTTGCGCTTCTTTTTCTATTTTTCAAACAAAAATGAAATTATATTGCACTATCGCGATCGGTATATTTAAATTGGAAATTGTAATTAAAATCTAAACTAAAAATAAAGTAGTATATATGCGTAATACAGTCATAAATTTATAATACACGCTACATTCTAGTAATAATTTAATCAAACATTTATCAGAATTTGAAAGTGATTGTATTTGTTCCCAATTAACATTTATATTCGCGGTGTCTGAAAAATGTAATTACCCTTTTGTTTTTATCTTGAAATTATTGAACTACTTGAATTAATAGTTATTGGATAATAGAATTTTTAAATTTATTTTTGCATGGAGTTTAAATTTTTCATCTACCCTAGAGTACAAGTTTAAATATACCAAAAGACAATAATTTAAGATTTTAAGACTTTAAAATCATGCATTTGGAAAGTATAGTTAATAAATGCAACAGTATAAGTGCAAAAACTTTCGTTTGTACGTAAGTGCATCTTTTAATACTGTACTTTAAAAAAATTACTTCAACATATACTTTGCCATTTTTTTTATAAGTATACCGGCCATCACTGGATCTACTACTGCACTATTATATCAATTTTGTTACTATAAGAAAGAAACCTATTTTATTTATAAATTTGATCAAATAACCTGGAAATACCGGTCATACAAGTGTTTCTAATAATTAGGTCATCCATTGTATTTATCACAATCACACTTGCTAAACTATCTTTGAACTCTATACTGCACCAATTTTCATAACCACCCATATAAATTTTTTTGCATAGACAGCAAAACATTTTGGCTGGTTCATTTTAGCAGATACAATTAATATTTTAGCTATATAGGACACCAAAAATATTAGTGGTTATAGCAAAAATACTTGCTGCAATCAACAATTAACGCAGTAAACTCTTTCCTCAATTCCAGCAAAATATTTATCTGTCTTAGTAAATTCATTCTCCGTTATCACTCACACCCAAACAAGAAAAAAAAACCACAATAACAAAGAAAACAATCTCCTTCCCAAAGGTAACGACGACGCCGCAGCCGACCACCAAAGCCAGCGTGATCACGATCAACGCGACCTACCCAAAGAACCCAAAAAAGCCCGAGCTCCCCCCAAAGCGCACGTCCCTCAACACCCCCAGGAACTCCAGCACCTCTGAGCGAGTCTACGTGGTCACACCCATCCCCAATCCCAATTCCCTCGAAGACCTCTCCTCGTCCTCCTCCTCTTCTAAATCCTCGCGGGCACTCAAGCCCAAGCACAAGGAACCGGTATCCGTGGAGCGCGCCTATCAGGTCCTGCCGCAGGCGGTGAATAACTTGGCGGTGCTCTCGAGTGCGCCGGACTCGGCGGCACCGGCCTTGTGGGGGATCATGGAGCACGAGGAGTTCGCGGCCAGTGCCGATCAGCCCAGGTGGAGGAGTGAGAACGACGAGCTGCCCGAGCCTGCGTCCACGCCGATATTGTACGCGGGGCATTCGAAGGTGAGCGGGGATTTTTTGGGGTAGGGGATTTTGAGAGGTGGGGAATTTTTATTTAGAATTTTAGTTATGGAAAAAAATATTGAAATTGGTTGATTCTAGACTAAGGTATATATATTTACGAAATTGCAGAGTTATGTTAACCCATTTATATGTGGTATCGGTGTAATTTTTCTCTAGGGTGGCAGTCAAGGGTTAATCTGATAATTTGTCGTAATTTTAAAGATCATGCTACGTTACTGTGGTATATTTTATGCATTTTTATATATTAAATTACGACAGTCGTGAAAAACTCGATGAATATTATATATTATGCCTGCGCGCACTTGTCTTTAAAACTCATAATCGTTTTTAAATAACTGTATAACTTTGTTAAAGTTCATATCACACTAATAGAACAACTCGTATGGTGCTATACATTTTTCTATAAAAATAATGAGTGAATCTATTTTAAAGAATCCTATCGATGGCATTAATTACAATGTTAGAATTAAATACATTTAAGAGCGAAATGACTTACAGTCGAATTTCACAAAAACCGGTTATATAGTTATATTTACAGCTTATTTTTCATTTGATAAACTATTTGAGTTTCTCTTTGGGACTATTTTAAACATAATAAATCACTTTCTATAATATTTTTTTTTAATTTAGAACCACAAGGGGTTAAAAATAAAAATATCTTCCTTTTCATGATTTTACAAAAATATAATCGTGCTTTTTAAAAGACTTTATACTAAATTTAGTAAATTTTTGATCAAAGTAAAAAAAGTTGAAATCGTCAAACAATTTGATAGACAAATAGATAAAATATGTATTTAGCACAAGTAAAAAAAAATTTATGAGGATACATAATAAAAGCATGATACATTAAACGCAAAAAAAAGGTTGGAAAACTTTTTGAGATATAATTTTAAAACTAATGTCGCTCCGTTTTGTTGTGTATGGAACGCTTATAGTATCCATGATCTTGTTAAAACTGTTGGTCCATTCAAGGACATATTATAGCCTTTTCTAAACACGCTATTATCTACTAAAGAAAATTTTATAGCTAAACAAGTAATACAACTTGATGATACAACAACGTAATTCACAATTAACCAATAACGCGCTCTAAACGAATTTCCCTACTTAAAAAGGGGAAAAACATCGACGTTATTATACCGATCCATGCATAAAATTACCATCCTACTCATTACTCACTTATTCATCATAGAAAGTGAAAATCCCTATTACAACGTCAATACCATCAGCATTAACTCCATACGCTCAGACATAATAATCTCCTGATTATGAAAATTGAAACCATCTCAAAATAACGAGCCAATGCCGCTACCGAATTACTCTGCACGCACGCTTGTATACACCATACAAAGTTCCAACTCGAAAACCCAATGAACGAGAGACAGCGACGGAGACTCGCGCGAATCGGAGTGAAAACTCATCACTGTCACGCGAGCAGCCGTCAATTTTACTTTCACGCTCGCGTGTCGGCGCGCTATTATATTTACGAGAGCCGAGACACGTCGATATGTAGACATGGATAGGAGGAGCAAGTGTGCAGTTGAAGGGAAGAAAAAAAAACTTGGCTTGTCGTTGTTCCAGGTGTCACGCGCGAGATGATGGACGACCGTTAACGTGCAGTGTCGACTTGAGCTTGAACTTGAAGGTGGAGGAGCGAAATGGGAGGAGACGGAGACCCAGTGACCGACTATGGAGTGACGGAGATGCAGGCATATTTACGATGGATTTTTTTGTTTTTAAGTGCTTTTGAGTTATCGCAAGGAAAAGATGATTTGCTACCTATTATAGAGAGGGCGAGGGTTTAAACTTGAAGATGGATATACATATTTAGGCCGATTTTTTCATTGTTCACTTATACTGCCGACATTTTTTCACATAAAATAGGGTGCTGTTAAAGAATTTTGGGAGTTGGAGGAATCGTTTTTTTAGCATCGATGCTCACAAGGTAAATGATTATAGAACAATTTTTCATTGATTTATTCGAAACTTTAAAATAAATATGACTCTTAAAAATGAACTTAAGAGAAACTTGAAAATTAAAAAGTATAGTAAAGTCTAATTAATCCATAAATGTGCTAAACATTTGTACTAAACAAATACACTTTAGACTCGACTATTTTTTCAAATTCAAATTTAAGATTAAGTTTCAAGTTAATCCATTACAAACAGCTTCTGTATCAAACGTAATCCACGTACATACTGAGTTAAACTCGAAAATGAACCTTTTTTATGAGCCGATAATAATTTTTCCTTCAAAAGCAATCATTCTGAACAAATATTTACTATAAATAATTGATAATATCTATAATTTTACTATCGTAAAACCTCGAAATCCTTCTGTGGCACGAGATATTATCGTTGTCCATACTATATTTATTGGAAAAACTTTGCGGCGTGCACGTTTCTAGGTGACACAGTAAACAAAATAAAATGTTCTACGGTAATCTGACTCCTTTTAATATATACTAAAACTTTTACGGTTTACTTTTCCGTTAAAATCCCTTTTAACATTATCTTTCGGAGAACAATCATATTTTTAAAAACCGTTTCTTTGTGATTTTTAAACAATTAGATTGTTTTCTAAAAAATAATGTTAAAAAAAATTTTTAACAAAAAAATAAACCGTAAAAGTTTTAGTACATGTAATAAGGAGTCAAATTATCGTCGGAAAAAAATGTGTTGATCGTGTTACCTAGAAACGTGCACGCAGCAAAGTCTTTCCAATAAATATAGTATTGACAATTATTTATAGTAAAATAGAAACTTTTAATAGTTACTTTCAAAGGAAAGAATTTGATCGGTTCATACAAAAACGTATCTTTTTTCTAATTTAACTCAGGCTGGTTCCCTTAATGAAATAATTCTATTGACACAGATACAAATAATTGTTAAAAAAAATAAATATTTATATTGTTTTTATTTTAGTTTAAAGGCTTTTCGACTATTTATGATAAAAATCATAGCATTTTTTGTAATCGATCACTGAGAATAACAGGGAATAGACAAGCTTCGATATACGTATTTCAATTAAAAAGATTAAACTTTCTCGGTAAAAAACATCTATTTGATTCAAACTAACGATTATTTTAATACTGCTAAAAACCAATTACTAAAATTAATAAACATTGATTAGTTTTACGTAAATAAAATCAGAATTATTTGTTTCAAATACTGAACAACTTTATAATTACTACTTAACAAAATTATCTCCCTGCTCTATAAACAATGATGATCACCTATTCATTGTAAAAATATATAAATATTCAACTATTAAACTCTCGCGTGCCAATCATCTTTTCCTCGCGAGCGTCCACCGTCGATAATTGGGTCGCCGAGTCTGTCGCGCACGTGTGCACACGCCCAGAAAAATCACAAGCGCCACGCATCGACTCGCTCGTTAAATCGAGAAGACTCTTGCACGGCCGACGTGGTCAACGTATTAGACTGTCGCCGCGGTCAGCTTGCGAGCGCGCGCGCGATCGTCGGATACAAATTGGCTGTTACAAACGGCGCCCGTTTTCCCCGTAGCGTCGCGGAAAAGTCGAGTGCGGCGCGCAGCTTGGATTCGCGCCTCATTAGCGAAGGAATAATCGAGTGTAATCCGCGTGTACACGCAGAGTTGATATATTGTAACCGTGGTAATAATGCAGGTGGGAGATTAAATGAAGGTGGAGTTGTTGAACTCGTAAGAATGGAGGTGTCTGATATTTATGTGGGTTGGGATTGAGTTTATGGGTGGAGATACATGGTTATTTAATATTTGGAAACATTTTGCGACTGAGAAGTCAATTGAAGAATGTTTCGTTGGACGTTAATCCTGTAAGGAAACAGAATACAAAATTTATTTTTCGATCGGCACTTGTGAGAATTGTTAAGAACCTAAGCAGGCTTGTATTGCTTTATGAATTTAAAAAGAAATAACTCAATTTGCGAAAATTATAGTATATAAAAGATTCTTTGAATAACGACACAAGTTTTAAAGATCAAAAGGTGCCAGTCAGAGTGACGTCACACTGTTTTTAAAGTTTTTCCTATATCTTCTTCAATATTGAAGATATTGTAAAAATTACAATATTACAAAGAATCTATACCATAATCTACAAGAATATACTGTTAACTAAAAATCAGTACTCTTCCCTATTCAATTTTTACAATTTATTTGCTTAATAAAATCATTTTATCAAGTTTATTTTCATTTTAGTGTAAAACATTGTTTTTTATACTAAAAATATGATACATCGATTCTTTAGTTAAAACAAAAGATTTTTATTTACGTCGCAAAATATTTCTAAAATGTTTTAAATCGTAACGAGAAGAGATTCAAAAGGTGCAAATACAGTTAATTAAGAACCACTATAAGAATCAATTACAAAAAATTCAGAACCACTATAGTTTCTAAATTTCCCAGTTATCGAAAAACTCCTTCTCTCTTCCATCAAATTTTCCAATTATAATTTTCCAATTAACCTTCAACTAACGAACGCACTCACTAATCCACTCCACTCTCGCTAAAAACTCCCGAACGCCCCATAAACAATCTATCAGATCGAATTGTCCATCCATCCATCCATCCCGCTCGCAAAATCCCTAATTGGGTAATAACGCGCATCTCTCTCGTTATCTCAAAGGCTGCTGCACAGAAAGCAAGAAAAAGAAAAAAAACACAACACTCGCAAAGTGTGAAACTCGCACGCCGAAAGGACGACGAGCGAAAAAGAGGACGGGAGAATCCCTCTCTGCGCGTATCGTACATAAGCTCGAGTATACGTGTGCGCGAACGAGAAAGCTGCCGACGAGAGGTGAAAAGAGACGTGCTGTGCGCGATGTACGTGACCGAGTTATAAGGAGGGCCCCCCGTACGTTATGTAGGAAGAAGAAGAAGACGAGTCACGGCCGGCGTAATGAGCCCCTCGCGCGCGCGTGTAACTGACTTCCTTCCTCGTTTATAATGTACGTATGTATGTACGTGTGCACTTTTTTTCGGAGGGGAGTTTCTTCTCGCGACGTACATGTACGATTCAATTGCGCGCGTAATGTGTGCATGTGTGTGTGAGTGTATGTGTGTGAGTGGGTTCTTGGTGTGAGGCGAGATTTATTTGCGAGTGTCGCCGAAACATTTGTGTATATACTGTTTTTTTTATAGGGTGTTTAATGTGGAATAAATTGATGATTATGTAGGGTGCTGCGTCTCTGTGTGATTAGAGGTAAAGTTTGTATAGGAAATTGAGGTTGTCCTGATTATATAATTCACGTATAAAATTTAGTCTTATACTAAAAATAGATATAGTAATTCATTGTACGAAGTATTTTTGTAATTTTTCGGCTTACTGAATCAGTGGTTTTTCGGGAATGAAACTAATGAACCAAAATTTGTGATTATATCGTCATCGCAAAAAACAATAGAACTAATTTGATATTAATTAAATTTAACTTTAATCCTGTAAGCCCCAGGCATTGAAATCGTTGTCAAAAATTGTGAAAGAATTAGAGATCGTAAATGGTCCACTTTGACGGACATTATTTGTTTACATAATTTTAAGTTTATCACATGCAAATTTAAGAAAAACGAAAAAATATATGAGTCTTGGAGGGCCCACCGGGATTTAAATAGTTAACATGGCTCACATTCTTCAGATAAGTATTTTCTATTGATTCACTAAGCCAAAAATTAAAAATGTATTTTGTGCAATGAATTATTATTACCCATTTTATGTAAAAAACTAAATTTTCAGATGGATTGTGTAGTCAATCCAACATTAATGATGTTTAACCGGAGATCAATTATACAATATAGAGATTCTTGAATAAATGGAAGAATCACTTGTGTAATAAGCAAATCAGTTCATACCGTAATCGTTGAATAATACTCGCAATTTATTCTATATTCAAACAAAAGTGGAATTACGCCTTATTATAAAGATTATTCGTTTATTTTGCATAAGTAACAATGTGAATCATTGTTAAGCGATTTATATATATATATATATATATATATATATTTTGTAACATTTTTTAGCGCGCCATGATGAGCATATGACGATTATACTTAGCGGAAGTATATGACTTGTTTGATATATATAATTGCAATGGGCTGTTAACGATTATTATAGCGTAATGTGCGAATGAACTACTATGCTTCTTTATTTATTTGCCGAGGTTGTCTCTAATCGTCTCTTTATAGGTATTACGGCTGAAGATTACATGTTTTTCTACGATAATACGAGAAGAAAATCGCATCCAACACCTTATGTATACCAATGAACTTTTAACGATGGAGAGTTGTATATTGTATTTTTTATATTCCTATGTAAAGATGATGTTTATTATAAATATATTTTAATTCTTACAATATGACAGAGAAAGTTTATTTCTAAACCTTGTAGGATTAAAGTTAAAGTTGTATTTAAATTGACATTAGAGCATATTAGCGACACTATTGTTTATAATAATCAATTATGTTTAATTTTGACTTTCTATACTCTTGCTTTTATAGGAGAAAAAATTTGTGTAATGTATGAAAATAAGCAATGGAGCATGCCTACAGGTACAGTATAATCGTTTCAATAACTTTCTAATGATTATTCTAATGGAAATACTTAAGAGCGTAAAAAATATGAAATTTCTAAAATATTCAACCCGCTTAAATCATGGGAAAGCTCAAACATATGCGGGTAAAGACTACGAATTTGCAGGACAATTATACACATTATCTGTACACTTTACATAATGCAAAACAAGTGTGGACAATGACTGACGACATTACCAATATTTCATTGACATAATTTTAAAAGATACGAATGTAATAACATAGCTTTTAGAAAGCAGTATTACACATTTCTTATGTGGGAGATTTGCACAAAACTGATTTTTAAAAGTATACAAGCAGAAGTTGCTCTTCTGTATTTTGAAAGCTATTGTAGGTACCTTGCTTTAATTCATTTTTCTGATACTACGTAAAATTCTAGTCACTAAAGTACTAATTTATGATTTTGTAAATTATAGATTATATTAACTGTTTCAAACGATGTGGTCGGCACAATATAGAAATAATATACCATACTTATTTTGTGTCTGTTTCTTAATCGGCTTCCATTTCGTTACCGTGCAAATATCCAGCTTATTACATATTACATTGATAAATGAAGTTTAAACAATATTAATAAAAATTAAGAACTTTATTGAAAAGTATTTCAAGTCGAAAATGATTGATCGGTTCGAGTACATTAGTACGTGCATACAACCGAAGTGCCATTTTAAATATTTTAAGAGCATAATGTCTTTTGTAGTTTTATTAATAAAAATTATTTAAAAAAGATATTATTTTGTATATTTACAAGCAATAATGTAGTACTTTCCACATTTAAAATGCATCAACAGCCCAGGTATGAAATCTCTCACTTTCGTGCATATCACCCACCTAATGATGATTCGTTATATTTTCTATAAATAAAGGAGGTCACTTTTTTCTGAATTCATGCTCTTGCAAATCATTCACGAACACTTTTCAGTTATACATACATCTCAGCTTGAATATATTGATGCCCACGTATCCTCATTCAATTCTAAGACACTACATCAACAGCAACATCCTCACGACTACACATCAGACCCAAATAGAACCAAATCCATAAATACATATTTCCCAGTCCCAACTCCCTCGACACGTTTTTCCCTCAGATTACGAATATAAGCCATACCCAGATGCATCAAAATCCACGAGCTCCATTCACACCCATACCTCAAAACTTACAAGCAAAAATCCTCATTCACGATTCCCAACCTCCCCTGGAAAAAATCACCATTTCTCCAACCTCTCCGTATACTCCACAAAGAGCTGCTACACTCCTTCGAGATCTAGGCGCACGCGACTAGTCCCATATCGTGACGCCCATAAACAAACTCCCTCTCCCCCTCTCTTACTCTCCTTCATACCTCGGAGGCACGCTATATACATCAAGAATTGAGATGCACCTCGCGAGAGTTCGCGCTGCGCTGCGCTGCACTGCGTGGGAAGCGCGCGGACGCCGAAAAGGTTACGTGAGAAAAAGAAGCCCATTGTAGAGTTGTGCGTATGTGTGCGCGGGTGCTCGAGTTATACATTTCTTTTTCGCCGGCAGTGTGAAACTTTTAACGAGCGCCGCGAGTAATTAGATCCGCGAGATTGGAGGTGGAGGAGGAGGTGGAGGTAGGAAGGAAGGAACAAGGACGCGAGCGCGACCTTAATGAGTGGGCCAGCGAGGGAAGGTGGGATGCGCACGATGACGATGCGCGTATAATAGGAGAGAGTAAGAGCTCGGCGGGAAAACGCGGAAGAAGCGACGGGTATGTTAATTTGTTGGTGGGTGCAATTATGCAGGTGAGGGGATATGGTTTATCGGAGGTTTGCACGGTGAGTGACAACATTATTTGATGGAACTTTTAGCCAATACTGTCAATTAAGAAAAAAAGTCAGATACACCACGCAATTTTTAGTTATTACTTTATCAATTTTAATCTTTTGGGGGTTATTTTATTTTTGTAAGCATTTATGTACAAAGTTAAGGAAAAAATTATAAAATAATTCATCTGTAAGAAGAAAAAGCTAAATTATTGTATAATTCTCTTGCTTTAACTTTGTAAATAAATGCTTAAGATGATGCTAAGCCCTCTGTCACCGTCAAGTACGGGAACCACTTATTTCATTCAATTTTCGATTTTGAACAAATATCTCTCTGGAAAGTTGTTGTTTTTGATTAGGACAATAACGTTTCATAAATATATTTTATAAAAATTCAAAATTAAATGAGAAATGTGGTTCCTCGTATTTGTCGGTGACAGGTGGCTTTAGCATCACCTTAAGAAAAAAGTAAGCCCCAAAACATGAAAATTGATGCAGAAATAATAAACATTTTTGAGATTTAACTGAATTTTATTTTAATTGACAATATTTACACTTGTGACATGACGATTTTGTTTCACTATTTATATCATAGGACCATTATAAACTCTCATATTATTTTATGTTTTACATCCTTTTGGCAAATAAAACTACCTGACCGGTCGAAGTATACATATTACTTGGGGTTTATATAGTATCGTAGGTTTTTATTAAAATAAAAGTTTGTCTTCTTAAAATGATGGTTATCGCTTCAATTGTAAATATTGTCAAAACTCATAAATGCAGCAGGATGGTTCAGCAGAGTATTGAAAGATCATAAACTACATTTCTGAGCGAAAATAACGTAGGCAAAACGCTCGAATTTTAAAAGTCGTGCTTCACTGCTTGACTAATCAAAAAATAACGACATTAAGGCATTTTACCATAGTTCTAGAGGATTTTATTATCTTTTTTTCAATATCGTACAGTCCTCGAATATATTCGTCCAAAATACATGGCTATCCCATATATACTATATATATCAAGTGTACAAGAGGGATAATTAATGTTATGTACATAAGTTAAAAGTTGTATGAGTATTCATATCACATATTGTTTAAAGGTAAAATATTAAAACAATACATTGTAAACGTATAAATCTAATTGAATATAAAGCAACGATTATCACCGAGATTCGATGTTATTAATGACTCCCGGCCCCAATTTTGTACTAACACCATCTCGCTTTCTTCTCCTCTTGACTATGCACGAGATCGTGAATTCGCTAAGCCACATTACTATGGTGATCGCTGTCACAAAATTAATGAATGCTATGCAGAGATCATAACTTCCTGTTTTGTCCCTTATTACACCTGAAGTAAAGATTTTAATTAAAAACAATTGAAACTGACATGCAAAATTTCATTTATTTCATCATCGTAGAAACAGAAAACAGAAGCAGTAAACTTCTATAGCTTACCCAAAAATGGACCAACAGACATCAAAAAGAATCCATTCACCAACGATTGAATACTGCTAGCATTCGCAAGTTTCTCCAGAGGAACGTGACTTGGTATCACGAGTGTCATGTACACGGTTCTGACGCCTTTGGCAATACCCAAACCAACCGAGACGATCAGCATTGTAGAAAACTTCTTGGAGAATATCAGCGCTGTCAACACAATTATTTATTTAACGCAAGAATTAATTAATTTATTAATTAATTATCGTCTATTATAAATTATAGAAACATGCTGGTGTTAGAGCGTGAAAAAAATATCTTGAATTTACTTTAATTTATTTAGGCCAGAGTAGCGAAAATCATAAAATAAGAGAGTCAATTTATTATTCTCTGTAACAATTACAGTACATCTCGACATTCTTATTTTAAAAGATGTAAAGTCATATAGTAACTTGAAGCAAGAAGTAATTTATTTATTTTTAAAATTACAATTTCATTAAGTTATAGTATACTTTTACAATTGTTAAAAATAGAAGTACTGAGCAACACAAGATTCGATTCAGGGCATACGTACATTATATGATATGTATACAAATTTGTATTACTTTCATTCTATAGCGATACTGATTAATTCTCTAAAGACTAAATATAAAATAAAACATAATAAATAAACATATAAAATAAACATTTATATCTTCCAATATATAAGGTAATAGTCGTATAAAAATATTATACATATATATTGCTACTAAGAAAACAAAAGAGTTAACTCTTATAAATTGGCTCAAATGTTCATATATTAACTATTACAAATATATTTTGTAGTATACAATTATTTATAATCTATTATCTGAACACAAAAATAAGTTAGATATCAACATTTTTAAAACAAAGAAAGTGTAAAAAAAATAATTTTGCAAGACTCAAATTGTATAAGTAGACATAACCAAAATAGAATTATTTATTTGGATTTATTAGTTCATTAGTAAATAATGAAGTTTTAGTATGTAATTCGATGTATAGTTTTCAATACAACCTTTACAATACAATTATGTAATATATATCTAATGTTTATAAACCTGGTTTTCAAAATATTTAATAAATTCATAAATAAATATTTGATAAATCAATCTACATAATCCATTTGAACTTAAAAGAGGCAATATACATTGCTCTGAATCTAGGATCCATCGATCTCCGCTCGATTCACATCCGCGCACGTAACCCTAATTCACTTTGCTCGCACACCCGCTGGCGCTAAATTATCACGTCCATCCCATCCAACACTCAATTACATTCAGACTTTCCTCCCGTACCTAGTCATTAACCAGAGCCTGCGCTCGCCCTCTCGACCTCTAGCTAGCGAGATCGATTACACCTCGCTCACTCTCCAGCCGTCCTATAGAAACAGCGCAAACAAACTTGTATACGGAAACAAAGAACTATGCCCAGTTTGGGCCCCGAGTGAACAGATATGAGACTTATATTAATCGATAGGAAATTACTTGAGAAGTACGAAACAAAAAGTTTCAAATGCTTAGTGGAACTCAGATGACTTTTGAAGTTAATTTTTCTCTCTCCAGATTCCACTTTCTCAAAAGAGATTTTAAATAAAAAAAGGTATTGTAATTATATAGGATTATTATAAATATCATCAAAATAGCTGTAGGATATACCTCGTTCGCGAAATACCCGTCTTTTGCTATATTTTACATGGAAAGGTAGAAGTAAGAGTGGCGCAACAGTATATACATAAAATAAGAATAGATACTAATTGCTTGCAATTTTGCCAATGATTTTATATATGACTAGACTAGTGATGGAGGTTGAGTTTGTTAAATTTGTTCATGTCCCTTAAGTGTCGGGAGCCCAATTTCTATAGAAAACTGGGCATAGTTCTTTGTAGTTGGCCTGAGTGGAATTGCAACTGGGCTGATAGCTACAGCTCGTTCTTATAACAAACCGTATTATAGCGGGTAGTATATTTTTGCACCTGGAATTTTAGCACATATATTATGGAATAGCTACAATCGCTTGTTATGTACCAGTTACCGACATAAAGGTAGTAAAGCATTCGGAAATAAACAAGCTATTGAGCATTTCTTGTAAACAATATGAATAATTTATTTCTAACACTTTTCCAACCATTTTCTCATTGGAGAACATCCAAGTTATATTTTTGCATCAAAATTTTTGTCACTTGACAAACTTAAACTACCCGAAGTTTACTAGAATTTAGTCGGTTCGAAATACAATTTCCAGCTACAGTATAATTTTTGTTTTCTTATAACTGCCAAATTATAGCATGTATTTAACCCACCAGTAGACGCGCAATTCTGTCCTTATTTTACGCCATTTTCAAACATTGTTTTCAGTATGTTTTAACATCTGAAAAGTAATTTTTTCATACTAATTATTTACCTTTTTGAAGCTTAAAGACATTTATACAAAAAAATATGACGGTGTCATAATAAAGTTTATTTTCACTAAGGAAAAGTCGCGCAAAAAAAGGTGGATGCCCAGAAGCACCTACGTACATACTCGCGGGTTAATAAACGTACTACCACGTTGACTACAAATGTATTTGAGTAGTCAGAAAATTCATCTCTACGAAATAATTGGATCCGAAAGTAAGTATAGTAAGTTGAATTTGCGACCGTCACAGCTATAACTAACTAACTATAAGCTTGTTCTAACTAACTACAAATTTGTTTCTCATGCGAATTGACTACGTCATATTAGGAGCTTTAACAACATTCAGATAGACTAGAAAAGGTCAAGAAACTGAGTCAGGTTGACGAACCCATCAAATAAACTGATCATAAATCAGACACATTTTAAGGAAAACAAATTTTCATGAAGCTCCTAGTGACAAAAAATGATACCTAGCATCCGTAGTTTCATCTCATAGACCTTATTTTTAAGATGTGATCTATAGTATCCGATATATCCATTATGGCGAGAAGTACCTACACTTCTGATCGTTTCTCTGCAAGCTCTTCCACTAAAAGGGAGATCAAAGAGAGAAAAGTAGACGATAAGAGCTTCCCTGTAAGCTTTGATTTGTATCAAGATATCAATTTGTTCCAAAGTATAAAAAAGAAGCATAAAAACTTAAAAATTTTCAACTTTTTATATTCGTTGATTTTTCATGCATTTATCATCTTCATTTGTTATTTTTCATTACTGTGTATCAAATAACTATCTTTGTATGAAATAAATCAACAAGGAAAGTAAATTAAATTAAGGTTCATTTCGTCTACTTTTTCAGATCCTCTTTCGAGTGTAAAAATCTTCATAGATATGGTCGCCAATGTAGATACCATATTTTTAATGTAATAATGCATATTTCTGAAACAATAGTTAACGTTTTGAATAGAAGAGTCTATAACATGAAATTAAAGATGCTTAGCATCATTTCTTCAGGTTGTGTATTCTCTTTATCAGTTTCGTCAACTTTACAAGATTTCTAGCATTTTTCAAAGCTTACAGTCAATTCACAAGCTAGAATCAATAACTCAACCACGTCATAGACATTTGAGGTCCGATTCAACTTATTTTCCGATTCAAGTTTATCAACTCGCTGCAGCATGCAGCTCATATTTACCCGTTCGCGTGAGTATGAGCAGGAAGAGACTGACGAGGTACATGCTCCTGGGCGGTTTGCGCAGCCATTCTCCAATGTAGGGCGCAAGTGCTCTCAGCACCAAATCCGCCGTCGCCAGGGTGCTCATCATCACGGCTTGATGCGGTTCATCCAGATGCTTGTCCTGAAGGATAAAGGGTGTGAGGACGGAGAAGTTGAACTCTGCAAATATGGCTATCGACATGCCCAGCATTATGTTCACGTAGATGGGGTCGCGCAGCAGGCCCAGGTCGAAGAAGTTGGCGATCGCGTGCATCAGACGCATGAACTGCGATCTGGGTCGTTGAGGAAGAGTTTCCTGGGGTAGAAGAGTGTGCAAGGATGGCGAGTATACTGGTTTTGATAATTGTATCGCGAGCGGTGTGCATCTGAAAAGTTTAATTCTTTGGTAAATGGGGACGTGAAAAATCGTTTTATGTATTTTGAAACTAATTTTAAAAGTTTGAATTAATTAACACTAAAATATTTTTCTGTAAAAATTTGAACAAAGTTTATTGTTATTAAAATTTTACACTTGTCGACATCCGGAATTTTTGAGGATATTTTATGTTCTGCTTTGTTATTAAAATGTATTTCGGTTATCTTTTCTAATTCATAGAGTAAAGCACACTAAGTAACAAAAAAATTATTTGTTGCATGCTCATTTTATTTTTAATAAAAATGAAAGTATAATTTTCGTAGATTGATTTTACAGCTCCATATAAGTTATTGCAGATACAGTAAGAGAGGTCAAGCTCATTTCAAATGAGAAGAATAATATATACGGAGATGTATGTCGACCTTTTGCGGATTGATCGTAAAAGATGAGCATAAAACGAAAGAGCAGATTGGAATACAAAGTAATTTAGATACTAATTCCAAGAAGCAAAGCATTGTCCATATAATGGAAGCTTCTACTTTCACTTAAGTTTTAAAGATACATTTAATTATCCAATAATCTAAACATTCATTTTATGAACTTACGTTCCATTTTTTACATTATCATCATTACTACTTTTCGTGAATTCGCCGTCTTCTTCCGGACACTCGGCAAGGACTTCTTTGGTTAAGCTGAGATCACCGTATCGCGAGCCAACACTGAATTTTCGTGCTTTCATTTCGTTGAAGCTGTTGCTTCGCTTGTAATCGCATTCTGAATTACCCACAGATGATTGTCTCTGGAACTTCTTGTCCTCCTTATTTTTTAAATTTAATTCTTCCTCGTCTACACCGTAATCTTTTTACACAAGAATTGTTAAACTAATAAAATTATTAATCAATCATATTATAAACTTTATCTTAAAAAAAAACAATTCTTTTGTCTCAAGAGAATGTCATCTCAAAATAGATATTTAAAGAAATTTCATTTGTGGGGACAACAATCCTCACATATAAAAGTTAGTAATTTTGATATAAAATTGATTTACATTAGCAATGCAGAATATTAACTTTTTTGCAAACACTATTTGAGTATCCACAAATGAATTTCCATTACAAACGTATACTCGACGGAACAAAAATCTGATCGAATCAGTTTTTTGAAATATTGAAACTTCATTTGATCGAATGCTCGTTTCCGTTAATCTCATTGGAGGATTAAAAAAAGATTAAACAAATTCGATAAAATTTTTGTTTTGTCGATAGAACATAAGGAAAGTTTTAAATTACCTCTTAAGTCTAAAAGAGAGCCATTTTGCATGGATATTGGAGTTTCAAATCCATAAATACTGATATTGTCATCATTGAAATCGGCGCTAGAAATTGTCATGGTTCGACTTCTCTTTCGAACGCGATTTTTATTGTCATTTTCTACATTGCAAATAGACTTTTCAGTTGAGCCACCAAGTAGAGTTACAGACTCTTCGGTATCGCAGTTTTTAATAGATTCTTCTTTTAGAGCATCTAAATCACAAAATTATATTCTAGTAAGAACAAATTTAAAACGTTCGAAATTATTATGGCTTTAACAATCAGACTTTTACCTTTTTCATCTTCATTTTCTACATATTCTTGCGTCTCTACTACAGGTTTTGCGTGCCACTTTATCGGTTGTAATAATAGTGCACCTACCAGCGAATTTAAGCTTAGACCTCCCAAGATGAACATAGTTCCCTGTTAAAACTTTTCGAGTGTTCTTACATCACATGGTAAAATATTTGTGTATTCATTTTATATTTTACAACTACTATGAATAAAAAATTAAAATACAATTAGCCTGTTGCAAAACATAAAAGTAAAATATCAGATTGCAGTAAATAGAATAACAAAAAATATCTAAGTTGTAATTACTAGTTGTTCGATGTATGCCAAACAGTACTGTAATATTTTTACTGTTATATTTACTTTAATGTTATTTTTAAATTAAATAATAAAAATATAAACTAATCTTTCATGCATAATGAGCCAAAATATAAAATTAAATATATTAAGCAACATCTTAATTACATCTACATTACTATAGTATTTTAAACCTACCTCATTACCGTAGTGTGATAGTAATAATGATGTTAAGTGTGGTATAATAATTGGTCCTAATCCTGTAATTGTCATGGCCCAACCCATAGCTCGACCTCTTTTCTCTTTGAAGTACGTGTTTAGCGCGAGCGAGAAGGAAGACATCCCTATACTCATTCCAACAGCTGAAAATAATGTCTATTTTTAGCTTATGAAACAATCTACAATACCTACATCTGAATCGTCCGAACATTGGATGACTTCATGTAGTAGTTGAATATTCTATCGCTCATTCTTATACAGCGTTTTATACAAATATGGTTGATTTTCAGGAAACTCTTATATTTTTTTACATAAAATTAAAAATAACCATGCACATCTTCAAAAGTTTACATATTTAAAAAAATGTTAGCAGTACAAAACAGTAATTAATATTTTATACAGGTACTGCCCCGGAGGTGACGATTTTACCTTGAGATAAGGTTTAATTTATATCCATACAAATTTGACATTACATTAGAACATATAGGCTTTTTGTCTGTTTGAATATAAAGAATAGTAATATAAAATAAGAAGAATATCATAGTGCTGTATTGTACTCCGTTTTATTCAAAACGATTTTAGTAAATGACGTATATCTACAACAAGATATTTCTTATTATAAATCTCATAAAACGTGTGAATACAAAATTTAATAGTTTCGTGTAAATCAACCATATTATAGACATCAAGCATCCATTTCTCGCTGTAGACTTTTGGTGCTTTAGGTGTATGATTTCGGGGGGGAAATATGTGGTTTGCACAAGCAATCACGATGGACATTATAACACTTAAATGACTGTATGGGTACATGTAATTAGTTTAGAGGTTCAGTAAAAATGGGTTAACATTGGGTAAATCAATATAATTGTAAAATTGAATATTTTCTTGCTTATAACTTTACAGTGCGTAATATGAATAATTGCACCAAGCATCAATATTTTGGAATTTGTTAGATTTTAACTTTTTCTTTGAATATATGGTTGACTTTGTTTTTCGTGTTCTAGATGGGAAACAAAACATAAGCATTTTTACGAAAAATTTATTTATCTTTTAGTAAAAAAAAAGTTTTATGACACACCTACAGAACCTGTTGTTTTTTATACTTTATCAACAATAACAAAATTTGAGTTGTTATTGTCAGCTGTAATATAATTTAATTCTAGATTCATACATAAATGACATCCAGATAAACCAGATAAACATTTTATGATTTTATTCTGAAAATTACGAAAATTTCATTGATTTTCTGATTCATTCATTTTCATTCATGTTCGAAATCGAAATAGCAGTGTTATACATAAGACATAAGTGCAATACATACGTACAGGTCATCATCCCGTACGTAATGACGAAGTGAATGAAGCTGGAGGCAAAGGAGGTCAAGATTACGCCGCTGGAGTAGAGCAGGGAGCCAACTATAGCCATCTTTCGGTAGTTGTATTTGCGCAATAGCGGCCCGTTCATCATTCCAAGTATCATGCCGAACGCCTGATTGATGTTTATTATGATGGTGGCTTGGGTCGCCGACACACCCAATCGCTTGAATGCACTGCCGTAGATCATGCCGAATCCTTGCAGGATCGGTATCATCACGATCTGGGGGATAAGGTTTGCAATGTTATTAATATTATATTTAATTGATGATTACTGTAAACGTATTCTATTTTAATTAATTTTCAATGCAATTATTTGTTCTAAGATTTGGTTATTGAAGGAACTTCGTATCATATGTAAATGTTAATTCCTTATGTGAGATTTTAGAAGTTTCTGATGTCTAGAAAGGGGGCACCGTAAATGCATCCGAAAAGTAGATAAATATAAACATTCAACTAGCAGAGATCATTAGTTTTTTCTCTTCTACCTTTAAAATTATTTGTAAATGTTAAAAAGGAGGAAACTCAACAATTCACCTGCAGGTCCTCTGCAGCTCATATACTTATCTGATAGATCATTATAATAAAAATGAATTATCTACGGAACTCGTCTAATTCTACAAAATTTTAAAATAGACTTTTCTGCAGATTATGCAGGTAGCGAAAAATTAGGGTCATACTAAGCATGCCTAGATATCGGCTGGAGAAAAGAAAGTGAGCGGAAAATCCGTGCACCAGTCCTGGGCAACCTGTAAATGACCTACAGGTGATTTAGAGTTTTTTCGTAAGGAAGGGTAGTTTTCGGCGTCAGTGTATTTGCGCAAATAGCTAAAATTTTATGGAACGACACCTGTAATGGCTTTGTGTAGAAAAAAATGTAATTTTGAGTTCAGCGAAATCGGTTCTACCGGTACAGAGCTTCATTAATTAATTATACAAAATTTAATCTAGAAGAAACCTTGTCAACTGCAGCGAAGAAGCAAAACATAATTCTGAATAAGTGACCCAGCTGATATATATTGGGGCCAAAAATTGTTCTAGTTGACCCTCCTCCTTTATCATGATTTACAAGAAAAAAATTTTTTTTTATCAAATCCATAAGGAATTCGCCCACTGCAGCCATTATTGTATTTAGAGAGTATATGGCATGCAGATATTCTATAATTCCTAAACAGATCCCCGTATCGCATGTAGGGCGATTGCCTAAAATGAATAGCATGACTTTCGTGATAATACAAAAGTAACTTTATAATTAATACAAAGTACATAAGAAAATTGTAAGAACAAAATACATTATTTATTCACCTACTTGTAATTTTTTTTAATCAGAATAGTATCAAGCGCCTTATCACATTTATTGCTTCACAAAGTTTATATATTCTTTGATACTATTAGAGCTAATTCAGACATATCTATAATCTATTTTACTTAAGCACGTGTTCTCAAATAAGTTTTTCTTAGAACACTTTTAGTACCTACATTATATTAATATTCCAAATAATCATGAAATTCAGTTTTTTATCAATTTTTCAGCGCTTCCGTAATTGTGAATCGTTTTAGTCTTGCAATTTATTTTCTTTTATTATGTTGTATTAATTTATTACAAACAGACTTTTGGATGTAACATATTTATTACGATTTTACGGTTTTAAACTCTTTCTGTCTCTCCGTTTTATGGTTTCTGATGTCTTTATCGCATTTGTTTTAACTATTTTTTTAATTATTTCGAAGGGGTTATAATTTTTTGTTTTTGATGTTTCATTTTGTTCTATTTTATGGTTATTCTTTTTCTGTAAAAAGAAATATTTGCTAGCATATTTTATGCTTTTATTACGTTTTTATTTGGTCTAATTATGGTTTCTGATGTCCAATTGTGATTTCTGATCATATTTTTACATTTTTTTGTTGTATTTCTATATTATTTCGGCGTGGATACATTGTATTATTGATTTTTGCGTTTCACTTTATTATTTTTTGTGGTCATTTTTTGCTCACGAAATTAAAAAAGTTGTAGCATATTTTAATGTTTTCAATGCGTCTTTTATGTTGTCTGCTGGCGACATTTTTTGTTTTTCCTCCAGTTTTTCTGAACTATTTCTTTATTATTACAACGTGGTTAAAAAGTTTGATTGTTCTTTGTGTTTCATTTTGTTCTTTTTTGTGGTTATTCTTGATCTACATAAGAGAAAGGGGTCAAAATGACTCCTAGGGGTCACTCAGAGGTCAAATCCCTGTTTGATGCAAGAAAGTTGGTAAATTGTGGTTTTTCCAAAAATTACACAATTAAAAGTTTTTTGTGTTGAAGGGGATTATAAATTTTTTTTTATTTAACGCAATTTTAATCATTTACAAAGTCGATTATTTTGCGAAGGGATTATAAGTTGCTGACCTTGAACTTAAGCTTGACCTTAGTTTTCAAGGTGATTTGAAGGTCAATGTGTGTTTTTTATTTAAATCTTTTCATTTTTATATTTATAATGACCCTATTAAAAGTTGCTGACCTTGACTTTGACCTGGACCTTCATATTCAAGGTCAACTTGTGTAGTATAAATGAAAACTCCCATTTTTAAGTTAGGAATTTTTTTGTTAATAAAATATATATATATATATATATATATATATATATATATATATATATATATATATATATAACATTTATAATTTTGTAAGCAAAAAATGCCCACACAAAATAACAACATGAAACATTAAAGATAATAGAAAATTTTACCCACGCCGAAATAATATAGAAATACTACAAAAATAATGTAGAAATATGGTCAGAAACTACAATTGGATATCAGAAACCATAATTATACCAAACACAAAACGTAATAAAACCATAAAATATGCTAGTAAAATATTTATATATGTTTATATATATTTTATGCTTTTTTTTTCGTTTTTTAGGTTAAAAGTGATCTATACTTTCTTTTAAAAGCTTTTTATTTATGTTTATAAATATAATAAAGTTTGCTAAATTTGTATAAACGTATTGTAAAATAAAGCTACATTTTTCATTATTTTTCATCAATTACTCGAAGTGAAATAAGTTTTTTAGAAAAAGATCCACATACCCCGGTGGAAATAAAAAAAAGTAATAAAATGTAAGAGAAAGTAAGAAAACGTAAGATAACGTAAGTAAACGTAAGATTCTGTTGGATTTCGGGCATTATTACGTTTCTTTACGGTTTCCTACGGATTGTTATACTCTATTACAGTTCGTACGTTTTATTACGTTTCGCAATTACATGAAAAAAAATATAGCTAGAATTTTCCACCGACAGGTGGCGAGGCATATACAAACCAATTTACGCGTACAAAATAGAAACTTTACGTTACTTAAGAAGCATTGGCACTTGGAAAATATTTTTCTGGAATATTGGACACTATGGAAGTCTTTTTAATGAGCGAAATTCTCAATGTAAAAAGGTAATCTAAAGTAATAAAATGTAAGGAAATTTAAGGAAACGTAACAAAACGAAAGAAAATGTATATAAACGTAATAGAACGTAAAATATGTCCGAAATCCAACAGTTTTTTACGTATGTTACGTTTTCTTAGTTTTTTTTACGTTTTCTTACGTTTCCTTACGTTTTATTACATTTTATGATTTCCACAGGGGTATCATGCACTTAAAATTTGTATAAGCACTGACTGGTTCAAATTTCATAAAATTGGGTTGCTATTTGTAATCAAAATACCGTTTTGAGTATTTTTTACGATAAACAATGCGACTCCTTTATAATAAAGATATTGATTTTTAGCAAAATGAGAGCAATGATGCTGTTGAAGTGCAAATTGACGTATATCATAAATTGCCGATATTTTTTGCTTTGTATTTGCAGACACAAAGGTTATTGAATAAACACTTATTTATATAAAAAAGATAAACAAATTAAATAAAAAGTTAATCAATAAGCAGTGAAATACTCTTTTTCAGAATGCCCTAGATTTCTTATGAGATTCAATTACTGATTTATTATCTTCTCTTTATATTTAATATTCTTTAATTTTAATACCTAATCTCCAGTCCTAGTCGACATTACAAAGGTGAGTGACGTGGTCTTTTGTAAATATAAATTACACAGTTTTCTTCTCTATTATGATTCTATAATAAAGTAAATAAAATAATAATAATTTTATAATAAAATATGACGATCACTATCATAGTCCATAAACACATAATTTATATAATTAAAAAATTATTATTATTTTTAAATTTTATTTTATTAACTTATATGATATATTTTTGTTTTAATTTTTTTTTAACAACTACTTTTAAATTAAAATTTAAAAATGTAATATAATTAAGTTAAAATTCGCGTTGCAGTATCGAGATTTATAATTTATAAAAGTATAGGTCCCTTAAAGTAAAATGTTTAAAAATGTAGCAACTTAAAATTATGATATATGTATGATCATAGATAGTTCAATTGATAGTCGATTAAATGTTAAACTATAAAACTAATATATAAATTCATACATCAACATTCATGAATCATCTTACTAAATAGTAATTTTATTTTCTAACAAAAAATAATAAAATTAAAGTAAATAACTCTTAGAGCCATAGACTAGCTTGACGCACTGTATTGAATATTATTAGATAATCTATTGCCAATAGACAATATTTATATTCTAGTATACTAATAATATACCAATAATAATATTACATACAAATATTTTATCATTATTCTGCTATTTTAATTTTAACTTATACGAGCGAGCGTTAGCGAGCCAGTGATGTAGCTAATTCTTCATTATTATATTTGGTTATTTAGAATTTTGATTTTATAAAAATTGTTAATTTTATAATACTAGTCAAAGTAAAATAGATTATAAATATGTCTGATAATTTCGCTTGAATAGTTTCAAACAATACGTAAGCTTCCGAAAAGTAATAAAAGTGATTAAGCGATTGACACTATTCTGATTAAAATAAGAGCTTCCGCATTGAGGTAGCAGTAAGCAGGTGAATATTTAATATATTTTGCTCTTACTATTTTCTGATGTTTCTTTAATTCTTTGTAAAAATTTTGATTGAAAACCCTTTATAGTGTTTCGTATTAATTTAAGAATAGTGTTTTCATAGAAGTAAAAAATATCGGTTAATTAATTCATTGAGACTTTTATAAGCAGACCTACGTATTTAAAAGAATTGTAAAGTTGAGACTCATTAAAAGCATGTTATCTATACGTAATCATAGATAACGTTCTTTTCACGGTTCTTTACCAACCATTATCAATAGCCTTCATCATTGCGAAATCAGTAATCACGTGTATTCGAAACTTTTATTTTCAGATATTTTGTATCCACCAAACACAACACAAAAGTGGTATTATTGTAATCTTCCTACAATCAACATGTAAATGCGATATAACTCTCTTTCTCTTTTTTCTCGAACAATTTCTTAGCGTAATAACTTGCGCGTGTAAGAAGTCAAACAAGTGCATAAAGCTGTGTTTATTTCCATCACGAATACTATGAAAAACATGAGCCTTGGATAGAAAATAAATACACTTATCGTTTCTGTATTGCTGCGACGCACAATAAAATTTAAAAAATAAGAACACGTGTTTACAATGAGAATGTATCACAGATTCCTTTTTTCCTAAACTTGAATTAACGGTGAAAATAAAAAAAACAAATCTTACGTTATTCAAAGCGAAAGCAACGACTATCACCCAACCCCAGCCACCATCGGGTGCGATATATTTGCCCTTCGACATTGTCTCTTTTTGTCACTGAAGTTTCCGTCTTCTTGATGCTTTTATTGTGCTATTGGAATGTTCAGTGCCGCAACATTCATACCTGAACAGAAAATAATTGTTATGAATTCTTGTATCGATGAGATCGACAGTTTATAAAACGTGATTCTGATGACGAGTATTATGAAAAAATCTGAAGTATGTGAATTTTCAATATTTTCTCATCAATAACAAGTATGTTGTTAATAAAAGTTAATTTCACATTATATTTATCCAAGTGCATTTTAAAAAATTAATCAAATACACTAATATAGTATCTAAACTATCGATGAATTTTACAGTATTAAAAACGGAAGCGTGTTACACAATCGATAAGATATTTTTAAAGGATTACTAATATTCAAAATTTGTTTAAATAAATTAAATGTCACTATATGATATCAACTGATATATTATTTGCATATTGTAATGTTTACCCATTGTGTACCACGTTGATGGTACACAATGGATAGGACTACGATGTCTTAATAATCGTGCTGTTGTAGGAATTATTTTTGTATGTAAATTATATAAATAATTATATGACTACTATTTTAAAACAGTAATACTATCATAATAGTATCGATTTGGTTTATATACGATTGAATATTTATCAAGTTATGTTATTGACACAGAAGTTATTAATTTTGAATGATTTTTATTATTTTAATAATTCTGTCCAATAACAAATAAGGATTCCCCATTCTATACCACTACCCATTGTATACCACTCTCCCCTAAGTCATAATAGACAGTCTTTAAGGTGGCTCCGTAGTTGTTTCAAAATCCATCATTGACAAAAAATAATAATCCCACTGAAAGTGTATGTTTTATATATTCTATTAAAATTTTGATTGGGTGGGGTTGTCATGGAAACTGAAGAAAAGAAAATGTTTGAAAATGGAACTTTTAACAAGGGCTCTTATGGCGAAATTTATATTTATGCCTGTAACTACATGAAAATCCATGACAAATATAAAAAATATTTAATAAATAAGTAAAACGAGTGTATTTTTGTATGCATATATATGTATATTGTTCTTATTTCTCATATAGTATGACATATATTTAGTTTATATAAGTCTGACAATTGATATTAAACAATTTTTATTAAAATTGCATTAGTTATTAGAAAGAAGAACTTGTGTGCCCCACGGGGCTCCGCGTAGATACGGAACTACGCGACGGAGTCACCTTAAAACTATAGTTTATTTAGATACAGTTTTTCTTAAATTTTATTTTAATATACTTGACAAATTACGAAGGTTCTACAACCATTATGAAAACTATATTTCGGAAAACACTAAATAAATTATTAATGTATTAAAAAAGATTTATTTCGTTATTTCAGAAAAGTTTTTTCAGAAAGACTGCTTGTGACTACAAAAATAGTTATTAGCGTGATCGGTCAAAAAAGATTTGAATATTAATTCCAATAATCCCTGGAAAATTATAAAAGATCGTTTATGATTTGCACACAGCAAGTCGTTGTAATAAATATACTTATTAATTTATTATAAAAAACTTCTATTTCTTTATTTCAAAAAAGTTCTAAGCAAAGCTTTTTCTAATGCAAATCTATAATAAGAATAGAACGACTGCTTGTAAGTACACAAAATAGACATTAGTTATGATCGGTAAAAAACCGATATTGAATATTAATTCCAATAATCACTGGATAATCATAAAAGATTGTTCATAATTTGCACGCAACAAATTGTTCACGCAAATGCATTATCACAAGCGAGATCTAAAGTATATCTTCCTCTTCCTAACAAGTGCATTTCACAATTTAATTATACCACTGAATTTTTGTATTGATTATGTATTCAGATTACGGCGCACTTAATCAGAATGCACACAATCTGACAGGCCGTAATCCGTGGACGAACGATTGCACCAGTAATGTTAGACAATTCTTTTCCTTTATCTCTGTGTTTCACAACTTTCAAACAAATTTATCTCGCATATTTAAGATCTTCTCTTCAATTCTTCCTTTTTGTACCGGAACTCTGTATTTTGGCCAACCACTCGTGACTAAACACACCACTTAAAGCAAAAATACAACTAAAAACTATTTTTCACATAGATAACACTGCGCGATGTTACATTACATTGCTTTTGACAATTGGACGGTGAACTGACCGCGCGTGTGGCCTAGTCGCAATACTTAACGCAAGTACGATCGCTGAATCTGCAATCGCGATCTAATCGCTGCTTAGATATGTTTCACATAATCAGTATCTGTAAGTGAAGTCCTACATGATGGTGAAACGATTAGCCAGTGGATTCTCGTATTTTTTGTGAGTGAAAATGCGTCGGCAATAAGTGAAGGCAATCGATTTGCGGCGAACGTGTAGCGCGTCTTTGTGGTCATCGCGCGTGCTTCTTGACGAGTACTGATAGACAGAGGGAGATTGGTGACTTGGTGAAAATGAGTTTGTCATTCGATGATGTGAAGTTTGTGCAATGAGGAAAATAAGCATTGGTTAAAAAAAGGAGACGTATGCATTACTTTCGATTATGCAAGCTTTTGATGTAGTGGATGTGAGCTGTTTGTCGCGTTTATATAGACAGATTAGATGATACTATAGGAATGACAAATCATTATGAAAATAAATAATACGAAATATTTGTATTTAATATTGGGATAGTGTATTGATTCATTGAAATACCATCAACGTGGATTTAAGGGAGCAAGACTAAGTTAAAACTCAAAAACAATACAAATAATTCAAGGTTAATTAATTTATTCCTTTTTAACCTACTCTGTAACATATATTTCACATAAAGAAGATTCTTTTAAAGGATTTATTTTATATACATAAAATAGTGCAATTTTTTATTAGGTAGACAAATGTGAGTACCTTCATTGTATTTTCAACAACAAAAAAGCGTTGTTACAAAAATCGTATCAGTTTATGTGGAATATAACATAGATAACTATTTAAATAGAAACGATGAAACTATTATGATCAAGAAAATCTAGCTGACAAAATCAATATAGGGGAGTCAAGGACGAAATTGAACGCGGGGTAAAATTCGAATAGTGTCGATATTTTTGAATTTAACGCAGAACTAAATGTTGTGGCTTAGACCAAGTAAAGATATAACTTATATCCTTACTTTGACAATGTTACAACCTCCAGTTCTGCGCTAAAATTAAAAATATCCATATTGTTCAAATTCGATCACGCGTTCAGTTTCGCCCCGGGCTCACATAATCAAATTTCCAACATTGAAGGTATTGAATTGTGTAACAAATAAGAGTAACAAATTAAGATAAAACAATGATTTTTTTAACTGCAATCTACCTATCGATCAACCTAACTATAGATCATGATGCAGATTGCATGCAGATTAAATAACTGCAAGCAATTCTTGAAGTCATAAAAAACACACATCGAATAGCAAATAATAGTGGAACATGTAAACATGGATCTCACAAAAACAACTAACGAAAAGACTATTTAAACATCCTCTATAGTAATACAATAACCGACAAGAATAATATGGCTACGTGAACGCTACATCGATTACTCCTTCGAACAAGGATTTATCACACTTATGTCTTACATAAGTAGCCATTTGACAAGTTTATTAAAAATTCCATATTCACAAGTAGATCAAACCAAAAGTAACAATCACAGTATCAGAAGACTTAATATGACTAATAAGCTGCTTTCTCGAAATAGCAGAATTGGAATGAGGTAATTACATTATACCACCCGTAAACAATAATAGATAACTTTATGACTGATTACAAATCAAATTTATTTAGTTAAAATGAATAAAGAAAACAGAAAAGGAAAAGTGGGTAACACTGAGAATTATAAGCGGAAGAATTATTAGAGAAAATCTAGACAAGATAGTATTTTTTACTAAGGACTTAAAAAACTATTTCAAACTCCTTAAAAGTATTAAGGAGGTTGAAAAAAGAAATCCACTTCAAAGAAATCCAACCAACCAATAAACAAAAGAAAATGCAAGAAACGAAATTAGTAAGAAATTAATGCAATTCTAAAGTGATTTTGAGAAAAATAGATGGAATACTAAACAGGCAAAAAGATAATGAAAAATTCCTCAAATTGGATTCATACAGGAAATTGGTACCCGTACTGCTAATCCTCAAAAAACAGCTTTAGAACTATAAATAAAGCTTTTGTAGATGTAGGTACAAATTCATCTGAAAATTACACATGAATAATTACAGAGAAAACTCAAACAGCTTTATTAAAATCAAATTATTTAAAAATAGTATTCAGACGATAATCATCTCTCATTTATCACCAAGCACAAAATACTGATCAAGGAGCAGTTCGACTTCCAAGAAAATCTAGCAGTCGCCTGCATTGCAAAAACCTCGCAAAACTCAATACTTAAGACGAAGATAACATTATTTTAAATAAATTAACTAACCTAGGTAGTATTCAGAGGAATAGTTTTTAAACTAATTAATAATTACCTAACTCACAGGTAACAAACGGTTACAATTTGTAACAATATAATTAGAAATTTAAAAGTAAAATACAGCATCCCACAAGGACAAATTTTGGGTCTCATATTCTGCAAATTATTTATAACAGATGTATTTATACTCTTTAAGTTTATAAAAATATGATTGCCTTTTAGATGATATAGCAGTTTTTTACAAAGTAGAAATTTGTCAACAAATACTAAATGAGATCAGTAAAGACATGGACATTTTAGTTAAAGTGATTTAGAAACAATTCTTTGTCAGAGATAGTGTCCCCATTATTGAGTAAATAGAATTCATGTCGGGTGATAAGGTAAATGTGATAATAGCTCAAAAAGAGGTTAAATATCTGAGTATAACCATAGACAGATACTTATGATGAGAAACAAAGGAAACAGCACTCACCAAATGCATCGGATTTATTACAAATATATAAGAATTGAGAATACTTAATGTTAAAACGCTGAATCAATAATAATAGAATATTAACAACATGATTATTTAGTTTTAAATATATTGCTCGTTATGTATACTAAATTAATGCGAAATAAATTTACTGATTTGCACGAGCTAAGCAATTCCTCTGCAGATGGCTGTAACAAAGACAGTTTATCTTTACCTATGTGGGAATGAAGAAGAAATGCTTGACTCCTAGAGATCAATAAATTCATTTTGCATTATTAATTTAAAACATGATTGTTGAAAAAAATCAAATATTTCACTTTTTGTCTGTCCTCATAAATCATTTATATTCCACTGAATAATTATACGCGATATTTTATTAGGTTAATTTAATTATTCTGCAATAGTATAGGATATCTTTATCTTTAGAAGTCGATATACTAGAGACTGTTTTATCTTTCTTATTTGTATTTTTTAACATTTATTTGATAGCGTCGTAAATCGACTACTAATATTTTATTTTATTTAATAGGGAAGAATACCGATGTTCAGTTAACGGTATATTCTTGTAGATCGTGACATACTTTCTTCGTAAACTTTTGGAATTTTTACGATATCTTCAAAATCGTAGAAGATATAGGTAAAACTTTGAAAACGGTGTGACGTTATTCCCGCTGGAATCCTTTGATGTTATAATGGTGTGACGTCACCCAAAGGGTCTTTATTAAGCTATAACTTATAACTTATATATAGTTATAAGAATATATATATAATTTAAAAAACAATACACGTCGGCTTAGGTTCTTTAACATTTGCAGAAGTGCCGATCAAAATATAAATTTTGTATTTTACTCTATTGTGGATACAATTCATATTTCATAAATGATGCTAAGTTTTTAATCTTATCGATATATTAATCTGCTATTTCTCTAGGTATCGGTGAACCATTTGTTTTTTCCAAACACTTTATAAATTCAATATATAATTGATTTATTTATTAATTAATTTGAATTTGACTATTATTTAATATATTAATTATTTTATTGGGTTCTTCTAAAATATGTTTAGCAGACATTAGTATATCTTCTTGAAACTTATCAAATTTTTTCCGAGTGTTTTATTATCTATAATATTTTTTTTACTTCTGTATTTACTATCTCAATCATTCTTACTTATAAAAGCCTGAGTCTAATATAACTATGTCACTGGAACTTTCTAATATTTAGTTTATTTTTAAATAGACTGTGATATACGAGTGTGAGATTGTGGAAAAGACATTATATAATATAACGCGTTTTATTTGTTTTGGTCAATAATGTCCTAACTTCGTGTGTAATACCATTTATTATCATTTCTGACAACTATTTCTTAAACTCACATTTTTTAGCTTCAATTACAATTGTCTGATCCTGTTTTGAGAATTAGTCGTTTTGAGTAACTTCTGAGCAGTTTATCGTCGGAGGGTCTTTCGTTAGATATAGGGCATAAAACAAAAAATTATACGAGAGATTATAAAGGTAATATGATAAAACTAATGAAATATACTTAATAATAGTCCATAACTACATGAAACAAAAATTGTTCCAAAAGAATCGTGACGTCTCAAGTGTAAATATTGTCAATTTAAAAATTATTTAGTTAAACCCAAATTTCTTTTCCTTCTTTCTTAATCAATTTTAATGTTTCAGGGCTTATTTTTTTCCTTAAACATTTCTCTACAACATTAACTGAAGAAATTTATAAAATAATATATCTGTGATTAGAGAAAGCCTATTGTTTATAAAATTTTACACGTTTACTTATAAATAATAAACTTTCTCTTACTACAGATATATTAGTTTATCAATTTCTTCCGTTAACTTTGTAGAGAAATGGGGTTTAACTAAATAATTTTTAAATTGACAATATTTACTCTTGTGACATCACGATTTTTTAGAACAATTTTATTTTCATGTAGTTATGGACTATTATTAAGTTATATTTCATTAGTCTTATAATAGGACCTTTATAAACCTTTATAAATTATTAAGTTATATTTCATTAGTCTTATAATAGGACCTTTATAAACTCTCATATACTTTTTTGTTTTATTATAAATTTATAAAGATAAATGTGTAAGAAAGCCAATCCTTAAATTTGAGATTTTTCTTCTATAGTATTTTCAACTTTCGGACTTTTCATTCTTATTAATTTTGGTTTTAGGAATTTTCTACCTTTGGTATTTCGACTTTATTTGCATAAAACTTTCTAACTTATTGCCTTTCGAAATTAAATGTTTCTCAATTTTCTGCTTTTGGTAATGTCTGTCTGATTTTGACCTCTATGTATTTTCAGATGTCGAAAAGGTTACCCCCATTTTGCCCTTGAATTTAACAAAATCAACAATAATTCACGCTGAAAAAATTATAGCTTGACATTTTTTGTAAGTACTTACCGTGAAAGCAAGCTGGTCGCATTATCTATACGCGATCCTTATAAAAGAAATGGTTAAAATGTAATCAATACAACTGTTTAATTGTAAGAATAAAAGTTTTTTGTTTACTATATATGTGGCTATCAAGCATTTTACATACCGAATTTTAAGAGTATAATATTATTAATGTTATTTATAACATTTTCTAAATCAAATTAAGAAAGTATATCAAGGGCTTTCATTATTAGAGCGAGTTTCACTCCGACAGATAAAGTCACCACGAAAGCTTAGATAAATATATATATATATATATACTAGGGGGTTCTCCCCTGCTCGCTTCACACACCAACCCCCATTCGACTTTTAAACTTTAATAAACCTTGTAGAACTGAGTGTCTGTTGTAATATTTAATATAAGAATCGCGCATTTTAATTGTGTACAATTTAACATTGATCAATATATCTATATTCGACCAATGCTAAATTGTGCACAATTATAATGTGCACAAACCAGACTCTATAATTTTTACTTAAGATATATTATCATTTTTAGAGGGGGTGTGGAGGGAGTGGATTGGATGTGGAGGGGGGTGGAGGAGATGTGGAGGGGATTTAAAGGCCAATGTGGAAGTAATGCATTAAAAGTGGAGGAAATGTGGAGGGGTGTGGAGGGGAATGTGGCGGAGATGTGGAGGGGGATGGAGGGGCAAATAAGTAAAAAAACTAACGTAGTTTTTGAAACAATTTAACGTTATTATGTGGAGGGGATGTGGAGGGGATATGGAGGGGATGTTGAGGGGCTGTGGAGTGGATGTGGAGGGATATGTTGAGGGGATGTGGAGGGGAATGTGGAGGGGTGTGGATTGGGTGGATGGGAATATGGAGGGAATGTGGAGGGGGTTGAGTGACTTCATAACGTTTACGATTATTTAATATAGGAAAATATATATATATCCACATATTATATATATATATATGTGGAGATATATATATATATATATATATATATATATATATATATATATATATATATATATATATATATATATATATATATATATATATATATATATATATATATATATATATATATGTGGAGATATATATATATATATATATATATATATATATATATATATATATATATATATATATATATATATATATATATATATATATATATAACTCGCTCTAATAATGAAAGCCCTTGATATACTTTCTTAATTTGATTTAAAAACTGTTATTAATCACATTAATAATATTATATATAGCAGATGGGGACGAAGGTTAGCACCTTTGCCCAATTGAATTACATAAACAAAATAATATTACCACTAAAATGATTATAGATTGACTTCTTTTGATTACATTTTAACCATTATTTTATAACAATCAGAAAAAAATTCTTTGAGTACATACGCCAATTATTATATACACTTTTATCACAAAAGTGTTGGATAAAATCCGCACAAATGATCACACCCGGTCCGATGAGTCGATATAGTACATGGTCTGTAATAACAAAATTTACTTTTATTTATAGAAAGTCACTACAGAATCGAAGGTGTTTCAATTATATTTTATTTATATTATTTAAATGACAAACTTTAAATTCTTTAATGGCAAAAAATCTGCAGTATGTACAAGATTTATTGCGATACGCACACACGCACACACACATGCGCACATGCACACGCACACGTACACGCACACGCACAATTTTTTTTAAAATTCTGCAGACCTCCATCTTAAGCATTTTAAACGTTTCGAGAAATGATTTTTTCGTCTTTTCACGACCTTTATGCAATAAAATATTAGACCCCCTTGACAGGTCAATATATCACCTTTACAAAGCTGAATGTTGACTTAAGATTTTGTATTTTTTAAGTTAGGTTTGTAATCGAAATGGATCTAGATCTACGATGCGTAACATTTTTCATTTTTAAAAAACCTTTAATTTATTTGTTAAAACGTTAAAATTGGTTATTTATAACCAAAGCTACGGTCTTTGAAAGTTAGGTCTGTTTTCAAAAATGGCTTAGTTGGTAACCACTGCCACCAATTTCTACATGCTCCACACTTAATATTTATATCTCAAAAGTTTGTTAAAACATAGTAGAATAATATCCCAAAGTTTCGTTCTGCCCCTAGGCCTTATTCCGGCGCTATGATATTTTTTGCATCCTCGATTTGTTGATTGAAATACGAATATTTTTAATAAGATGTTCGTAATTTTATATAAAAGCTGACATCAAGGCCTTTAATTTACATGGTCGGAGCACTTCTCACATAATATGTTACGTGACAGAAACGTTTCTGCAATGTTTCTTTAGAAAACAAGAAACGTTGCTCGATGGCACCTAGAAACGTAGCAGAGACGTAGAAATCTCCTAATTTCGAAAAAAAAGTTTGTTAAAATCTTAAACGTTTTTGATTTGTCGCAGAAACGTTTCTGAAACCGCTACACATGTTTATGACAAGTATCGGAAACGTCTCTCAAACGTATGTCATCGGTTCGAACAAAAATCTTATCGGGAAATCATTCCCGTTTTTGATTCGTTGCAGAAACGTTTTCGAAATTGATTCCAAACTATTTTAAAACGTATATTATTGATTTCGAAAGATCTCATTGGGGTATTATTTACGTTATTACATCGTCTCAGAAACGTTTCCGAAACCGTTTTCAACTCATTGTGCAACGTTTTAGAAACGTCTCCACAACGTGTTTTATCATGAGGTAAGAAATTGAAAAAACATGTTACATTTTATTTATAATAATTAAAGTATGTAAATTTGTAATAAAAAAACATAATTTTTATCTGTCAACTATATTACATTACATTTATTATAGGATCAATCTTACTTTTTATTTACTCGTAAAACTAATAACACTCTTAAACTAGATTACAATAAAAGGAATTATTTTTATTCATAAATAACTCATCTTTTAGTGTAATTTAGGCTTTGACCGACGAAGTATTGAATAAAAATAATAAATTCTTCGGAAATACAAACTACAACGACAAAGTATTACAACTTCATCTAGTTGGTAAGTTGATATACCCAAAATAATATACAAACATATTTTTAAATTCAATTTATAAATAAATTATTATGTTATTCATGAGTGTTAAACGGATGTCTGCGTAATCAAGACGAAGAAAAAATTAAATATCAATCTCGTGGAATGGAACTGCCTGATACGTCTCATGCGTCATTAACCGTACAAGCATAAATCAAAACTCACTTCCCGATTGATTGATTTAATGTTAGACGATTAATTGTTAAGTAATTATTTTATTGCTCGTTATATATTGAAAACTGTAAAATACTTATTTTCAAAGTGTTCCACTCATGAAAACTTAAGAGCTTGCATCTGCGCACGTAGGGGCATCAAGCAATGAACACATACGATTCCGAACACACGATGTATATTTCGAATTGAACACATACAAACATACCAAAACACACACTGCCGTGCAAATGAAGAAAGTGGGTATCTTCATTTCGCAAAAAGATTCGAACCATATAAATAACTTCGCATAAAATTGATTTGAAACATTATTTTTCTTTTACAAAAATGACTAGATGTAGTTCGTTTTTTTACGAATAGGATAGATATTTTTTAAATAAAAATCTTATTCAAATAGATCCAAATAAAAATGAATGTAAGCCTGTGTCTGCGATTTACTTCAAATGCAGATACCCACTTTATTCATGTGTCAAATTAAGTTTTAATAAATTCAAACCTTTTTAAAAACTTAATCAAATGAAACGTAATCATTTTGTAACTCACCCTTAATGAGAAGGCATCAGTTTGATCATTTCTTTCTTACTAAAGTCACAGTCAGTAAAAAGGCTACTGTTGCTACAGTGCCCTAGCGGTTTATCGTGCTTCTTCATAATCTTTACAAGCTCTTGTAATTTGTTTGAGAAAGGGGCTGTAAAAGTGTAGAAAATCAAGTAATTGATCAAATGCGAAAATTATTTACAAATTCGACGGTGTTTTGTTTAGAATTAAAAAAAACTTTAAAAATCCCCACCTCCGAAAATACCACGGTAGAAAGTTCAACACGGTCAAAAATTACTCAACGTGCTACGGGTGCGGTCATTGGGCTATTTTCTTAAAGGGTTAACCCGTCCCGGATTAATCATGTACTTTAAGCTTGTAATGATTTACAATACTATTTATAATAATTTGATTTCCTTTCGACCTATAATGTACTATAAGCTTATAGTACGTGATCCCTCTTAAACAAAATTCACTGAAAAAAACATGGGGCACAAATTCCTTGGAAAATTCTAATACGACCGTGGTAAATCTTTGTGAAAAATCTATCTGGTAACCAAAACACACAATGTTTTCAGTTATCAACATTTTTAAATTCTTGAGAATTAAAAATTTTCTAGCAAATACATGGTAAATATTTATTTCTATTAGCTTTAATTCTGCGAAAAGCACATAATTACTTTCCATCTAGCGTACAAATTATAATACCTCCAACAAAATTACTTTTATTCCCAGAATTTTCCCAGTGTTTTAACACTTTTCGCACTTACTATTTTTTTTAAATAAAATTATTTTATTGTCACTTTGTGAAATTTTGGAGCTCCCCATGTTTGAAATATTTTGCAATAACAAGCCAATATTCGGTTAAAAAACATGAAATCCAATTGAACTCGTCGCACGTTTTACTTCGTCCGAACGATCGCAGTAGATTTGAGTAAAGAAAATTAGTGATTACAAATTTAGAGTAAAACCTACACATCTCATATAATTCACAGGAAATATTATTGAAGTAATAAGCTAATAAAATCCGCAATTTATTGAAAAACGACTTAAATCGACTTAAGTGGTTTTTGCACGCAACTCTTCAATTATTATGGAAGATGTTATTGAGTGATTATATGATTCAGGATACATAATTGTTTCTATTACATCTGTCTTCGGACCATCAAACATTGGAGATATATAATTCTGTCGTATCTATATCCTCATAATTTTCGGATTTTTTCAGTCTAATTATCGTCGATATTTTGATCACATTCTTAAATTTACCGAAAATAGTAGGTAATATATGATGAATTATTTTTACCATAAAATGTATTGAATTTTAATTTAAAATTTAAAGGTGTATTTGTCTTGTTAAAGGGACAAGACATCTTAAAACCATAAAAGAGTTGTTTTTTTATGAATTTATAAAACTTGTGATACTTAAAAGCAATCATTCTTGAAATCTTTTGAGTATAATTACTTAGTAATATCTTTAATTTATCCGTTGTAAAACCTTAAAATGCTTATCCTACCCATCTCATTAATATCTTATTTATTGAAGGAATTTTGGGGCTTGCACGAAGTTATTATAAAGATAACTTCAAAATTCAACAAAAATACTTTTAATTGACAATCCTCTGCACTAGATATCTCAAATATCAAGAGGCAAATTAATTTTACTTAAAGAAAATTTTAGAAAAGCATTCTGTAAAAGGTATTTTCATTTTTTCGTAAAAATACCACAATTGTAAATAAACTATTATGAGAAGTTTTTAATGTTAAGGTTACGATGTAGACATTTTATACCTTGTTCGAAATCATACGTACTTAATACACATGGAATATAAAAAGAACGGAAGGTTAATTTTCACAATATTTCACAAGATTTATTTATAAATTATTATAATGTTATTACATAATTAAGAAATTTTACTTCAGTTGTATTAATTTACATTTAAAAAATATCCGACAATTTATATATTTAAAAATTTAGAAATTATTGTTAATTAACTAATTATTGGTAATTTATTATTGTAATCATTAATTATTTTTATCGTTTCATACTCATTTTAATATAATAACATGAATTGGTAGCAGGCATTCATTTAAAATTTAATTTTTAAACAAAAATTAGTATCTTTCAATAAAGTATTAGTTATAAAATTAAGATTATTAGTTTTCTTTAAGCGAATTTCCAAAAATCAATTTTATTTCGACCTGATGATTATAATACCTAAAGGAATTATAGTGATAGCGGATCGAAATTTATAATTTATTCATATAATATCGCATAAATTTGGTTATGTGTTCTCTATATCATTTAAATATAGATTCTTCAATTTTTTATGAATTTCTGTTGTCAAGAATAAAATAAACAAGCGATTTCGCGAAAAAGAATTGCATAAAATATCATTAAATGTTTAGTTAACACAATCAAAATCATCGGCATTATATCCAGAAATAGCAACAAAAAATACAAAATTTAATAAAAATAAATTTTGTAGCATTTTTCTTGCTAATAATTTCTGAGTACTCTTTCCTTAACGACTATCTATATAAAATAATTTATAATTGGAATACTACAATAATCAAGCTCATTATTATATCTACATACAGCCATAGCACATAAACAACCAAAATCAAATAATTCCAAGACTTATCTACCGTATCCACCGGTGATCACAATTGAAAGCGTTAAAATAAATAAAGCCAAAGCAGTTCGATCGTCGCGTTACCGGTTAAATCTGCATTGCCGATTGTTGTGTCGAAGCAAAAAGCGCCTGACACTTCGCGCTAGACGTTACTGCAGCAGCGCCGTAATTGTCCCATTACATCGGTAACTATAGCATACATAATGTAATGGTCATATTATCGCATACATAAACAGCGGTTATAAACGAACTGTCAATTTAGGTTCATCCACCGAGACAGACGTGTAAACAATTGTTTAGGGCGTTGTCAGTCACAATGAAGCTTCTATTGAATTATGCCTGGAGTCGTGCAATGCTTCCGTTGAAAATTGACGATGATCGTTAATAATTTGTTTTTACAATCATTAATCAATGACGTAATTTAATGAAATAATTAGATGCGCATTTTTCCAGTTGTTAATGAAATTTTTGTTGATTCTGATGATTGTCGGAAAAAATGTATGGCAAACGTTTAAGAAAGCAGTATCGTAGAATCGTATCAGAAGATTTAGTTTGTATTTTTATAAAGCTTATGTAAGCTAAAAGATTACGGGTGCTGCGCGTAATTTATTGTTTGTTTGGTCTGGAAGTAATAAGAAAAAATTAATTCTTAAATTTCTTTTCAATCTTTTAGTTACAAATAAAATTAATCCTGTAAGGATGGATCCATCAAATAATTAATACTGATATAGATATGGTACATCTTAAATGGATATAAAGGGACATAAAGGTTTGATCAATGAGTACTCTGACCTCATGTCCCAAACAAATGTCTAGCAACTTCAATTTTTGCAATCATAGCGAGAAGAACATCTATTCCAAATTTCCGATTCATCAGATCGCGCAGATTTCCAAAGGTTCGAGAACAAAAATCCTCACTAGAGGACAAAAAATGACGCCTACCTTTCGCGCTCAAGTGCTCCATCGAGCTCGGCTATAATTAGTCGATCGAACTCCCGAACACACACACAGCACACCTTTTCGTGTGTGCGCACATTTCGACGTAGATCAGACTTTTCCAAGATACCTCACCGATAAGACCCCGCGAGCCCCGATCATCATCATCATCATCCGCGCCGTCGCCAGCCGCAGATACGGAAAAGCAAGCAATGCACACAGCACGAGCCGCGCCGGCAATAAAACAGAAGAAAAAAGAAGAAGAAGTAGAATCGAGAGCTTTCAGAGAAAGAGACGCGGCGCGTATAGGCGCATATAGGAAATCGGTTTGTTTGCCCACACGGTGTCAGTCGCGCTATCGTGATTTACAGTCGTAGCTCGTGGTGCAGGTGCGCGAGTTGCGGGCAATAATAATCGAGTCAGTCGGGAAATCGGCGCCGGAGCTTTTCCGCGATCTCTCGAAGTCTCGAGTCTTCTCGGTCTCGCCGGGTGGCACCCCGACACATCCTCAGTCCCCATCGGTATCGCGAGTTCGTTAGTTCGTCGGCGTTCGCGCTTCTGGCGAGTCGCACCTGTTACAACAACAAACTCGGCTACGGGATTTCGGCATATTCCTTCTTCTCTTTATTCTCGGCGAAGCGCGGAGTTGAAAGAAAAAAGAAAAAGAATATATCCAGCCAGATAGCCGCAGATCGCATTAGTATATAACGAACGAAACCGCGGTGTGTGGCACTCTTCGAAGTGCGTAGGGGGAGATTCGCTCTCTGTCTGTCTCACTCTGGCTCTTGGCTATTATGCCGCCTCTCCGGCTTCTGTTCAGTTAGCTCGGGGCATCGGCTTGTACCGCGAATATACCGACAAGAATATACATATATACATATGTGCGTAATCAATTTTTCGTGGATTTGAGGCTCGGCCGGAGTTTCATTCCCTCGTCGTTTGGATTTTTACGCGCGTTTCATTGTAACGTCGGATAGAGAGCGTTTCGGTGCTGGTTTAGTTGGGAGAGAGAGAAAGAGAGAGAGAGAGAGAGAGAGAGAGAGAGAGGAGGTGCAGTAGGACAGGGTGTCGAGTGCGCCGGATCAGCGACGAATATGAGGATAGCGACGAGGAGGAGAAGAGCAGAACTGAAGTAACGAGCTGACTCAGCGCGGGGCTTGGAGGTGGAGGGGACACTGGACCTGGTACAATTGGTACCGGAAAGATCGGTAATTCTATTTGGCTTGTTTGTTATTAAGAGGGTGCGAGACGTGGTAGGGGGACTCTGCCGTGTTATACCGTACTGTGGGATATACGTTTACTGACGCGTTATTGGGTGTAATTAAAAGTCAGATTATTTGGTTGGTGGGTTTTGTTTGAAATTTAAGTTTTTTAACAATAGTGGTAATTTTTAATTAATTATTCGCAGTGGGCATTGACATTTTTTAATTGTCATAAGAGTATTTATTGCAATTCTATTTTTGGACATAGGAATCTATATATTGCAGATGATAAGCATTATCTTTATAGATTTCGTATCGTAATAATTTATGTATTAATGTTTCCTGGTTAAAAAAATGGAACGATTTTTCTTAGTAGTTTTTGATCGTTACGTACAAAATTTACGTATAAAGCTCGAATTCTTAACTGTTCAGCAGCCAAATGATAGAAATGAACGAATGCTTAAGCATTAAGAACTGTGTCTTAACTGTTAAGGAATAAGATAGGGGCCTAGCAGCACTTTTTTATATACAGAATTTATATTTATCGGTAAGAATTGAGCGTTGTTATTAAAAATGGTTATCGTGAAAAAAAAGACAGCATTCTATTTCAAGGATTAAACCTGGCAAAAATATGATAAATGTTCATTACTGACTTTTTTTTAATTATTGGGTACTTAGTTGTAAGAATTTACATTAAACCTTATGTATTAGAGTGTGAATGAATTAAAGATAAATAACTAGTTTTCGTATTTAACAAATACATTTATGCCCTAAATGCTCTATTGTTTTAAACTGCAAGATGTCTTTTATAAGTACAAGACTATAAGATGCTAGTAAAATAACACAAACAAAAATACTGAGAATCGTTTCATTTCTACCAGGAAAGAAATCTTCAAATGTAAAGCAATAGACTGATATATACCATGTGTATTATAGTAAAGACATTAATCTTGTAGCGTATTAATTAGTGCACGCGTCTTCATTATGAACTCAGTTGATCAAATTCATCGATCCCTCATTACACCTTTACATTTTTCACAAATTTATGCACATATTAATATTCCTTCTGCCATCACGATCGATTATAATCTCAAAGTTTCACGTGATCAGAACATTAAAAAAACCCACGCGTACAAAATTATTTCTCCGATACAGCATTCAATAAAATACCCCCTGTAATCTCGCAATCCAAATCTTTACACGGAGAAAAAAGTTAGTGATCGATTAGTAATTCAGAGATGAAGAACAAAATGTGTTGACAGTACTAAACAGGTTAGGACTCACAAGGAGAGTGCAAATCCTGTGGGAGCCGATTTTTTATCAAACTTCAGGAGCTGGTTTCTGGTACCTAAAAATGAAGCCTAGTACCCGTAATCTTTTCCAATAGGCCCCCGTTCTCGAGGTATGAGGTATATCTTTCAAATATGCGTTATTTTAATAAAAAATATACCTCTTCTTCTGACAATAACTCTGCAAGCTTTTATGCTACAATTATCTTCCCAAAAGATAATCAAAGTAGGCGGATAGAGCTGTAATAATTTAAACTTCGTTTTGTATAATAATATTATTCTGATGCCAAGTTATTAATATTTGAACATGATGGTTAAAAATGTTTGAATATTAAATGAATTTTAACTCTTAAATTCGATGAATTTTCAGCATTTTAAATCATCATCTTCAATTGTTAATAACTTTGGATTAGAATAATGATTTGATACAAAATAAAGTATAAATTGTAGCTCTTTTCGTGTACTTTAATTATCTTTTGGGACAATTTTTCTAGTATAGAAGCTTGCAGAGTTATTGTCAAAAGAAGAGGTACACTTTTTCATTAAAATAACGCATATTTGAAGCAAAATACTTCATATCTCGAGAACAGGGGCCCATTGGAAAAGATTACGGGAGCTAGGCTTCATTTTTAGTTACTCGTACCAGAAACCACCTCCTTAAGTTTAATAAAAACTTGTTTCCCACAGGTTGTGCACTCTCCTTGTTACTAAGCTATGTACGAATAAATAAAATTTAAAATGGTCTTTTTATACTTTTATACCTATTATCAAAATGTCATTAAATACTAACAAGGAAAGTAATTAGACATTCGGGCGCGGATTTGGATAAAATTAAGTAAGAGATGTTTCCAGATGCCAAATAATGAAGTAAATCGGAGGTTATTCATCCTGACGCTCTTTGTTTTGTAAAATATTTTATCCATCTGACATGTGTATACATGCAGTGTGTGTGTGTGTGTTTATATATTGAAAACGATTTGTATACACTATATGTATACAATTGATAAAGATACATGATAGTACAAAAATACAATGAGTATTAGGATAAATAATCACCGATTCACTTAATTTTTTGGCATCAGAGAATAGCTCTCAGAGTCTTATCCAAATCCGTGACCGGAAAGCTCAACACTCTTCTTGTAAGACATTAATCTTCAATAATACATATATTATAACACGTATCATCCAATGACGTTTGATGACTATTATACATCAGGACTCAGTCCAAGTGATTTGCATCGTGTTCGAGTTACCCATCATGCATTCCATCCAATTCCAGTTCTATCCAGTGACGGGCAAACAAGGACTTTCATCTTCTTGTTTCAAGTACGAAAGAAAGTACTTACCTTACATTCGAGCACAACTAAAACATCAATGTGTACATATAACCAAGTACCTGTACCCTTTCATTCAAGTACATGTCCTCGTATACACAAAACGAAAAGACAACAAAGTACTCGTCACTGCCCACCACTGGTCCTAACCACGTCTACCAACAACCACCCATTACATTCTTCTCTTCCTCATCTCTGCCCGCAGAAAACCCACTAACTGCCGTGATCGGTGATCCTTAATGCGGTGAGGGGCTGAGAGAGATGGTGCTGAAGAAAAGTCTGAAGAATGGGTTCAAACTCGGCGACAAGGCCACGGCGGCTAACGGCGCCGGCGACGAGCACAAGGGCAAGCCCGAGGCTCCGGCGGCCGCGACCATCGCCAAGAAGCGAAGCGCGAAGGACGAGAAGCGAGCGGGCGCGGAGGAGAGCGAGGACGACGAGGAGGAGGCGGCCACCGAGGCAGGCAGCGAGTACGAGGCGCCCGACGGCGGCTGGGGATGGATGGTCACCCTGGGACTCATCTTCGTGTTTGTGAGTGTTATCGAGGATTGAGAATTATCGAGATGGAGGGAGTTAGGGATCACTTTTTTAGAGTGCGTTTCTGTTTTTAACATGGATTTTTGTATGCAAAATAGCTCGTAAGAAAATGAGAGTCCTTTATAGAGTTTGAAAATTGGGTGGAAATGGTTACTATAATGTAATGGTAAAATTTGACGTAACAATATTGTATATCATGAAAAATTGACGTTATCTGATGGGTTTTACTGAAGGATATATTTTGAATTGTCACAGTCTTGTTCTGGGGATGCGATATAACGTCCTGTACTCTTAAAGTTGGCAGAATTTGATGACTAAAGTTTTTTAAGACCACAGTTACATGTAACTGTAGTCTGGATTTAAGAACGATAAATCATGAAATTCAAATCTTGCGCCCGGTTTCTCTGACTCATTGGTACTTATCTTCCTCAAACTTAATCAGTTGTTCCAATATGATTATATTCACACTCAAAACATAAATCACAGATTCTGTTTATTAATTATTATTTTATAATACAGCCTTTAAGATAATTCATAATAATGTCGATTTCAAAATATAGTTTGGAAAATTGTTATTAAACAATCGACAAATATTCAAAATTCTTTTCAATATAAAGCATTTTTATTTATAAACAAAAAATAAATAAGCCTTGTTCAGTCAAAAATGATGGATACGTATTTTCATTCATCTTGTATATATTCAGAATGAGATTTAAATTATGAAGATTACGGTTTTTTTTCTATAATTTTAAAAGTAAAACAAAAAATATATTGATGTCATGCAGTTTTTGTGTAAATATACAATAATTTTAACATAACGAGACCAAACAAAAACTGACGTTTTATCAACCATCATGTTTTTAATTAATATTCTTTGTATGCTCGAGTAGGGTCTGAATGAAAAGCTGCCAAACGAGACACGTCTTAATTATCTTTTTAAAGTAAAATAAGAAATGAATTCATTATAATTAGCAATTTGTCACACGGCGCATTTGTCAGATTACTAAATTAATACTTATAGAGGCACTTGCATACGCCTTTAAAAACTTACAAGGAGAGTACATGGAGTCTGGATCACGGATTTTCATGAAACTTTGCGAATCGTTTTCTGGTATCTACAATGAAGTCGAATGACGGTAGTTTTAGAAAATGGGTTCTGACAATCTGAGATAGAGGTACAATAGTATTTATTACTCCTATATACGCGATGCTAGAAAAATAATATATGTATATATAGATATACTATCAATCTTAATGAAATAGACTGTATCTTTTATACAAAGGCCCATTTGATGAAACGGGTATCAGGATTAGTTTCTAGGTATTGAAAGACTATCTCCAAAGTTTGATCAAAATCCCGGACTAAGTGCACTCCTTCTTAGTCCTCTCCATTTTAGTCCTGTATTAACTTTAGCGCTTAGAGCTAGAATTCAGCGTAAGTAAAGTTACAGAAAACGTTTAGAAATATGTACAAATTACACATATATTTCATAAATTTTTGTATCTTTGAACGAATATCAGAAGCTTAGGTATGCACTCGCAGATTTGATATTTATAAAGATACTTCGCTTATAACGTATTGAAAGATAACTAATAAAACGTAAACGTATATATAAATATTCATTGTACATAATTAGGAAAAGTAAATGTAAACAATGAAGTTAATAATTATGTGGATTTGCTAAGTTTGTACCTAGAATAATTTTACAAAAATTATCTGGAACACTTTTATGGTTGACTCAGCGTTTTTAACCCTTTAATATCGTAAGGGCCACTGGTGTCCAATAACGTGGAATTTTGTATAACTCAATATGTATTTATAAATTATAGATTATTTAAAATGAGTTGATGTGCCTAAATTATTTAAAATATTCTAATTAATTAAACACATTAAAAACTAAAAAAGAAATAAAAAGAATTTTAATTAATTTTGTATTCACTTAGAATAGGTATATTTCAAATAACGGTATTGAATAAAATCGATTTTTTTAACTAAAAGATATCAAGGTGCTTAAGAGTTAATCTTGTAAGTAACCTCAATTCTTATGATTACACAGAAACAACACTTTTGACCATAAATCTGATGTACTCGGTGAAATAAGTACCAGATGAGCACCAAGAATATTTAATATGGTAGTAAAAATCAACGTATATTTCCATTTAATAATTAATTTCCATTATACTGCTGCTATTTTTATCAGTTTAACATAAAACTGCAGTTAACAATGAGATTCGCTTGTCAAATTTAAACTTTCTTCACTTTACACACGAATAATACCAATTCAAATTTGTTAAGGCATTAATCACAGATGTGTAAAGACTACATAAAAACTTGTATGATATAATCAATTCGCAATAAAAAAAGTTTAATAATAAAACCATAAACCCTGAATCTAATTAACTCAATCTGAGCGATTCGCAAACAAAAGTTTAATAATATATCGGTAAACGCTAAACCTTAGACCAAAGTTAAGTAATTTACTGCGGTGTTTAATGATATAAAAATCTTAATATTCTTACAATAATAAGTGTCACTATTTAATATTATGAATTGCTGATTTTTGTAATATGTAAAGTAAGTCGCTGGAACCCACAAGATCTGTATTTGAAAAAAAGTATAGGAAACTTTTAGTTATCTCCAAAGTATACCTACACCTATTAACAATTAATAAATCTAATTAATAATTAATAAACTTAATAGTACACTGAGAAACAAGTAATTGGCAACGGTTCCCCAGTGGAATATTAATCTAGAACTATGTAGATCTATCTAGTTTGCCATGGGGATAATCGAGGGCCTCGATAAAACTAGATAATTTTTTACCAGAGTTACTAAACACTTTAGTAAAACTCATTTTAGTTGGGGTTACAAATTTTCTAGTAAAGTTTATTATTATACTGTTATACTAAAGAAATCCGTTTAATAAAATCAATTATTTTGTCAAGTAGGTAACTTTAAAATTATAAAACGAAATGAATTTCCAAGTAAATTTAACTTTTCATAAACTAAGCTATTTCACTAACTTTTTGCAGTAATACCTCATATTTTACAGCTCGGGTCCGAAATCCCTCATCTATTTTAACTTGATAAGTATTCAGTTACTTTTCGATTAAATCAGCGTATATGAGAAACTACGTATACACATAGGCTAAATTAGACTAGGCACAAGGGAAAATGTGTAAAATAATATATGCAAAACAATTAGATATGAAAATTTTGATAGAAAGGTTTCTCGCTAGTTAACACATGTTAGGAAAAGACAGACACAAATTATAATAGATGAGAGTATTAAAATATATAAAGTTAAAATAGGTAAGGTATCACTGTAGTTGTATAGTAAAGAATATAGTAAATAATACATTATGTTTCGTATACGTTACTCAATATTTTAGTTACATTACCGGAAACATTTAGTTGTGCCTTTTTTGCACTAGAAATTCTGGTATATTTTTAGTAACCGATACTATAATCTATTTGTGAAGTTTAATTGTTAACTTTCATCTCATTTCTTGTAAGTTATAATGTATAAGAAGCAATTATTTCCAAATATTCCATTTTTAAGTGTCTTGCATATTCTATTTTACATGTTGCTACTTAAACCTAACTAAGTTTGTTTATACATTTACTCGCACATGCGCTAATTTAATACAAAAAAGTATTTGAAAACTGATCAAGTGAAAATAGATTTTGGTCTCAAGCTGTTAAAATACGTAAGGTACCATTGTGATGGTCTATTCTTTTTTGATACCAAATAATTCACAATATATCGTAATAAAAGCATTATTTACAAAGTGTTTTGTAGTTAAAAAACATAAAGTCAATGTATGATCGGCATAGATTAGATAAACGTCCACGATTTCAATTACATTGTGTATTTGATGTACCTTTTTTGTTTGTATTCAATATTTGGATTTGATTACAAGAGGAAAATATTACCAATGTCTTTTACTTTTGTCATATCGGAAATATCCATATAAAAATCACATTGACAATCTAAATGAGCATTGTTAACAAGCGTCATAAGAACTCTGATAGAACATCTATGTAGATTAAGAATTTGAATTTAAATTTAGATTTTTCATAAACTGATGCGTGCAATTTCGTATGATACACTATAAGAAACTATAAGTATTTATGCTCCTGTTTAGGTAACGACGATCGGACCAAATGCCTCGTTCACCATTGTTTTCGGGGATTTTTTAGAAGCCACCGATCAAGCTGGCTCCGTTACCACGATGTTGAATTCGCTGTTTAATATAAGTTACTCGCTGGCAGGTGAGTTTGCTTATCATAGTATATAATACAAAAAAAACGTAATATGCAAGATAAAAAAGATTATAATTGCGCTTTTATATGAATTAATAATTGTCTAATCGATAAACCTGTTCTGAAACCTGATTTTAATTACATGGTTTTAGTAATGCAAAAAAGACGGCGACAATCACTAATATGCAGTAGTGATTTATAAATAACTACAAAATACTGACATAAAAGGATTAATTTTCAATCGATAAAAATATGTATAAACTTCACCATAAAGAACAAGCTTACTTCAAAGTAATTCTTCTATTATCTTATTATGTAACAGTTCCCTACTGAAACCAGTAATTTGAATTAAAATTAATAATATTGTCTATTATTACATAATATAGTGTCGTGGTGCAAAATTATTTTAGTCTACATATATTCGTACATAATAATATATGATGATAATACCATATGTATGATCGTAACATACCTTATAGACGATTATAACTAGTTCGTTAAAGACATACATGACATATAATATCCAAAGCTATTCAGACATCGATTTATAAATGCATGTATTTACTATTATTCCTTACGTAATTTCAACAAAAATAGACAATCTCATTGTTTATGAAATTTTCAATCTCGTGTCTGACATTTCCCAATAAAACAGTGTCGCAAGTCTTGGCGCCGAGATTTGTATGTCATAAAGCGCGAAATTTCATACGTCGATACGCAAATAAGCTACCGTAATTCATCTTCTGTTTGAAGAACATGTCGTAAAAAAGCATAACATGCTACCGCCTGATACTGCCATTTACCTTTATCACGAGCGAGAAAATATTAATAAGCATATAGCTAATATACACAGTGCGAACACGATTAGACATATCCCCGAGATAAGCATCGTTTTTGTTTTATTCACCATATGGAACGACTTCAATTGAATATTATAAAGCAATTGAACGTATTTCATGACGTCATCGGCTGATATGCGTCTGTAAGAATACGTTTCAAATTCAAATATTATGCTAATTAACAAATAATAAGAAAAAGTAGCGTAGATTATAAATAGCCTCAATACACGTCAATTATTTGACTACTATTCGTCATGATATACTTTGCAACGTATCAACGTTTCTCCTAAACTTTCCGTTTCTCCCTACAAAAGATTGCATCGTGCGAAAGCAAACACAATGGAGAGAAGTACAATTCATAAAGGGTCACGAGTAGTAAATTGGTTTGCACGCACGTCTATCTTATCTAGTCTCCAATTCTACCCCCCACTAGCGAAATCAGGTTTTTTCTTTTTTGCAGTCTTAAGTGCTTATCAGATAGATGCATTCGAATTGTGTTTGATTATCGTCACGAGGCTTTTACGCGCAGTTTCCTACTTAATGTTTCGTACTTAATATGACAATGCGGTAGTAAGCGATTGGCGCCGCTTGTAAAGACTTACATCCCACCTATGCACACTAATTGAATGCGCAATCACTATGTCAACGCAGCCACTGATGTTCAGTCAAAACAGGCTAATAGACTGTGTCTAGTGTCTACACTTGTTTTGCAAGCGATTTTTATTTTATTTCCCACAATTATTTGCCATGTTTTTTATAATTTCCCGGGTAAAACCGGATTACGCATAATTATATGTAATTGTACACCTTCAAATATATTCATATGATAATTCTTCATTACAGATACTATGTAAAACCATTTCAAATTCATTGGCACTTAGCTTCCTCAAATTTAATTAATTATTTCTATATAAAATTATTTGATGAAATATACTAATGTTAACCGCTGTTGTTTATTAATAACAAAATTATTATAAAAATGTATCGTGTCGATAATATTTAAGATGCGATGGTTGGTTTACAAAATATAATTTATATAAAAAGAATATATCATTTCCCTGCATAACAAAATAACAACGATAGGTAATGGTCCTTATCACAGCAATTTGTTACTAAATATTTAAATAATTTTAATAAATTACGTACAATGTAAGCAGATGTAAGTAAGTCGATTTACTGAAAATTCTTTCCGATATTTCTAATCATCTCAAATTTTTTCAACAATTTTCTCTCGTGGATTTCCGAGACGTTTAATCGGATAAGTGACCTTATCCAAGCTCTCAGGTCCGAGATGTTAGGTAATTTTATGCTCTTTTAAATGTATTTGCTGTGTCGATAATATTTCTACAGTAACATAAACCCGAAACACACACGCGCACATATGCATACACACAGACTCACATACACACACACAGCATACGCACGCACACACACACGCACACACACACGCACACACACTCACACACACACTCACACACACGGACTCACACGGACTCACACACACGGACTCACACACACAGAGACTCACACACACGCATACACACACGCATACACACGCGCACACACACAGACACACACACATATAGGCACATGTATACCCAATCACACATACAGTCACATGTACAACCATACACACAGACACACACGCACACACATTTTTATACACGTACGCACACATACACATAAACACACGTGCACACAGATATGCGTACACACACGCGCGCATGCACGCATACATATACGCATACACCGCATACATACACACACAGACACTTATGTACACGCACACGCACACACATACATACAGATATTTTCTAAAAATAGTGTATTTTTACTCAAAATATGCATCCAAAATAATATTACATCTATTTCATCCTTTTTAATTTTAAAATGGTTATCTGTTAATAAAACCAAATTATATTAGTTAAATTTAGTCTAAAATGTACAAATAACTTTTTGACATTTATAATTATCATACTTAAAATTCAGAGAGTTGTGTTGGAAGTTCGAAGAATTTGACTTTGTAGGTTATTATTAGGTAACTTTTTTAAATGTAACAAGGTCGTGTACATTTTAATGAATGTTCAAAAAAATTCTCGCGGCTTTACATAGAATGTTTACCGGATTAACTTTAAGCTTTCGGGATGCCTTCATAATATCTTTAACATAATCTTAATCTGATTAGAGCAGAGTTTAATTGAAAAATTGAAAAATTCAATTTTTTATACATCAAAAAGATAGCAGAACACGGTTTGTCGCAGCTTATAAGAATTGTTTTTATAGATAATATAAATACCTGTTATTGTGCCTATTTTTTTATTTACACAAAGAAGTCTTCAATAAAATTAATATATAGTTGGATCATTGACACAATGTTACTCTGACAACCTAATAATTAATGCTGTTTTTGATAGTTGTACACATGAGTTAGTAACGCTGCAGGAATGACAAAGTGTCTGGTTTCGTGACAACAGATACGTTGTAGAAACGTTGTGGAAAAGTATATTGTGTATGAAGGGTGAAAAGTAGCCTTTTTTGAATCATAGTTCCAATACACGGGTATTCGGGGGTAAAACAGATAAGATTACTAGAGAATGGAGAATTTTACATAACCACGAAATACTTGAGTTATACGGAAAGCCAAACATTACTAGAGTGATGAAATCTATAAAACTAGGATGGGCTGGGCACGTAGCTAGGATGGGAAGTGAAAGAACAGCACTTAGCATACTTGAAAGGAAACCGACAGGCGCAAGGCCTGCAAGTAGACCTAGACGAAGGTGGAAGGACAATATTAAAATGAACCTACGGGAAATAGGATGCTATGAGGAGGATTGGATGCACCTTACAAATAATAGAGAGAGATGACGCGACTGTGTGAACAAGGCTATGGACTAGACAGCTCCGGATAGCTAGTCGTATAAACAACTAGTTATGGTAGCTATGGTAATGATGCAAGCATGACTACAGCTGACATAGAGATTATGATAGCTGTGGCCCTACAGGCTCTATTACTACTACTAACCATTACTACTTGGCCAATATAATATTAATAATATAATAATATTGAAAATTTCACCAATTCAAAATAATTGATGAGTTGTCACGAGTTAATGAATTTTCACTGGCAAATCAGTGAAATTCACGAATTGAAATATGTAGTGAAAATTTCATTAATTCAAAATAGTTGCAGTTTTTTGGTCCTAAATTTCTTCTTTTAATTCTTTAAATTCTGCTTCATTTAAATTCTACTGTTACTATATTTAAGAGAAGGGTTGCATATAACGAGAATATTGATGCTAAAATTTTCATTTTTGATCAACTTCAAGTATTGTAGACCGTTTAAAATAGATAAAATGTACCTACACCTCTTAAAATATCTTTAATTGATCCTGTTTTACATACGAAATGGTGATAGCGTAGAAAAGCGAAATAATGGTGAAGGGTATCCCGTAGTGGAAAGTAGAATCCTGCATCGTATTTTTCGTTTTCCACAATGAAATTTCAAGTTTTAAAAATCATTCACCAGACGCACCATTCTTATGATTTGTAGAATGTGCCTCTGGTTGAAATATTTAGTAAAATTAAAAATTCACTTAGAAAAATGAAACATTGCTTATTGTCGATAACGATGAAGGCGATGATAATAATAACTATGTTATCGAGAAGAGCAATTAAAATGGCAATTTTTGTGCCCTTGTTTAAAATGTATAATTCTTTTTGAACTTAGGTTTGGTGACGAACCCCCTGCTGAAGCAGTTCTCAATGAGGACTGTCGGCATAATCGGTGCCATACTCTTTACGATACCCAACGTCATGATGGCATTCGTACGCCACGTTATAGAAATGGCTGTGATTTTCTTCCTTCAAGGAATTGGCCTCGGACTGATATTTACTATATGCAATACCAACTTCAATGCTTATTTCGACAAGAGGAGATCGATGGTACTATTTAAATAAGAAATATTTCATTTATTTTAAATTTAATATGTTTTTAGTTGATTTGATAAGAATATTGATTATGATTGATTATCATATATAAAAAACCTATAGATCTTAATATTGTACACTATAATATTTTTATATTGTATTTAAACTACCTCAGTGCTCAAGACTAGACTCGTTTTTTACGTTCTGTGCATCTACTGTGTGCATGTTTAGCTGTTTGCTTGACCACTCAGGTAGTTTTAACCTTATTGTTTTCTTTCTGCATAGCAACTAGAGTGATCCTATACTATCAAGATATAATGAAGATACAAGTATATAATGAAAAAAATTTATAAGAAAACGCGTGTAATTGCTGCTTTATGTATTGAGAAATTTGTTATAGAGAGTCACTGTAGGGTGTATTATGTGTTGAAATCTCTGTTGTGAGTTAAGTTGGTGGCACTGAAAATTAAAAAAAGTTTTTTGAGTACTTTACAGTAACTCAATTCTAAGCTCTTAGGTTGCCGTACGTTCATGATTACGATTTCTCATTGACATTTTTCAACCACAATGAGCGCTAAATGCATTATTTTCAACTCAATCTGCCTTTTCTCTATAAATTTTCAATAATAATTGTTCCAGGAAATCAATTTTATTCAATACTTAACGTTATTTTTATAAATATCAACCGAGAAAACCTATTATAAAAGTTATATTTATAGTAGATAGAGCAATGATTCATGAAGTCTTTCTGGGTGATTAGCTATCTATATATACTTTATTTGTAGGTATTTTATATTAATACCGAATTGAGGACCTTTTGAATTTTACTATATCCAACGTGTACTACCCTCCCCTATACTGTTAACTAAAATTTATATTCTTCTCTATCATGATATAGTATTTCTGTGATAATAAAGATTGAAAAATCAACAAAAACAAATAACGAAAAATCATTTTTTTTTTTTAAATAGTAGGGATTCCTATGAATAGAAAATGTAATATTAGTATAACTTTTTCACTAGGTTATGGGTATATCGCAAGCCATCGTCGGCCTGGGCGGAATCGTCTATCCAATCGCGATCGAACTGATGATGGAGGAATACGGTTTCAGAGGTAAGCTCTTTTTAAAAGAAATTCTATTTTGAATATCACCGGCATCGCAGATAAACTCAATTATACAACCTTATAATGTGCAGTAACTGCGGCCAAGATTTTTCGTGTCATAATACGTATATATATATAGATTTATCAAGCACAGAACTAGTCGAAATATTAAAAATGTTCGAATTGAAAAGCGTTATCGCATTGACACACGTTGTTTTCAGCACTACAGCATACATCATACCTCGTGCATTGATAAAACGCATTTCTTCGTGCACATTTTTTCTACGGCTATATTTATCTTGGCATTGGAATTGTATTAAAATAATTATCTATTTTTCCTCGTTTACGGATTACTATGACTGATAAGATTTAAGATTTTTTTTATATTTTATAGATTATATAGATTATATAAATGTTCGTTATTGTATCTATTTCATTTATATATAAAAAAAAATTCTTAGAATTAACACGCTAATTATTAATTAAAGACTCAGGTTCAAAATGATTAATTTATCGTAATTAAATATGTAGATCAAATTATGAACATTTTGACAAAATTTTAAGTAAATTTTTGTATATTTGGACGAATGTTCTTGGAACAAAGTCTTCAACGTACATTTGTTTTTAAACACACCAGAATGTTTAAATGAAATAATATTTGATTTTAACTACGCTTCTATTCTTCTTTTATCTTCCCCGACCGCTCATTAACTAATATAGATGACAAAGCGGATTTGTCAGGTTGAAATTCGGTAACTAAGAAATTTTCAGCTCGCAAGCTTAAGCTACGACCATACATTGGAACCTTAAATCGCAGGTACGGCCGCGATCACGGGTGCGCTGAGTCTCCACTGCATAACGGCGATGGCTCTGATGCGGCCACCTGACGTTTGGAAGGCGAAATTCCGCAACAGGAAGCCAGCCATCAAAGGGGACGACTCGGGGCCGATGGACGAGGCGAAGAAGCCCTTGGTTGGCGTGAGCTCACTGCCTGGACCTCGCGAAATCGAGGTGATCAAGAAGGGCGAGAAGTGGACAAGTTGTAGGAGTTTGCAGGAGGATGACCGAAATAAAAACGCAGAACTGGTGAGTGTTACTTTTCCTAACGAATAATTGGAATGAACTTCTGGACCGGACGAAGGAATTTATAACCCTTCGATTATCTAAGCCATATTTCAACCAATCAGGACGTTATTTGTTACAATTCATAGCTCTCGAAAAATGTAGGCTAGACGATGGTATAATTAAAATCTTCCATAAAAAAGTGTCATAGTATGATAAATATATATTAAACTATAATTTAATTAAAAAGAATATTTGTTTTTCGATAAATTGTGACAAAAATGTAAAAGCTATAGAAACATGCAGGGAAAGAGTTATACTTTCAGATACTATTGGTGTTCTTTTAATCGTTTTAAAAAATTAATACTTGACCAGGGTATCTTCGGCCTTATACAAACTTATAACTTACAGCTCATCTCTCTCGAAATCATGGGTCGTATTGTCGCGCGGAGTTTCGTCATTGCTAGGGATATCAAACTATTTTAAAGAAGAATAGAAACTTTTTGACCTTGGTCAAGTATCAAAGGATTATATAGACCAAAATAATGGGTTCCTTTATTACGTTACTATACGTTACTGCATGGTTCCACATTAATTAAACAATCTGAAGAAGTAAGCTGCACAAAGGCGGTTTTCATCCTCACTGCATGTCAGACAATTTTCACAAAAATGCATTTTTATTATAGTTGTTCTACGAGAATAGATAATTTGGATTTTATCAGAACCGATTTGACCGGTATTGAACTTGCTAGTTATTTACATAAACCCCAAAATAATCAATGCAACGAGTAATTTGAACATTGTAAAACCTTGTCAACTACAGCTCTAAAGCCAAAAAGATGCCTTCTGTACCGGTCAAACCGGTACCATAGACCTTCCTCCTTAAAAAGAAAAATATCAAAACTCCTCCCTCAAAGATCCAAACTCAAAACAGCCCCCTGAAATTGTGCAATTTTCCCAAAGACGCCTGAAGTAAGGGTTGCTTCAGTGTCGGATGTGGAGAGCGGCATTCACCGGGGCCGCAGCAAGTCCGTGCTGGTGACCGGCTGGCCAGACTGGAGCAAGTCGCACAAGAACCAGGCGGCCCTGCTCGCGGGCTTCACCTCGTCCAGCCTGACGAATCTGCGCGTGCAGCCTGGCACCGAGACGCTCAACAACGCGGTGCTGAGGTTGCGCGCGCCACCCGTTGTGATTGCCGAGGATGAGAGGGATGCGAACGGGGACATTGTCGTGGATGTGATTAGCGAGAAGACGCCCAAGATCTTCAGGATTAGGTAGGGTGATGGGACGATGAATGGTGGTAGGATTATTTGAGTGTATGTTGGGACGTAACTGTTGATAGGTTCAGAAAGACATATTTCAAGTCGATTTTTGATAAATATCCGTGGCTGAATTTAAATCGCTATAATCAATTAAATACATAATATTCTTATATAATATTCTTATGCAATTTCTATATTACATTGAGAAAAATATATTCTTAGACTTTTTTGTTAACCAAAACTATTGACAAATCTAAGTTGAATCAGCATTAGCTAGAATCAATGAACAAAAATTAATTTTTACTTTCTCCTAAGGAATGTACTTAAGGGTTGAAGTAACAAGAAGAGCAATAGGGTTGCTTATTCTGAATCTACTAAAATTCCAAGTGAAGCTGTTGTACTAAAGAAAAATGCCAAAAAGAACAAGTTTCTAGTTTACAAAATAACACCCAGTTCAGAAAATAAGTTGAATTTGAAAAAGACAGATGATTAACCGGGTAACTACTAATATCTCATCTCAAGAATTAATTATCTTACGGGGATTTGCAATAATAGCATGAAGTAAAAGCTCCCATTTGTGACATCAAACCAATATTTTTCTCAATTCATTCCAAAGCTACAAGTAACTCGAAATTATAAAAATGCTCTAAAATGAAAGATATAAATATAAAACAGTAGATATAAAAAATATAAATAAAATATACATTTTTATAATCTTCAATTACGCATAACTTTGCAAAGAATTCAAATAGTAACTTGTTTGAAATAGCAATTTTAAGCTTTCATTGCCTTCTTTAATTATCTTACGTAGTGTTTACAATTCATTTAAACCAATATCAGTTCTTCAGGTGTCTAAATTACTACTTATTTCTCTAAATAATCTCTCATTCCGAAAACTCGTCTACAAAAAGCTAAAAAAAATACTACAAGCTCCAACTTTATTTATTTTCCCGAATGTGACTCCTCCCACCCAGAATTCTAACAAAATCTAGAATTAGTAATCCTTGTGCTCTCTTTATCCAGTTAAACTCAAATTAAAGCAATCTAAATGTCTCTAGTATAAACCTCGACCAACTCTAAAACCTCACCCAGTTAACGAAACTCCACGAAAATCCTCTCCAAATTCGCAGAAGTCGCCGCCTCCTCGACAGCCTCATCGACTTCTCCCTGCTCAAGAACCGTCCCTTCGTGAACATGTGCCTGGGCATAAGCTTCGTCTTCACGAGCGACTTCACCTTCGCCGCCTTCCTGCCGATGATGATGACCAGTCGGGGCTTCACGAAGGCCGACGCCGCGATGGCCATCACGGCCTCGGCCAGTGCCGAGCTCGTGTCGCGCATCTGCCTCGCGATCTTCACGATATTCGTCGACGCACGGCCGAAGGTCATCTTCTTCGTCGCCATGATCGGCATGACCCTTGCCAAATTAGGTACGTGACTTTGTGCTTGTTGATGTACGTGCTTTAATTATTCGAGTGCATATATCGTAAGCTGATGGTGACTTTGAACCGCTATAACATTTTATGTTACGGTTTTGCTACATCGATAAAACATATCGTAGAGCTTGCGATAGATATCGTAGAATGTGCGATATATATATATATATATATATATATATATATATATATATATATATATATATATATATATATAGGAGAAATTACAATGTATATCGTAAATATTAACGCGTAGTGCAAGTTTACATTAACTTGAAACATATTTTTTATCAGGAAAATTTTCAATACAATATATTACAATATGCAACCCGAATTGCTTAAATAATTTTAGATGATTTGAGTTTCACACTAGATTTATTGGGTTAAACCCAAAATGCCTGATATTGATTAGGAGAAACCCAAAATTCCCAACGTACATTAGGTAAAACCCGAGATGATAATTAGAGCACGACTTTAACGTGTATTACAAGTGTGAGTGTTTGTACGTAGTTAGGTGAGCATGTCTCACCAGACTCGTCTTCTTGTTATCATTAAGATAGTATCAATATGAGTGCCAAAAATTCAAGTTAGAGGATATATTTCTGCACAAAATATCAACAGTAGATCATTGTACAAAATGATTTAAAAAGTAGGATATGATCAATTTTTCCAGATATAACCGCACAAATATCTTCTAACTTTAGCATTTATATTTAATTTTTTATCCATATAATAGAATAATAATATTTTTGGCTTTACCTAACACCAGTTAGGCATTATGATTTACCCAATTAGTAATATGTGAAACCTGAATTGCCTAAGGTTTGAACGTGTTTTAGGCATTTGGGAATTTGTCTTAGCATTACGCGAATTGCCAGATTTCCGTTTTGCAGAACATATACCTATATTTAATATTTATACTTTACATATGATATTTCATTAGAGCGTTTTTCAATTAATTAGGAAAAATACACTAGCCAAATTTGCTATGGCTATTTTGAGTCACGCTTTTATTAATATTCTACTAGTGATTGTTTAAACACAAAAACAAACATCGCGTTATAGGAATCTTGCACACATACCTATCAATGGAAAATTTATGAAGTTATAAATCTTAAATATTTTAATGTATTCAAACATGAAAATATTTTCTTCGTGTTCGGCGTAAAGTGGTTCCGGTAGCCTAAAGTTACTTCCTTAATGGTATTAGTATTCACTATGTAATAATAATATAATGTAATTTATTGTAATTCTTGAAAATTTCTACAGAAATAATCAAGCTAGGTAGGCGCGCGCTTATCTCTTCCTTTTTATTATATTTATCAGTCTTTAAAGTTAAATATCTATTTTATACGAAATTTTAAGAAAGAAATGTTTACAATAGTATTTATTTATCATATTATCAAAAATCGTATTAAACATAACTATTATATTAATCTTATTGAATAACAACTACAGTGGGAGTTGGTGGGATCAATTATAGAGCAAAACTTACTATTTCTTTTTGTACATTGGCAACTCGATTTACTATAAAGATTATCATATAGTATAATTTATCATTCATTTGGTTTTTTACAATAAAAAGAATGATCCTTATAAAGAATCTAAGAATCGAGTATATCAACAATGTATAAAGAAAAATAGTACTCTATGCTATACAATTCTTCTTAGTGCAATTATGCATTATTATATACTCGTCATCCTATTATCGTAAGCAGACAAGGAACATAAGATAACACTGCCCAATTTACTAACAAAAAGCCTTCCAAATTCTCATAAGCGTCCACAACTTTCCTCTGCTAAAACAATCTCGCTGCAAGCTTCCATCACATACTACACCATCTCTACATTTGAAAATTGCCCGCTCGACACGTCAAATATAATGCGCTCAAATGCAGCTTGACCCATTGTGCACACACACACACACACACATTCACACTGATCTCTCAGATATCTCATATATGTACGTGATGTGTCGCGAGCGCAGGTTATCTGTACTTCGAGGACACGCTGACGGGCACGATAATAATGGTGGCGGTGATCGGCGCTGTGCGCTCGTGGCTCCTCGTGCCCCAGCCGCTAGTCGTCGTCGAGAACATCAGTGTCGATCAGTTTGCCGCCGCTTACGGGGTCTTCGCCATCGTCAGCGGCGTCATCTCGGTCATATTCGGCCCCTTCGCCGGTGAGTATTTATTACGCTGAGTTTTAAATGGACTTTATTCTTGGTCTTTTGTTCTTGCTTATTGTTATTGTTTAAAGGTGCAATTCGTTGTTAATAGAACAATGATGTAGTTGGTATTATTATACTGTTTTGTGAACTTAAAATTTTTGTGAACTATTAGATTCTGTTGGATCGTGTGACAATTCTTACACATTTAGGAACTGTTCAAGTCTGTTTAAATATCCCTGATCCGTGGTATTGAATGAATAAATAAGCTATAATAAATAAAATTTCACGTAGCAAGATCAGTTTTCAATATTTTTGTAATTTTAAACAATATTATCAACAACTTATACATATTTTAATGTTAAAAATTTCTATTTTCTCTATTCAGAATTTTAATAAATCTTTAACGCTTTTAAATATTCATTACAGGTTTAAATACATTATTATGAAAAGATTCTTAACAGATGCTCACATGTTTTGACAAACCATAATATAGTTAAACAATCTTATATATTTTTGTACCAACTTTTACCATTATAATACCTGATTTGAAAATAATTTCGGTTCGCATTATTATGTATTTTACTTTTAATTTATAAGAAAAAATATTAACGAAATGTTTGATTCATCAATATTCAACGCTTAACAATAACTATTAATAGTTGTTAACATTTAAGGGATAAGAATTATTCTCAAATTAGTTATTGTTAAAAAATGTTATTGTTTATTACAAACTATTTATTTTTATTTAATTTAGTGAAAATATAATTATGAAGACTAGAAATAAGAAACCGTGGAAGCTTTTCATCATTTCCTTTATGTTTTAACTTTATTTATGATACAGATGCAATTTTTACGCAAAGAAAGCTCTGCATTTAAAGTAGTTCAAACTGCTTATTCTTATTGCAGTCTACGAATGAACTGAATCGTATGAATAGTTATTTATGAAAATGTATTCTATGATTAACGATTGTTTCACTCGCGTGATTGTATCTTATTAACGAAAAATACACTATTTTAGACCATTATCATACGATCAATGTTGATATAATTCACTTAGATATTGTCGATCAAAAGTATCAAATATTTTAAAATTTAAACTAATCCTGCATTAATCATCACAAATAATTAATTAAAAAAATTTTTAACAAACGGTTCTCTTTTTTACAGGTCTCGTAAAAGACTGGACTGATAGCTTCGTCGTGTGCCAAATTGTACTTTTAGTGATGAACGCTTTGTTTATTGTTCCGTGGGCCATGGAAATTATGATCGACAACAAGAAAACCAAAAAGTGATTAGTGAGAAAGTGTGAGGAAGACTGGTGAGAACGAGAAAATGTTAAAAGTGATCGCGATATCGTAGATTAATTTACTTGTTGACTTATGATTCTCGAATTTTATTAGCGAAATACTTATTTGTATCTTATCGTATAAGTGTTAACTGTTAAACTTACAATCTTAGGTAGTGTATAATTTATTTATTATTAGTATTCTTTAAATAATCAAAAAAAACAACAAAAGATTTACACGAAGATGGAAAGTCAAATGAATCCACTCTAGTTTATTTTTAATCAGTATTTATTAATCTGAAATAAATTAAACGATAATCGTGTTACATATTATGGAAGTTTCGCCTTCAACATACTGATGAATAACTTACGATAACTAAACGATAACTGCGACAACAGCATTAAGGCCTGCAGTTGGTTTTTCAATATTCTTCTTTTTTTTGTAGTTTTCTTTCATTTTAAATAATAAATTACAAAGCAGTCAATTTTTACAACAACTAATGCCTTAAATCATAGTTATATTATTCTATGTATAATAATTAAACATAAGGCTCCTTTACCTCTACAGAATTACTGACTCATCTTCGTTTACGAACGAAATCTTACGGACTACAAGTTTTAAGCACTTATAAAAAAATAATGACAGAAATGTACAAGTATTAGATCGTGAGGCGACGGAGTTATGCGACAACGGTTTGATTTCGCGGCTCGATCTTTATCCTGAAGCCGTCGGACCTCTTCAGAATGATGTCCACTTGCAGCTTGAAATCCTCCTCCGTCAAATCGGACTTGATCCGGTAGTTTCGCAGAATCGTCGATAGCAGGACTTTGAGCTTCAGCATTGCGTACTTGCGACCGACGCAAGACCTTAAAGTTGAAAAAAAGTGATTAGATTTGCATTGAGTATGTGGGATACTCGAAATTACAATAATTAAAATTAAAATTAAATTAAAATTAAAAGTTTCTAAATTTCTATCGCAATTCAATTTCAAAAGTTCCAAACTTTGAAGGTTTGCGCAATATGTAAAGATAGTTTATAATGTCACATTTAAAATTTCAAACAGTGATTCAATTTAAATACATACATACCTATGCAAAATGTACATTAGGCATTTTCACGTGTGAAGTTGTCGCCAAAATGGCCCATCGCTGGAGGAAAACATTGCCTTTTTAAAATGTAAACAAACTTAAAATAAATGTATGCAAGACGTGCGAAGTACTTTTCGCTGGAGTAACGGTGAATAATTAAGTAATTACACGTGAAGAATGTTAAAAGAAATGTGAAAACTTCACCGATAATGTATTTATCATAGAATATAACAAAAATACCAGACTCAGGTATTTCCGTTTTTTATTAGTTTATATATGAAAAACACAACTTAAAAATCTGAAAAAATTAACGAGTATAAGAAAAGTATTAATTTATCGATAATAACGCTTCTTTTTACTTAAAAGTCGGTATTTATACAGCAAATTGAATTGGTTTTCATGATTATTTCGAGGTTAGTATGAGCGTGGAAATCCAATATTCGAATACTCCAAGTACGTGTATTGATAGAGTATTCATTAATATTAAAATTTTCGCAAATTATCAAGATACTTTTAAGAATAAATATGAATATTTTAGTATGAAAATACTTTATAAAGTGCAAACAATTTGCTTAAATTTTCATACAAGAGGCAAAATGTTTACATACTTTTAAGCATAAATATGAATCTTTTCGTGTGCTCTAAAAAAATACGGTACAAAACAAGACGTCGATATATCTTTTATAAAGTTTTATATAAGCTGATCTTATATCAGGTCAGTCTGTTATTCTAAAAAACTTATTATATTTCTATCGAGTTCTATTATTTATATTATTATGCTGTAGTAACTGTATTCTGTTATATTACAGTTAATAGATAAGAGGCAAAAAGTTTACATCCGTGTCTAATATAGCTTAAAAGTATTTGCGAATTTTAGTAAATTTACACGCATTTATAACAAGCAATTTACCTAAAGTAATAAACAATAAACAATAAATAAACAATTTATATTGAACCATATTTTTAACAATAATAAATACAATACATTTAAATGTTATTGCATAATATAAATAATAGAACTTTAATAGTTTTGTTAGAAAAACCAGCTGATGATAAAAATATGGTTCAATTTAAATTATTCGAGCTTCAATTTAAATTATTAAACTGTTTCTTACAAATACGTGTAAATTTACTACAATTTATAGATATTTATAAGCTGTAAGACGCGTATGTAAACCTTTTACCCCTTTTAAAGAATACAGGTGAAGATTGACGTAGTGTTTATGGAAACTTAAGAAAAATATTTGCACATTATAAAGCATTTTCACACCTAAATATTAATATTTATGCTGAAAAGCATCTTGTTAATTTGTAAAAATTTTAATTTGAAAAATTCTTCATTATTACATGAACTTGGAGTATTCGAATATCGGAATTCCACGCTCATACTAACCTCGAAATAAGCATGAACACCAACTCAATTTTCTGTAAAAATACCGATATTTAAGTAAAAACAAGCATTAATATCGATAAATTAACACTTTTCTTATACACGTTCATTTTTTCAGATTTTTAAGTTGTGTTTTTCATATATAAACTAATAAAAAACGGAAATACCTGAGTCTGGTATTTTTGTTATATTCTGTGATAAATACATCGGTGGCGCTCTCACATTTCTTTTAACATTTTTCACATGTAATTACTTTATTATCTACTGTTACCAGCGAAAAGTTCTTTACACGTCTTGAATGCATTTATTTTAAGTTTATTTTAAAAAGGAATTGTTTTCCTCCAGCGTTCGGCCATTTCGGCGACAACTTCACACGTGAAAATGCCTAATACCAAAAAAAGGATTTGTCATACATTTTTTTAATATTTTGATGTCAATTATTTTCAGAAATTTTCAAAAAATAAGTCTATTTTTTCATGTTTTGCAATATTTTTATACAAAAAGAAATTAGTATACGAAGAGCTTTCAAATTTATAAATATTAAGAATAATTAATCAATTTCTGAATGATATAAAAATCCTAGTAAATAATAATGTCAGATTAATTGATTAATTTAAGACTTAAAAAGAGGCTGTAAAAGATGTAAGAGAAGTTTTTGTTCTCTAATTTTATTTAATTTGAGACAAGAAAATTAATAGTTAAAGGTTCCTAAACTTTTAATTATTTTGAGAAGATGAAAAATGTTAGCTTAAAAATTTCGATAATAATTAAAAATAATTAATTAACAAACCTTGGTCCAGCACTGAATGGAATGTAAGCGTAATAATGTCTGTCTTGAGTTTTGTCTGGCAGGAAATTGTCGGGATTAAACACCTTCGGATCCGGATAGTATTCCTTAAGTCGATGAATTTTAAATTGTGGAATTACGACAGTGCAACCCGATGGTAATATGTAATCACCAGATGCTGAAAAACAAACATAAAGAATATATTTGCCTTAGTTGATTTGATTCTATAATACGCAATAAAGTTGGAAAAAACATCTCTATTAAAAATAAATCTATTATACAATCCATAAAACATTTTCGAAAATTCATGTAATAAGTCACAAAAATGAATCAATTCTTAAAAATGTTTTATGAATTAACAAATAAATTTTGCCGCAATGTTATATATTTTTGCTTCCTCCTAAAGAAAGCTTTGTAATATTAGAGAAAAAAAGTTGTCTTAAAAACGTGTTAGAAATATGGTTTAGGACATTTGGAATCAAAATACACTATTTTTAGAAAATATCCGTATGGATGTGTGTTTGTGTGTGTGTGTGTGTGTGTGTGTGTGTGTGGTTGTGTTTGTGTGTATGCGCGTATGTATGTGTGTGTATGTATGGATGTGTACCACCATATCTCGAGTAATCCACGGTTAAATTTATTGTTTCAGGGCTCATTCTTTTGTTTCTTTTAAAAGAAGTTAGCTCAAAAATATTTTTTTTGTGTTTTAAAACGGTTTTTTATCGGTTTTTCGATTTTTAAGTTTTAGATTTTCGGTTTTTCTAATATCGTAGAAATAATATCATCGATTTAGTGAAAATGCATTTGAAAGAGAATAAAATTATCTATCTTCCCCGACATGAATTTTTTTATTAGCCATTTTCCTTCTTCTGTTATACACGAAAATATCATTCTTTTTTTTAAACTGTGATATTTTGGAAACATACGATGGAAAATCTGTATAAATAAATTAAGACGAAAAAGGTTTCAATTAGCTCTTGACAATCTTGGTTGAACTCTTCCACTAGAATATTAGATCTTTTATTTTTCAAGATATTTGAGGTTATATTTTTTTATTAATTTTTTAACTTATAGATTAACTTATAAGAACAAAGAATTTTATATTGGAAGAATTAATTTAGTTTGAGGAAGCTAAGTGCCAATGAGTTGGCAGCGGTTCTTTACATACGATTTTTAATTTCACAATCTCATGCATAATATCTAAATCTCATCTACATGATATCTAACCTCATTTTTTAATTAGGATTTTGCAAAAAAAATTATATTTTTAAGTGTATTATGTAAAATAACTTAAAATAATTAGGTTGTATTTTTTTGGAATGTTTTTTCAATTTTTGGTATATATACATATACTATATAATGTTACGCGATGTTATATAAATTTGCAACTACATACTGTATCCCCCATTTTTCCCCATAATCTACCAATATATAAAATAAAAGAAGAATCCCGCAACACCCTAATCATGGGTAATTCATTTCTATAACTGCGCTTACCCAGTTTCACATCTTGATTGAGTTTTCTGGCGATGGCCGGCACAGGCGGGAATAGTCTCAGAGTCTCCAGAATCACCCTTTCGAGGTACTTCATCTCCAGCGTGTCTTGGAAGGTGCACGGCCTATCGGAGCCTCTGAATATTTCATTGATCTCCTCCATCACTCGAGCCTGAAAATCAATTCCCAACGACGTCAATTATTGAAATAAATCACCATATTATATATGTGCGTAATACTTCTAATGCATATTTATAACGAGTGATATAGGAATAATAATCAGGGATAATAAGTCAATTGATTCTACGTAAAGAAGAAACGTACAACTTTTGCCATAAGTAGTTGCCTAACGCGCTCTATGAATTAGAATGGAAACACGTAGGTATATGACTAATGTCGATCCCCCGGATCGATGCGCATTTGTTATTATTCATTATGGGCGATTAGTAAACATAGAATCAAAATCAATCAGTTCTGTAAAATCATTCGTTCGCAAATAAGCAGTCGTCGACAATGGGAGATGAGCAGAAAGGAAAAGACCTTTTCAAGAAAATGTGCTCGCAGTGCCACACGTCAGATAAAGGGGGGAAAGCCAAAATCGGCCCTAACCTGTTCGGCGTGCTTGGAAGAACATGTGGATGTAAGATCAGTACGGGGTTAACGTTGAATTATTCTTTAGATCGTTTGTTTCTGTAGAAATTGCGAGCCAAAAACGCGTAAATTTATTTTAGAAATAAATATCTAATAAGAATTTTTGGATTAATTATCTACCTAACACGCGAAATAAATTTACGCAGTTTTGCACACTTCGCCAATATTTCTTTACAAAATTTTATTTATTTCAATAATTTCACTTTAGCTACTGGTGGTTTTAATTTTTCGGAACATATGAGGAAGAAAAAAGTTGAGTGGAATGAGACTACCATGGACGAGTATTTGATAAATCCGAAGAAATTTATACCAGGGACTAAAATGGCATTTGCAGGAGTCAAAAAGCCAGAAGATCGAAAGGATATCATTGCTTATTTAAAAACGTTGAAATAAAAGTTTTGCACAATAAAAATACCTGGACATCTTGATGAATTCCGAGTACGCAAAGCACGAAACTTGATCCGGCCGCTGTTGTGTCGTGGCCCTAAAATACAGAAAAATAATAATGTTAAATATGCAAAATGGCATAACAAAAAATGTAAAATGTATGATAACGTAAAGCGTAAATGGTACTTAAATGAAATAAGCATACTAACCTCAAACATGATAGTATCGACTTCTTCCTTAATTTCTTCGTCGGTAAGCTGTTCACCATTTTTTCTTAACTCCAACATCAGGTCCAAAAAGGCAAGCCTCCTTTTTTCTCCTGCACAAAAAAGTATACTTGTTTAAATCGACTAACAAGCTTAAATCTATTTTTAATGAAAAAATTAAGATATTTTTTCTGATTAAAAATAATATTTATAAATTTATAGAATATTATTCAATTTTAATAATGTTTGATAGACGTGCAAGACTCATTTTTATCGTACTAGAATCGAAAAAGTACTCTTAAAACCAAATTCAGTAAAATTATGTTTGTTTACTTTTTGACTTATGTTTTTTTTATCAAAATAAGTGATGGCGTTCGAACAACAAAAGTTCTAACTTTTTGGGTTTTACCCGAAAAATTCTCTGAATTATTTTTTAACAGCTGAAAAATTTATCGCAAGCACAGTTTGATTAAGTACTATACCAGTAGTATGCAAATTATCAGAACTCTAAATTCTTTAAAATTTTTAAACAATAAAAATAAATTCGTTTCCATATAATATAAATAAACTAATTGCGTACTATAAGCCTTTGTCATGTGTGACGTCATGAAACAAATTTGACTATAAACATACACGCATAGCTCTGAAAAAGATTGGTTTTATTACTCCCAGCATATAAAACCTAAGGGTGCGCATACATAGTGTCTGATGTTCTTAAGATTGGCATGTAATCCATGCAATCACACCCTAATTGATTAGAAATTACAAAACGCTCTATCAATTTTCACTATATAAGGATTTTGAACGTTATTTGATTAGCTAAAAACTCAGGCCCGAAATTTAAATTTAGTATAAAAAGGAGCGCAACTGGTTTTTACAAAAAATTAATAAAGTTATCTCAATTACTAAAAATTATGAATGTATAGTTAATTCAAATTTGGTGAAAAACTTTACTTTAGTTTTATAATATTTAATAAAAAAATTTAGAGTTGATAGTTATTAAATGGTTAATTTTATAAAATCAGTGCAATCTTACTTAAATTTATTCTATTCACAGAACTGTTGATCGTAAAACCGAAACTTTTAACTATTATCTAAATATATCTGATTATACACTATCGACACCAACGCTTCGACACAACAAAACCCCAAATCTCCCAAAACACTCACCGACGTCGTTCTCATCGATATCATCCAGATCGTCCCTGACGTAGCGCATCTTCTGCTCGGGCACGATCTCCTTATCACTGACGCTCGAGTCCTTATTCAGCTCCTTCATGATCGAGGCCATCATCGGTGTGTCCAGCTTGTCCTTGAACTCGACCTTGCGCTTCTTGATGACGCGCGTCGTCAGTCCGTGAATGATGTCGAGGAATTTTTGCTGCTGCTTGGCGAAAGCAGTGAATTGGAAGAAGGCGTCCAGTCTCAGCAGGAAGTTGTACTGCCTCTGATGAATAATGTTGCACATTCTATGCAAAACAGACCGGGGAACATTAGCGAGACAATACAATCGAAGAGGCATAGGGTGGCTCGAGCATTTTCTTTCTTTTTCTTTTTTCTTTTCGTCAAGTGCGACGACGCGCGTCATGTGCGAACAAAATCGGCCAACGCGTCGTTTCGTGATGTAATGTGTGTGTGTGTGTGTATGGGTATGCGTAAGGGGTGACGCTGGTGTATATTTATTCATTATTGAAAGTCGATGAAACACGCGAGGGCTTGGGGACACGTAGACGTTTGCGCTTCGTCGAGACAGCGTGGAGTTTTCAGAATCATGTAATATTCATTCTTTTGTCATAATAAGTTGTTATGAACTTTGCGAATAATACAAGAACAGTTAATTTTGCTAAACAATATAACTCTGTGGTCTTTATGAACAGCCCTATTTATTAATGCATTATAGAGCTATTATAAACAATTATATTATTACATGAATTATGCATATAATAATATAATTGTAGATAATAGTCTCCTAGTGAAATTCTAAAATATGTACTTTTAATTTTAATAAGTTATAATTTGCGAATTATTATTTATTAATTTTTTTTATTTTAATTTCATAATATAACTTTACACAACAACTTTGCAACAAAACTGTAGACAGTATATTTAAAATTATTTAAAATAATGCATTATTTCTTAGTGAAAATGGATTATATTTAAGATCCATCTGAAAAGTTAAGCACAATAAAAATTCATTTTTTATACAATATTATACGTAATTTGGTTGGCATGTAACTAAAAAATATCATAATTTCAATCATAATCATATTATGTTACATATAAGAAGTATTGAATGACAAAAAAAATAGAAAATTGAAAATTGTTTTTAAATACCTGAAAGAATGTATTCTTTCAAAGCTTCTTCAAAACTTTATTGAAATTCTTTAATTTAATACACAAAAAAATATTTTATATTGTAAACTATTGAAACCGTACATCAAAAAGTACACTAAAAAATACGTTAAAAGTATAAGATGCATGTTAAATTGTTTATTTATGGAAAGCTAAAATTTATTCAATGCAAATGTAAATAAAAAGTTAATATTATTATCAATATAAACGTTAAATTATTAAAAATTATTAAGAATAATACACAGAGCCTAATAAATGAAAGTCGTATAAAAATTTTCGGATTATAAAATTATAAAATCAGTTTTTAGCAACAATCGCATTCAGTTGACCTCAATATATATTCGTATGTTATTTTTTTTAATAGATATATGAAGTGATAACTTATTTCAGATTATTATTTTATTATTTTATTAGATTCACATTAGGTTCGATATATATATATACCGGATCCAGTTCCAGATCAGGCCCTTAGTCTTGATTACCTTTTTAATAACATTGTTATTTAATAAATTTATTGTTAGAAACAATTCTTTTAAAACTCAAGAAATAATTAATTGGTGTCTAAACGTGTTCATTTAAAATCTACAATGTATTAAGTAATATTTGTTTACTATAAAACAAGAGCTGATCATACATTACACTTAGTTAATCAGAAACGGAATCCTTAAGAGGAGTCTGTATCTTCTGTCCTTGTCTAATCACGTTTTTGCTATTTATTAAAATTGTAGTTTGTTAATTGAAAAACTAAAAGTTGTCCCCAATTGGTATTAAAGTAAGGAATATTTTGAGACCTTAAAAAGTATCTAACATTATTTCCTTTTCGAGAAAACTTCGGAACGGAAAAGCTAACCTCAATTTTCGCGTTCCGAAGTTTTCTCGAAAAGGAAATAATGTTAGATACTTTTTAAGGTCTCAAAATATTCCTTATTTTAATACCGATTGGGACCAACTTTTAGTTTTTCAATTAACAAACTACAATTTGAATAAATAGCAAAAATGTCATTAGACAAGGACAGTAGATACGGACTCCCCTTAAAGATAACACTCTTAAACATCAACAGTATTCGCTAGGTGCATATACTGAAGCGACACCTAGAATTCGGAACTTTTGGCGGACTATTCTACAGTTACTCAACATATATATATATAGTAATAGTAATACATTAAAGTCCGTCAACACCGCCGTTTCTGGTCACCCTGAGCGCGGCGATCGTTTCTCGTATCCCCTCAAAGCCCATGCACATAGCGAATAATCTTCGATACAACATCGCTAACAAAATCATTGTCTACTCACTGCATAACAGCCATCGCGTAATCGAAGCTGCTCTTCTCCTTCTGCGTGCCCCTCACTCCCATAGCCGTCTCCAGAAGAATGTCCACTGTCACGCCCGACAGGTAGTCGTGGCAGTCGAACTCCTTGCCGACCTCGTCCCTGAGCCGCTGCACCAGGTCGATGCTGTTCTCGTAGAAGAGCGGCACGAAGGACTTGAGGACGTTGAGGTGGAAGGTCGGGGCGATCATCTTGCGATGGCTGCGCCACTTGTCACCGGTGCTGATGAGCAGGCCCTCGCCCAGCCATGGCGCGAAGTATCTGTTATTTTGCGGACAATGCAGGTGATTTAGAGTTAGATTTTAGGGTATCTTTTGGGTATGCTACTCGTGTGGGGAAAATTCCAGCTAAATCCGATCAAAACTATTCCAAACGATTCAGAATGAGCACGATCCCGTATTAAAACCGACTATTTATATGGAATTGGGAACAGACATGATTTTTTAAATAATTTTTAAATGAAAATAAGTTCTTTACGCTCATATTTCATGACTAGCAATTTTTTGAAAATTGTGTTTGCTAAATAAGAATTTAAACGCTGTACGAGGTCACGTGATTAAGATAGGCAATATGGTGATCCGGACATACCGATTTTATGTATATATACGTATATAGATATATTAATATATAAATACATTTTAAATGCATAGCCAATCACAAGTGTGCTGCATTATTCGAAAGCTACTAAAATTTATACATTTTAATTAATTATACTGAAACGTAGAGACATTAAATCATCAAAAAACTCATGTCTAATATACGTATTAATGATTTTCTATTGTAGAAAAAATAAATTCGCCATATTTTTGACGTCATGTCTGTTCCCCATTGTGTTTGTTTTTAAGCTATTGATAGTTTTAATCATTTTTAATCGGACATTTTTGGCAGGGAAGTAAGGTGAATATCAGGTAACTGATAGCCAGATGTTTTTACGTAATATGTGACGTCTGTTGAATTATAATCCAATTTATCGCTTAAAAATACCGATATAAAATAGTGTTGAAGATGTCGAAAATGTCGAAAATCCTAAATTTCCAGAAGTATTACGTGGATGATATCTCAATATGAAACTTTAAATCTACATATAGTTAATTAAACGTTTTTAGTTCTTTATGAAAAAAATTTAAAGTAATAAATCAGGCGATGTATATAAATGATTAGGTGATGATTAAATCATCTGATTTTTGACATAGGAAATTTTAAACTTTGAGAATTTTTTTTTAATTTTATGTAGAATGAACAAGAAATGGTATGACAGAGTTTATAATGGTGATGAATTCAGTGAATAACAGTATGATAAAAAAATTTTTGTACGAATTGCATGTATTAACATATCATAATTTTTAATTTTGCTCATAAGAATACGGGATTGATTAATGATTTTGTTCTAACAAGAAATTCTTCGAAACATTTAGTTTTAAATTAAGACTTATAACTTAATAATTTATAATGTTAAAATCATCCATTACATAGATATAGCAATGTTGTAATGTTCTACTTACGTACAGGAAATACAGTATTTAAGATTGAGCTTAAACTTATATACCGGAAAAATTAGCCGCCTTTGATATTTGGTACGGTTTGTTTAACAATTTTATGTTTGCTGTGTTGTGCAAATTCGATTATAGTGTGTATTATTTTTCTGTTTTTATAGCCTTGAAAAGGAACTCAATCAAGGAGTTCGAAACGTTGGTACAAATAAAAAATTGGTTTACTCGCAGCGAATGATAGATTCCCTTTTTTTACAAATATTAACTAACATCGAGTAATAACTAACAATTGACAAATTAAAGATTTAATTCTATTAATAAGAAGCAAATCTTAAAATATATGATTTTGAATTCATTAACATTTGCAATACATATGGTTGATAACATTGAAGTCATTGGTTACACAGTTTCTAAACCAAACACGTGAGAAAAAAAAATCGATGATTAAAATAAGCGTCTCACCGGTACTCGGGTGATTTATCGATGTGAATTGGACTGCTGAGAATGATCTCGACGTCACGCGGGTCCACCAGGAAGACTACTAGTTTTGGACCAAGGAAAGCCCTGACCACATTTCCGTAGATGTCGTATTTCAAAACTTCCGTCAGAACATCCTTTGGCTGCACTCCAAAAGCCATCAGGGCGTTCCCGAAAAATGGAACGGTTTTCGGGCCTTGAATTACAGTTCGTCATTAATATTCATCACTTGGTTGTACGACGGTAAATCAATTTTAGAAATAAATAATTTTTATTTCATTTCCAACTATTCTAAACTGCACTAGAGATGATTTATTAAAGTGTAAAAAGATATAATTGTTTTCTTCGATTCTTACAATCAGTCAAATCAATAAAGATATGTGCTCATAAATTTATTAACTATAATTTATTTTTGAAAAATAAGATATCAGCAGGATTTTTAGAATTCGATAACAGAAGAAATCGTGCATATAATTATCGCGAAAGCACTAAAAGAGGTATTCTTTTGTTCAAATGATGAACTTTTCAATTCTACGTATCAAAGAAAAATATTATATTTTAGAATATTAAAAAAAATTAATAAATATTAATTCATGATAATTATTTCTTGTTTAAATAACTCGTTTTTAAAAATAATTAATTTTGTTTTTAGTTTTAAAAAGTATTCAAAGTGCACTGAGACATTTATTGACGTGTTACTAGTTGCAATGTTATTAATATAAATTGACTAATTGTTCGGTGTTGATGATCAGTGAAATAAGTAAAAAGAAATTCTTATAAATTTATAAAGCAAATAAGTATTAAGAAAAAGTAATAGAATGTTAAAGAGCTCGATTCCAAAGTTAAATTGTCAACGCATAACATTGTATATGTAATAAGCATTATACATGTAAAATGCATTTCTCATGTGCATTAACTTACGAAATGGCGTCAAACAAAATGACTCCGACATAAAACATTACATATTCTTACATGACAGGTGAAAAACTCCAATTTACAATTTACCTTTCTTTACAATCTTATTTAAATCACAATATTATACAAAATCGTTATCAATATACATTCATAAGGATTTAATGAACAACCCTCGTTTGATTTTTTTAATGCATATTTATTTTCTATCAAATATTTATTTTATAGATCCACAAACAACCTTAACATTAGAATAAAATATAAGTTTTGAAACAGGATGAAGCAGTCCATAAATTACATAAGGTTTTTTTTTAAGTTTAGACCCTCCCCCTTACGTAAGACATGTTCACTTACTTTCCTATGAATTTAGTATACACCGTACGATTAATAAAGACAGCCCTCCCCCCTACCCCCCCCCCGTCCCCTTAAAGTCTTATGTAATTTATGGACGACCCTTAACTAGTTATTCTATAAAATCCCGGGACAGCTGTCGATAAAGTATAATAAAATATACCTATCTTATTTCTTATATACTTTAACTAGTTTTAAGTATGATTTAAGTATGATTTTTTTATATTAATTAGTATTTACAATTTAAAAATAATTTTATTATCAGAACTATCAAGGGGCCAGCTAAGTTAACCCTTTAACGTAAATCGTGCATTAGTAGTAGTAACATCTAAAAATCTATTTTGTTCAATTTCCCGCCTAATTTTTTAATTTATATAAGCTGAAAAAGCACTTAAATAATTGATCATACATTACTGACAAGGAGAGTGTCACACCATCGGGTCACGGATTTCGATGAAACTTTGGGAGGTGTTTTCTAGTACCTAAAAATGAAGCCTAGCACCCGTTAATCACTCTCCTTGTGAGTATACATAAAAAGTAAAATTATTATTTTAATTAAGCGTTTAAGAAAATGAAGAAGCCATGATTTACTAACACCAACGCAGGTCACAACTATACGGTTTCGGGCGTTGTTTACGTTAATGGGTTAAGCTTGAAAAAAAAAATTTTTTTTCATGAGCCGATAAAACTTTTCCACCTGAGGCCATCCATAAATTACGTAACGCAGGATTTGAACACTTTTACACCCTCCCCCCCCCCCCCCCCGACCTCTGGAACACTTCGTAACATTTTTAATATCAAAACTTATCTTTATTTATATATTTAATATTACTATATTAAATAAACATTTTTAGCGAAGAAAATGAAAGTTTTCAAATTATTATTTTCGCGTACTATTAATTTGTCAGATTGCGTTCGACGTACTGAAATATTGACGTGCAAAATAGTCGCGAAACATTCGATTATTTCCGGACGATTCGCGGAAAATTCGCCAGGCGAGCGCGAGCTGCCGGAACCTCTTCGAACAAGCGAGACTGCGAAATTCCAAGAACACGACGCGCATAGGAGGATTTAGAACAAAGTCGAATATCGAGATATTTTTAATATTCGCTGTGAGCGTCTACAGTATCTGTACACAACAATAGCGCCACCCTGCGGCCGAGCAGCGCGAACCCGTTTGACTTAAATCATAGGCTCTTATGCACATTCCATGAAAATAATATTTTTTTAATCACTAATAAATCTGAGAGTATACTTTCAGTGATTTTTAATAATAAATAGAAATAATAATTTAAAAACAAAAAAGTCAGGTTTCATAGATTTGTCAGAAACTTATAAAAAATGATTTTTATTGAATTTCCATAAGAGCCTATGTATTCAGTAAAACAAGATCGCGTCACTCGGCTGCACGTGCTCACAGCGAATAGCAACATATTATTATGATTAACGTTCTTTCTTCCAGATTTAAAACAAACATCTGCGTCATTTATATTAAATAAATTATAATAAATTATAATAAATTATAATAAATTATAAAAAATTTTAAAAACGTACCACATATCTTTAATAACCAAGTGTTACGTAATGTTACACTATACCCCCCTCCCCCTTCAGCGGTACGTAAGTTATGGATGGCCCCTTAAAAGTAACCATTCTAAAAAATGTTATACTATAAACACATAATAATATCTGAAATTATACTGTTGTAAAATTTCAAAATCATACTCCTACCTAAACAAGATTACCATTATCCACCATTACCACGGTCAGTACTATATTTATTGCGAAAACTTTGCAGCGTGCACGCTTATTGGTGACAAGATCAACAAGACATTGTTTTTCAATGGTAATTTAACTAGCATGTACTAAAACTTTTACGGTTTACTTTTTCGTTAACATTTTTTAATCTCGTTTTTGGAGTACAAAACAATTTTTAAAATTTTTTTGTAGTGGTTTTTAAAATATTGGTTTGTAGTCCAAAAAAAATAAAATTTTAAAACGAAAAAGTGAACCGCAAAAGTTTTAGTGCATGCTAGTCAAATTACTGTCGGAAAACAATATTTTTTCAAATCAGGCATGAAATAGGCCTTTTTCATACCTAAAAGTAGCGTAGAAAATGACTCCTTATTTCCTCGCGTCTCATAAATTGTGAAAAAATGTAGGAAATAAGCTCAGGATCCATTTTTACAGGTTTAACCTTTGTTCATGCACGTAAGTGTGAAGTTTGCTGCTAGTCACAATTGCATAACTGCGCATGCGCGAGTTTCGATTAAAATCGAAATAAGAAAAGGTGCAAATATTTGAACTGTACGATTAAAAATAAAAATTAAAAATGCAACAATTTTCAACTGCGTTGTGCACGACTTGAAATGCACTTTCACCTACCCAACTTTCATGCATAAAAAAGGCCCTATCATGCGTTTGTTGAAAAAAATACGGTGTGTAACACGAGAAGAAAAGCTATTTCAGACTCGTGCTGAATACCTCACCCTCGCTAGAAATAGTTCATTTTCTCCCCTAGTTGAACAATGTACTATTATTATTCCCGACTCAACAGTAATGGCCACTTTATTGACTTCAAACACGGGACAAAAGTAGCATATGATTCCCGCAAATCTACTTTTTCCCGCAAATTTAATTTCTTTTCGCAAATTATTTTTCCGGAAATGCATTTTCTTTTAATTATTTTTCTCTATATTAATGTTCATTTTCAATAAATTCTAGTTCTTACCGGAAGTCCCTCTTTTTAAGTCAATAAAGTGGCAACAGTTAAATCGGGAATAAAGTTTTATATGCAACACGGGAATAAAGTCGAGTATTTCCTCGAGTAGACTGATTTTCGAAAATAAACCATAAGAAGGGTTGGGACCCCGTAAACATGGGATACCATCAAGATGATACCACATCTACAATCTCTCAAATTGAAGCTAAATAGTATAGTTTTAATTTAGAAGAAGTTAGAAATTTGGAGAAAATATTGTTGCAGACTTACATTCGATCTAATCCATATACACGAAAATAAACGTCAGCGCAGGAGGCTAAAACATGCGGTTCCATCCAGATGATACCACATGTTTAGGGGGGCCTAAGCACTATGACAGTCTGATATTCTAATATTCTGAATATTCTAATAACCGTGTGTTTACATCGAGTCGTAAAACAGCCACATTTGGATCCGCTTTAGAGGCAGAAATAAAGGCTCTTTGTCCTTGTGTGATTGCAGTACTCGTCTTTGGATCGTAATACGCACTTTCTATCGGCTCGTGCTTGCTCGCCTCCACTCTTACTTCAAACCTCACGTGGGCAAAAAAGTCTACTTTTCACCCTAGGGTCGCAATATACTATTTTGTTAATTGCGTCATCTAGAAACGCGAACGCAGCAAAGTTTTTCCAATAAAAATAATATTTACAATGATAATATCTTGGGTCGCGTAGGAGCATGATCTTGAGGGTTTGTAACGGTAAAATTACAGATTTTATCAAGTATTTATAACAAAAAGAAATTCACAGTGGTGGCTTCTAAAGAAAAAATTATTGTCGGTTGATTAAAAAAAATTTTTTTTTAGTTTAACACAGGTTGGCTCCCGTAAAAGAAATATTTAGTTAAATTCCAAAAAAAAATCACATAGATAATATGTTTTGTAGAGCGATGTAACAATTTATATATTTTAGAAAATGTAACCTTTTTTATGGCATTAGTTATTTTATAGAATAACTTATTATTGCGTAGAACTACTTATTTTATAAAATAAAGATATAGAATAAATATATAGAAGTATGAAAGAAAAATTACATTTTAAACTTTAACTCAAATCATCCGTGATTTCATGAAATAACTGTTATATAATTCTATACATTAACTGAATTATATAATATAACTGAAACGTAAACACTCAATTAAGACAATACACGAATGAATTTGTTTTGATCATAGCTTCTGTACATAACATAATAAGAACTTACCTGGTAGTTTATTGCCAAGCCTCACAATTCTGGAGGTCTCCATGTAATAGTAAGCAGCTGTTAAAGCTGCCACTGTCAACACGAGAGGCCAAAAGAGGAATGTGGGCATGTAAGAAGTATTCATCGGTACCACCTCCATCTTGGCAGATTCTGATTCTACTTGCCAGTCTTTTACACTACCTTATTTGCTATTCTGTTTCTTCCCCCTATTTGCAGAAAATTAGGAAAAGCTTTAATTAACCCTTTTAGTGACAAACATTTACAAAATGGTACTATTTTTTTTATTATTTTAAGTAATTTGGTTACTAGCAATAACATGGTTCTGCTTGAAATTATCAAAATTAGTTACGATCACGAAAAGAATAATAATTTTTTGATTATTTACTATTAAACTGAACTGTAGTGTTAAATACAAAAAAAATATAAGTATGTTTATATTTTAATAATCTAGTGTAGGGTAAAGGCACTGGTAATTAACCATCGTTTTTCATTTCGATTCATCACTGAGTTCACCTAATCTACGGATTTTTATAATTCGTTAGTGCTAATATTGTACAATTACGATAAAGCTGCAGATAATCGTTTACTACCGATTTTAGAATATTTTCCATTTCTCCATTAAAAGTTATATTTCACTTGCTAGTACATTTATTTTGTAAGAAACTTTAGCGTACTCAGATGAATTAAAATATTTTTCATCTCGATTTCGAAAATTGCATAGATTAATTAAAGTAACAGCAGGTGTAAGATGATCGACTACCAGTGCTTTTACCTTTTTCACTCGAATTAAAATATAATTAATTCCACTAAACAAAAAACCATAAACTAAAGAAAAGCCCTTGAAAACCGCAAATAACCCCCAAAAGTCATTAAAAATCAGCTTTCCGAAAGAAACCGCACAAACTACGCCTCGAAGAAAGTTTATCAATCACAATCCACGCACTCTGTTCCGCTTCCTCTCCAGCTAAGGGCGATCGATCCGTATTCTTCTCGCGCAGAACGGCAACTACAGCACTCGGAGCGTTGGTCGGCGCTGGACTGTCGTTACCCCGTGCGCAGGTGGGGAGTCTTATAGCGGGCCCAGATTCGCAGAAAAATTCCATATTTCGCGGGGCGCGATTGTCATGCGGTGACCTTATAAGTGCGCCTGCCTCCTAGACGCTTTGCATCGCAAATGTGCATAGCGCGTCGAACCGCGCGGCTGCGAAAAAACACACACACACACAAAGCGCCGCTGCTGCAGGTGCCTCGATCCGGGAATTCAATCGCGGAGCGGCTGCATTTTGAGCAGCGAGCTGTGGAAAACGTCAATGATCGCGCTCGACGCTCGTATGTACTCGTCGCGGTCGTTCGATTGGATTCGAACGTGGCTCATTTGGACGAGAGAGGATTTGTTTTTGTTTCGCGACGGGGGCTGATGGCGTTGATAAGAGAGCTGCGTGGAAGTGATAAATATTTGTATATTCTTTTGTAGCATTCATTAGATTATACCTACAGTATATAAGGGTATAGAAGTCGAGGAGCCGACTAAACTGTGTCTCCTATACTTAATACAGAATTAAAACCAAATTTCGACGTAACTGAAAGTTAGCTATATCATAGATGAAACAGAAGGAACATTACCGCACAGTTTCAGAATTGTTGTTAAAAATCTTTTACTAGTTTAGAAATACATAATTATTGATAGTGGCTATACAGGTTTTTCACATCTAATATGATCAATGCCATTGTAGAAAAATGATTTTGTATTGATGAAGTATTATCGTTTCCATAGCAACAGAATACTCCAGTATATTTACGGTACCTATCTGCATTTTAACAGGTGAACGGATTAAAAATGACTTTTATTTGGGAACACGTGGCCAAATTTGACTATAGACTAATCCTGCAATATTTAAACAATGCATTTCAATGGTTTTAAATTAAAAAAATTGTTACATTAGAAAAACATTATTTATACATTTAATGTTATTATAATAAGTCTCGTGATGACCTGTTTATTACCCTTAGACGTAAGAGATACATCAATACATGCAGTGTTGATGCGATTATATTCTTTTTCTGCAAATTTGAATATCAGACTGGCCTCGAACTACTTTGTTTCTCGAAAATGCTTTGCATACGGCCGCCACAAGTCTGACATAACAATCTGTATCATACGTACGATTTTGTTTATTTTAAGAAATCATCCCATTGGCCGCCTCATGCAATAAGAAATTACATTACCATAATTACAATAAACTGTAACATCATTCACAAATTCGATGTTTTAAGTACTTGTGATCCAAGTACTTGTGATTCAAACACTTTTGATTCAAGCACTTGTGCAATTTTTAAAACTACATTATGCATATAATCTTATTTAATTTATCACAGCAGCACAGAAAAGCATTGTGGGAATTTTGGTATACGTGAGACGATTGTTGCTGTTAAATTTATTCAAAACTATTCATATGACCCTTTAGGTCCTAAGTGTGTATTTTGGCATATTTGATTCGGGCCTCTATAAAAAAAATTTATTTGATCCGGAAAGGAACTGTGTTACTTAGATATTTCTTGAAGTTTCTAAAATGATGAATATGCAATATCACAACAAAAAAGCAGTGCGTAGCAAAGTTTTCTTAAATCCTTTTGTAGACATTTGTAGATAGTATCTTTTCAGATCTACCTTTAAAATTCTTACTTAGAGCATTTTATATTTTAAGAAACATATTCGTATACTACTCATGAACCAGTTTTGCAGGGTTCGGTAACTTTTTTAATTCTTAAAATGTTAAGTTAGTAGTTTATCAAAATAAAAACTAATTCAATTTATTTAAGAGTTACTAACTGAAAAATTAAAAAAGTTAAAAGTTAAATTAAAAAGTTAAAAGATAAAAGTTATTTTAAATGTTTATTTTATTAAAAACCAATTTTTATTATTTTCAAACTGAGATTTAAAAATCGTCCTCGCCTAACATATTATAAGAGATTTAATACGAACACCGTGAATATTAAATTCCTAATAAGCTTGTTCTCAGACAGGCTTTCACACTTATACACAGACTTATATATACACACGCGAAATATAAAATGTGATACACACTGTTTTCCGTAAAAAAAATGTATAAATTAAATTAGGATTCCTAGTCTAAGAAACTGGAGTATCAAGTAGGATATCCCTACTAGGAACTAGAGATTATTCTCCTACTAGGAACTAGAAATTATTCCCCTACTAGGAACTAGAGATTATACCCTAAGAGAGAACTAGCGATCTTCACAGTAGTATCGTCTGTTAACAATTGCTCTACGTACACATGTAAACAAATAATTCTGGGACAAGTCTGGAAAAGTCTGGCTCACAAAGTCTAGTCTTAGACTGTAAGCTAGACTATATTCCAGACTTTTGTTGAATTATGTCACGAAAACTTACTTTCACAGACAAGTAATTAGTACACTAAATTTATTGTTAATATCGACTAGAATCGTAAGAAATAATAGTTTTCGATTCAACTGTGGAGACATTTTTTTAAATATAGCAATCTTGTAGGAAATTTAAATATTTGTATAAAAAGAGACAAAAATTTAGGTCACTGCAGACTTGACGGAATGCTATGCTTTTGTTGTGCTTTTATTTTGCCAAAAGCACGGGGGATTTATTTAAATACATTTATACATAAATTGAATTGTTATTATCTCGGACGCACAAAGAAAAATAAAGACAACAAGGATTAGATATACTGTATTCGCGTTTCTTATGATATACATTGGAAGTAGATTGATATTACAGTATCAATAAGGTAAGCAAAAGGAAATAAATCCAAGAATTTTAATCAAAATGATGCCCGAATACAATACGATTTGTATTATGAAGGAAACGATATATTCAATTCAAACGTAAACCTTCATCCTAATTCTCCAGAACTGTAATAGTTTGAGATTAGCTTGTAAAAACAAACACTGAGTTTTCACAGTATATTGAGATCTTCGGTAAATATTTTCTATTTTCTAGCATTTTATTTTTGTAAAACATATATTAGTCCTTCTAGTTTGTTTCTCTATTGATGATAAAACTTAAATTAAAATTAAAATTAAAAATTAACTTGAATGTAGTTGCCCATGACCGATAATAGACACACATTTTCACTTCTTACAATGAAGTTTAAGGTAGTTCTTTCACGAGAATCGACCTTAAATATAAAAATGTTTGTAATAATTTGTTTACACATTAGAATATGATAAATGTTATACTATCAAAGAGGGCTACTTCAAGTGACAACAAATTTTCTTTTATGAATATTTTGATAATATATTGCAAAATTAGGTATTACGTCAACTAGAGTTTTATTTGACAAAAGATCCGAGTCAAAATCTGCAAAGCTACAACCAATTGTTTATAACTTGGTACACATATTTTTGTAAGTTTTTGAGTGAGAAGTATAAACTATACGCTGTAACTTTGTAAGTTATGATTATTTTTCAATTTATATATTGATGAGTTTCCCTATAATCTTTCAAGAAACAACTTTTGTCAAATCATTCTCTAGTTGATGCGATATTCAATTTTGAATTATCAAAATATCTTTGGTCACTCTCAAAGTACATTTCTTTCATATTATAAACGTTTCTGATAGACTAACATGTAAATAAATTATTGTAAAATTTCTATATTTAAGGTCAAATATCATGAAAGAATGATCTTAAATATAAAACTTTCGATTGAAATATATAAATCTCATAGATCTTCGAAAATTTATTTATTTAAGGATGTCGGCCACTCAAGATTCTATTTTCCTCAGATTTGAGAAAAAAAAATATATTATTTTGCTACATTCTTCATTATTGCTTAAAAATACACTAGATTGAAAATTGTCCTGGCGTAAAAACTTCAAAATTAAGAAATTTTCTTTAACATTTTCATCATAAAGTTTAAAATGAAGAAATTTGTGAAGCTGATTTAACTCAAAGTTAAAATAAAAAATATCACCGTAGTTAAAATAATTATTATAAACAACAGTGATTTTTAGAGTTGTGTTATTAATTATTGTGTATATATATAATTAACGATCTTTTTTGACTTCATTTTAACGTACAATTAACTTATAAAAAAGGTGAAAAGTTACAAGTTACTCTAAAATAATTAACTAGTTCAGTTCAAAGTTTGGTGGTTGCAATAACTAACTAAGTTAAGTTAAAAGTTACTAACCTGTTAACTTTTTAACTAAACTTGTAACCTTTCAACTAGTTACACCCCGACCCTGCATTTTTGAGATAACAAACCTGTTCTTTTCTTTTTTCGATCGATTAAGGACCTCGGGACTTAAAGGGTTAATCGATAAACATATTTTTGCTTCCTCAAAGAGGAAGCTTTGAGATAATAAAAAAGAGTTTTTCTAAAAACATGTTAGAAACATGTTTTGAGATATAAGGAATCAAAATACACTATTTTTAGAAAATGTTCTTATAGACGTGTTTTGCGTGTGTTGCGTTTGCGTTTGGGTTTGCGTTTGCGTTTGCGTTTGCGTTTGCGTTTGTGTGCATGTTTGTGTACGTGTGCATGTACGTGTGTGTACGTTTCACATAGTTCACCAGGGTCTAGGCCGTACAGTACCCTTAAAAAATCAAAGTCGTGTTTCGCGCTATGTTTTTCTTGGTAATTATTACCTTCCTCGATTCGAACTAAGTTGAAAAAAATTATAAAGATATTATTTTAAATAAGGTTTAAAATGTGACTAAGTTCGCAGAGGTCTAAAGCCTAGATTAGGAAGTAATAATGTTTTATGTCTTCCACACGTTTTTCTAAATAATAACCAAGTAAAACCGCTGCCAATACAGTCACACTTAACTTCCTCAAACTTAATTAATTGCTTCCATATGAAATTCTTTGTTATACATTAATTTTAAATCGCAATAGTTTTCCGAAATATAACCGTTTAAGAAGGTTATGGTGCTTTAAATCGATCAATTTTTTTACGTAGTTAAAATCTATCAATGTCGATATTTATTTATATGAAAAATGTGAACATTATGAACATTACAAAATTTTTTATCAATAATTGTGACGTTACAAACATAATTATTGCCAATTGAAAAATAAATTATTAAAAATACAAAAAATTTTCAGTTCATATTCAAATTCATACTTATTTAATGTTTGGGATCTTATTTTGTTCCATAAATGTTTTTTTATGAATCGTCCGAAACAGAATTTGAAAATAAATTTTAGGTGATAAGAAATAGCTAATTGCTTAATTAGATTACATCAGTTCATATAAGTTTAGTTTAAACTATAAGCTCTTTCTTAGCAACCAAAAATTATTTTAAAATTTTGTTTCGACCGTTTCATAAAAAAAATTTAAGAAACAAACTACGATCTCAAACATTAAAATTGTATGATTACCGAAAATTTATTTGTATTTTTAGTACTTTTTTTAAATGGGAACTAATTATGTTCGCAACATCACAATTGTTGATATACACATTTTTTTAAGTTCACAATGTGCACTTTTTTCATATATATAAATAAAGACACTAATAAGTTTAAACTACGTAGAAAAAAAATTGATGAATTTAAAACACCCGAACCTCTTTAAGCTAAATATTACCTTTTCGCCTATAACAAAAGAACCTATATAAAATTTGCGGTTATAAAAGATAGATAATTTTATGCCCTTTTTAATGCACTTACATTAAATTGATCATAATATTTCTAACATACCAAAAAACTCGAAAGTCGAAAACTCAGAAATCGAAAAATTGAAAATTTTTATAAAACAAAAACAAGTCGATGAATTTTGAAATTTATTTTGAATTTTGAATTTTTGTTTAAAAACGAAAGAAATGAGTTATGATTAGTAATAAATGACCGTGCCGTTCTCGGGATATAATCCATCAAAAAATTTGCAAAAATCACATAACCTCTATATCTCAGAAAATAAAAGATCTCATGATCTGATCAACGTACTGGCCATGAGATAGTAAATAGCTACCTTTTCGTAAAGTTACAGATAAAATGCTGCCGATTTACTTCAGTTATTGCCGGATATAGAAAATCTATCTATTTTACAAAAACTTGTTTTCTCGTCAAAAGTAAAAGATCAAAACTCAAAAATTTTACTGAATATCCTCTCCATATTGGTAATCATCTCAAATTTTTTTAAAATATACTGTCATATGTTTTTGAGATATAACCGTGTAAACAAAAAATGACCTTTTCTGTATGCATAAAGTACTCTCTAAATTTTTTGGAGTGAAATTTTCGCTCTAAATGTAGAGTGAACGAGGATTCCACTCCAAACGAGTGAATTTGTTCACTCCAGTCTAATAAGTGAATTTTACCAATCTAAATTAGAGAGTGACTAAGGATTCACTCTAACATTCACGCTAGATTGGAGTGAAATTTATATTATAAAACCTATAAAATAATCAAAGTTTCGAATTACGACTTTTTACTTTTAAAGCATTGTCTGCTCCAGGAATCCTCAATCAAATTTTCAAGAAATTTCATTATTAATTGTACAAAAATATGGGTTAAAAAATATATAAATATGTGGTTAATTAATTAATCTAGAGGTTATAGGTAGCTTTTATTTAAAATCTCTTAAAAATTTAACCAGATATAGTTTTTACAAATTCAAATGGAATATTGAGCCACTTAAAAAAATATAATTTATTACAGGAATCTGTATTACCGACTTTTTTATTTTAAACAGTTTCAAAAGATTCCGGTATTATTTCTAACCGGTAAATAGTTTTAAATATTTTCTGTGGTAAGCAATGCGTATGGGGCATTGCTTACCCATATCCTCTTAACATTTTTTGACCCATTTTTTAATTAAGTTAATGATACCTCTTGAAAAATCAACTGAACATTTCTGGTAAAGGCATATATATATATAATGTCATAAATATTTATTTTAAAGAGAAAAAAGTATAAATTATAAGCCGGTATGGTAGGAATTGGTCAGTATTTTACATCCCCTTAAATTGCAAAAGTTTTATTTATTTTAAAAAATTTAGTATTTATAACATCTTAAACTTTTCTTAAAAATGCATAAATTGAACAAATGTAGTAAAAAAAATATTAGACTCTTCGGCCAAATATTCAAGGTACCATACTAATACTGAATTTCATATAAAATATAATTTTTGTATCATTAAATCTTAAATTAATCTTAAATAATATCTTAAACTGATTTTAGTATTAAACGGTGGTCTAGCGCTAGAGTGGCAGCCTCAGAACTTAAAGGATCCGGGTTCAAATCCAACCAACAATTTTTCTGAAGTTTTCTAAATTGATTTCTCAATTGCATCCTTCCCAGTAAACTGTATCCATTCATCAAAACATTTCCAAAATTTAAAACAACGAAGTAAGTAATTATTATAATTGAATAATTATTTTTTCTTTACACGTATTCTTTCACTCTAAATAGAGTGAAAAAGTCACGTTTACAAAAGAGTGAATAATTCACTCTTTCTAAAAGTGAAGATTCACTCCAAAATAAGTGACTGTGTTTTCATGATCGCTTAGAGTGAGAATTCACTCCAAAAGAGTGAAAATCCACTCCAAAATATTTAGAGAGTACATGTCAATGTACTGTCGACCAATGTGACAGCTAATCCAAAATGTTGTGTATAAGAATCGTTGCAATAAGCTGCCTTTTTCAAATTAGATAATCGGACCCGGCTTATCTTTTTAAGTACGCTTAGAGGTATCTAAACTTGCACTATTGAAAAAATTGAATACTTCTTAATGTATTTTTTAATACGCAAACTTTTTTGAGTCTTTTACCCTAAACGTCCATTTTTAATTAAAAAAATCGGTCTTTTGTTTTTTAAAACTTATTAATCCTACGCAAAATTTACTTTTAAACAACTTTATTAGTTACTTTTCTTGATAAAATCTATATTTAGAGAGTTATTGAAAAAACACACTTACATACCAGATCCATTGTAACCGCTTTAGGGGCGTACTCTACAGGTCAAAAGCTATCATTAGACTCCTTCGTGACCTTTGCCTACTGTAATGATCTAAACTCAGATTTACTCTCCCTGACGCCCCGACTAGTATAACAAAAGAAGCGAATAACCGTACCCAAACTTTCAGGTCGGAAAAGTCAGATAATTTTATGCTCTTTCATATACTATTTTGTGGGATCGATGATATTATTTCTAATATACCTAGAAACCCGAAAAACTAAAACCCAAAAATCGAAAAACAGCTATAAAAACTAAAAACCGTCGAAAAACAAAAAAAAATATTTTTGTCCCCTCATTCTCTAAAGAGAAAACAAAAAATGACAGACATTTTTTAAAAATAGTGTATTGATTGATTTCTTAAGTCTCAAAACATATTTCTAACATTTTTTTATGTAAACTTTTTTTTACTATAATATAAATTTTCGTATAGTATTCGAATAAAACATCTACCTCATAATTTTTTTGCGATTTAAAAAAATATTTATAATTGATAATTTTTTATAAAACATGCTTATTATTATCCAATCAACTCCAAAATCTAATAAGTTCTAAATTATGACATACCTAAAACGTCTGCAACATTTCAATTTGTAACGTGCTTCTCTTAACCCTTTCGTGTACATAAGAGTTACAGTTATGGTGCGGGGAAACTGTTTACATTTCATAGGGTCCCGAGCCAATATGGCGGACGGGAAAGTAAAAAAATCGAGATTTTGAAAAACAAAAAATTTTTTCGTATTCTACCTGAAAACACAAATAGATACTGTTTTTGGTGTTTTTTCGATATCTCTCATAGTTTTTGGGTAAGAAATTCATAAACTTCGAGCCGCGCTGAACCCGAATCCGAGGTCAGATTTTGAAAATGAATTTTTTACCCAAAAACTATGAGAGATATCGAAAAAACACCAAAAACAGTATCTATTTGTGTTTTCACGTAGAATACAAAAAAATTTTTTGTTTTTCAAAATCTCGATTTTTTGACTTTCCCGTCCGCCATATTGGATCCGCCATCTTGAATTTTCAAAATCTGACCCCGGATTCGGAATCAGCGCGGCTCGGGACCCTATGAAATGTAAACAGTTTCCCCGCACCATAGCTGTAACTCTTATGTGCACGAAAGGGTTGACTTAAGGTTGCCAAAAAATTTGATTCACATATGCGTACACAAACACACACACGCACATACACACACGCACACATATACACAATCACACACACTCGCACATACACGCACACACGCACATACAGAGACACATACACACGTACGCACACTCATACACACACACAGGCACGTACACACACACACACATATACACACACGCACACGCAGACAGACACACACATACACTCACACAAATACATACGGGTAATGGGTAATTTACTTCATTTATTGTAGTTTGGTTGACGTATTGTACGTAATGGCTACTACCCATCATATGGGACGTATAATACACTAGCACTTATTTATAGTAGCGAAAGAGTGAAACTTTTTGAAGAGGTTATTCAATTCGCAATTTCATCTTCACATCGAAAATCGGGATAAGCAGATGCACCTATTTATTAAATGAATCGATAATCATGTAAAATAAATTAAAGATTGATTCACTCATTTAAGTTCATTTGATTTAACTTTTAATCTGTAATATTATTTTTATGTATTTAGGTTACTTAATATCTTTGATTGTTATAAAATAAACTCCTTAGTATTATTGTGTCGATTTGAAAATCACATGGCATTGTTTGGCCTAAAAATTAGAATTTCGTGTACGTAACTACTGACTCAACCCAAATGTCGGTTAGTCATAAATCTGCATAATACGTCAATATGAGTACTTTGTATTTGTAATATTCAACACTAATAGTTATCGATGTATATTTCATTAAATTAATTGAATTTGTGATTACTTCGAAACATTTTAAAACGTGTTTTTTTCCGCATAACAAAAATTCCGTTAAAATGGTAAAAAAAATGTAATGTTTTTTTAATTTGTAATTTTAAATTTTGGGCCTTATAAAATTTGAGCTTTATAATTTTGTGTTTTTAGTTTTTTTAGCGTTATAAAATTTGGGCCTTACAATTTTTTGCATACTGTAATTTTTGGGCCATATAAAATTTAGGCCGTAAATTTATTTTTATAAAATTTTGACGCTTAAAATTTATTGGGCCTTATAAAATTTGAGCCTTATAATCATTTGCATAGTATAATTTTTGGACCTTATTATTTTTTGTTTTTATAGTTTTTTGAAGCCTTATAAAATTTGAGCCTTATAATTTTTTTTATATTATAAGTTTCTTGGGTCTTACAAAATTTAGGGATTAAAATTTTTCTTTTTAGGCCTTGTAATGTTTTGTATTTAATGTTTTTAGTCACTATAAAATGTTGGACCTTTAATGTTTTTGGACATTATTTTTTTGGCACTATTAAAATGTGTTTAAAAGTAATAGTGTCTTAAAATTATCTGCATATTACAATTTTTAGGCCTCAGAATTATTTGCGGATTATAATTTTTGGACACTATAATGTGTTGGGTCTCATAATTTTTTGCCTATTATAATATTTGGTTATAAAAATTTTCTTGGCCTTATATCAATTTTGCACTTTATATGTTTTGGATAGTTTTTTAAGCATTATTACTTTTTGCGTATTATAATTTTTTCATATTAAAATTTTTGAACCTCATAATTTGTTGGGTTTTATGGGTTTATGGGGTTTATGATTTGATGATATTAAGAGGCTTATGAGTTTGTGGGTTTTACGATATTTATGGGTTTTATGGAGTTTACTTGTTTATGGGTTTTATGGGTTTTATGTGGTTTAGGGGTTTATGATGTTTATGTTTTTATGGCTTTTATGGGTCTTATGAGTTTATGGGGTTAACGATGTTTATGGGTTTTATCGTAATTATGGAGATCACGACGTTTATGAGTATTATGGAATTTACATATTTTATATGTGTTTAATGGTTTTTATAGGTTTATGATTTGTATGGGTTCTATGAGGTTTATCTTTTTATGGGTTTTATGTGGCTTAAGGGTTTACGAGGTTTATGAGTTTTATGGATATTATGGGGATTATGAGTTTATGGGGTTAACTATGTTTATGGGTTTTGTGGGACTTATGGGATTGGCGATGTTTATGGGTTTTATGGGGCTTATGGGGCTCACGATGTTCATGAGTTTTATGGGAAATATTAGTTTGACGGTTTTCATGTGTTTCATGGGCTTTATGGGTATAATGATTTTTATGGGTTTATGAAGTTTACTTTCTTATGGGTTTTGGGTTTATGGAGTGCTTGATTTTTATGGATTTAGAGGGCATATGAGTTTATGGGATTTAGAATGTTTCTGGGTTTTATGGGCTTTATGGGCTTTATGGAGTTTACGATGCTTATGGGTTTTATGAGCTTCATGGGTTTTACGATGTTCATGGGTTCTATGGTGATTATGAAGTTTATGAGGTTTACGATGATTATGGGTTTTTGTGGTATATGAGGTTCATGGCGTTTTTCATTTTTATGGTTTTTATGGGGCTTATGAGTTTATGGGTCTTAAGATAATTATGGATTTTATGTTTTTATGGGGTTTACGATGTTTATGAGTTTATTGGGTTTATGAGTTTATCGGGTTAACGACGTACCTAAAACTGATGCCAAGCACACGTAATTATATGAATAAAGCTTAAATTAAGACGTTTTGGTCAACCTTTTGTATCATTACATAATTTCTCTAACCAAAAAAATTGTAAAAATTAATTCGAAGTATATATATTATTCATTACTAAAATAACGCAAATTTTAAAGACAACAGGTCATATCTTGAGCCCAAAAGCCTATGAGGTGAAATTACGGGTACCAGGCATCATTTTTAGGTACCAGAAATCACTTCCCAAACCGTCATCGAAATTCGTTCCCCGCAGGTTGCGGACTCTCCTCTCCTTGTTAGAGCATTTTACTTTTAATAAACTATTTGTATACACCTGATGGACTAAGTGGAATAAGTAAGTAGGTAAGTAGGAAGTGCAGTGTCTGAATTCATAAATCAGACGTTTGAAAAATAACGTACTGTTACAAAGTATCGAAATTTATATTGTTCTTCTCAGTCCAAAGTCTTAGCCAACTGAATTATGCTCATTATTGTATATTGCTACTCATGTTTAGCTTATAACTAGGAACATATATTCAATTAAAACTTGAAACATTTCCAAGTCTATGCCAATTATACTAAACGAAGCAGTAAAACTCGAATCGAATATATATACAATGCCTACCTGCTCCTATTTAAAACAAAATCAAAATTGTTTAACCTATTATTTTTATGCGGGCAAGAGCATTATGTGAAATTTATCGACAAAACAAAGAATGCATGAACGTTTAGAATAAATCTGAATGCCCTAAAATAAATTTAGATAATTCAGGTTTTGCCTAAAATTATTTTAGCAAAACTCAAATTGCAGAACTTTTATAGGGTAAATCCAGAATAATTTAAAGTTGCATTGGGTAAAACTCAATATAAAAGGTAAATATACAAATCAATATGTGATCTACCTATTATTATTAGATCGTGGATCAAAAGAGATAGAACAAAGTTAATAGAAGTAATATCGAATGAGTGTAGAATAATAAATATATTATACTTATTAATATAAATGCTCTAGTCGACAAATAATGTTACATTTGTCTTCGCGGAATAATAAATTAATATACTTATTTAACAAAAAACTTGAGAAAGAACGAAATTTTAACGTAATGTTTACTTCCAAATTCAATAAACCAAAAAAAATCCAAGGGAGCAGTTGTCGATAACCATTTTACAAGTTGGAGCAATTCTCGATAGGTGCAAAAGACCCAGTTCTCGACAAACCTTGATTGAATAATATACACATTTCGATTATTATAATTACATAATTATTCATTGAAAGTAGTGCTTAAGTAATTTTAAGCATTGAAATAACATTTAAAGAAAGATTTATTTGTATTTTGAGTAAATTAATGAATATCCACAACAGGATACGTACGTGTAATTAAGATGGAGTTGTCGATATATGAATTAAAATAGTTATAAGTAAATAAATCAAAATTTAACCTTTTGATTTCACTTATTTTGTTGAATTTAAAGCTAATCTTGGCTTTATAGTTTTGCAAAACATTTAATTTATTACAAAAATGTCACTTTAAAGTTTCCTTTTTGTTACGGTCGTAGTTAAGAAAACGTCGAAAAACGCATAAAATCTGAGAGTGCCAAGAAGTATGAATATTTATTGAACAAATAGCGCTAACTGAGTTTTTATAATGTAAAATATTTATTCAGTGATATATTCTTAATAAGAAATAATTTTTTCGTACCGAAATATTGTTCAAAATATATATTTTAAATCATATTATTCCTTTGAGTTATCCTTACATAAAACTCAAATAAACTATTTTTTCCCCATTTTTTCGCTATTTTTCGCACTTAATAGGTCATACAAATCGGTTTATATCTTTTCCGAATTATTTTTGTTGTACTCCACTTTCTTCGCTTATATTCACTAAAGTCAGAAAAATTGCATTCCTAACCTAAATACCGTTGCCAATTCATTGGCACTTAGCTTCCTCAAGCTAAATTAATTGTTCCAATATAAAATTATTCGTTCTAATAAATTAATTTTAAATTGCTATATCTCCTTCTAATTAATAGTTAAAAAAATGTGTTTTTTTATCATTGATGGTTTGTCAAAAGATAATTTTTTACTAAAATTACACACCGATAGGTAATCATCCTTATCAAAGCAATTTTTTCTTCGTACGTAATTTATTAAAATTATTTAAATATTTAATTTATATATAATTAGATGTTAGTACGCATATTCACTGAATTTCTAATCATCTAAAATTTTTTGAATGATTTTCCATCATAGATTTCCGATATATAACCGTTTAAACTATATGTCTTTTTTCGTGTATAACAAAAGAAGGGAAACAGCCTATCCAAAATTTGCGTTTGTAAAAGAGAGGTAATTTTATGCTCTTTTTAATGCATTTACAATAAATTGATCATGATATTTCTCACGTACCAAAAAAAACAGAAAACAAGAACTAAAACATCGAAAAAAAAAATCATTATGAAACAAAAACAAGTCGATGAATTTTTAAATTTATTTCTAATTTTGAATCTTCATTTTAAAAATAAAAAAATTAGGACTGCTTGGTAAAAAATGACCTTGCCGTTCTCGAGATATGAGCGATTAAAAGAATTTTCAAAAGACACATAACCTCATTATCTTATAAAATAAATTATCTCATGAACTGAGAATATACATGTCATGAGATAGTAAAAAGCTACTTTTTTGTAAAATTTCAGATAAAAACGTTTTTCTATTTACAAAATTATTTCTTTCTCGACACAAGAAAGGTCAAAACTCCAAAATTTTATTAATATTCTTCTCCATATTCCGAAACATCTCAAAATTTTTAAAACATATTTCCGACATATGTTTTTGAGATATAACCGATTACCTTTTCGTATGTATGACCTTTTTGTGTATAACAAAATAAGGGAATAACTTTATTCAAACTTGAAGGTCGGCAAAGATAGGTAATTTTATGCTCTTTTAAATGCCTTTTCGCTGGATCGATGGTATTATGTATAAGGTATTAAAAACCCGAAAAACTGAAACGAAAAAATCAAAAAATCGCTAAAAAACAAAAAGGAATCGAGAAAGAAATGAAAAAAAAAGAAAAAAGAAAAAAAGAAAAAAAACAAAGAAAAATCGAGAAAAAAAAACATCGGAATTCATCAATATTTTTGATCAAAACATTTTCATTGCTTAAAATCTTTGTCTTTGAGAACATAGAACAGAAACAAATCCATAAAAATTGTTTTTGTATTTCAATTTCATGTACCTCATTTCTAACATGCTTTCTCGAAATCGTATTCTTTTACTATTAGAAAAAATCGGTATTATTCTCTATTATCAGGCCACCTATTTTCCAGTTTTCAAACCAATTAAGAGTGAAATTAAGGCAAGTATGAATTTAGAAAAGGATGCGTTAAGCCCAGTTATTAAAGAAAAGTAGGAATAATAAGTTAAAGAAAAGCTAGTGGTAGTGTAAGATTGTATACCGAAGTGAACTTAAAAGTAGAAAAGTGAGGTTAGGAAAAGAAAAGACAGATAAGTAAAAACCTCTAGCATGCAAAGAAAGTCACATAAACGAGCAAGAATAAGATCTCTTAACCTCCTTGAAAAATTGCAAAAGGAGTTAAAAAGGTAAAGAATGGAAAAAAAGGAAAGAAAGAGATGAATATGTTTGCACTTCAATAGATAAAAGTATCAACAAATTGGAAGCAGAGAAGCAAAAAGTTAAAGAAGAGGCAGAAAAGATACAAGAAATATGTATATAAAAGTTGGAGAGAAAGGAGAAAAATTATAAAAAATAGACATAGTTATTTGGAACAGAAATCTACTTCAGTTATGACCTGACCTAGAAAGAAAGAAAATAAAACGGGGTAAGGTTTTGGGCACAAATTGCAAGAAAAAATGGCTGAATATAGGTCAGTTGGATATAGTAAATTACTCGTAGACGAAAGGCAGTTTATTTGGGATGAGACAATTGAATATATGAAAGAAATATAAAAAAACATAGAAGAAATGATATCTATATGAAGAGACCTGAAGCCAGAGAGAATGTCAGTAACAAAAGGAAATAATCTCAGATATTAATAAAAGAGAAGACTGGTAGCACAGAAAAACATCGCTAAAAGTGAAAAGCTGTACTTTTCGCACAAGGCACTTGCCAGATTTACAAGAATAAACTTGACCATACATTTTATTAAATATCAAAAACTAATTACTTTATCTATTTTTTTTTGTTTTTCAATTTTTTTTTAATTCCTTTGGTTGAACTCCAAAAGACAGTTGAAGACTCATTAAAATTGATATATATATATATTAATTTTTTCAACGCATCTAGAGAAGTTATAACAAGTGATAAATGGAAGGAACGGCTATGTACATACGGAGAAGATAATATAATTTAAACTTATACGGTACAAACTCGTAAAAACTATTTCAGTTCATTTGGATTGCTCTTACGGTGTCATATACTGGAGGAAACGGCCATTTATCTCAATTTCAGTGACAGTGTTCAAATTTTCATTCAATCAAATTGAACTCTTATAGTTTAAGGCTTAAACAGATTCGAGAGAATATAAAATAGAACTCGTAGACATTTTTTCAGACCATTTGGATTGATTCTACGTTGTGATGTGCTTAGAGAAACGGCTATTTCTGTCGTTATCGAATTTTCTCGTAATTTATCTAATGTCAGTGTTTGAATTTTCATTTGGTTAAATGAAACTCTTGCAATATAAGGCTCAAAAAGAGTCTTGGGAATATAAAAACGAACTTGTAGATATTTTTTCATTTTTGCTTTCTTAAGGAAAAATCTTTGTATTTTAGTTTATTTCATGCACATATTCGAATTGAAATTAATTCAGCAGGATTAGATCTTAGTCTCGCGTATAAAAATTAGTGTAATGTATCAATAGTTTCTTCCATGAATCTAATTGTATTTTTAATACATTATCAGCATCGTAAAAATAAAAATTAATTTAAAAGTGTCAAAGTCAATGAAATATTCTAATTTCTCGCTTTAAATTTTATCGAAGAACCGAGCGAACGATAAATAATTGGTTGCAATTATAATGGAAAATCTTTGAACAAATTTGAGGTAATTTGTAACACCGAACAGAATATTCAGTGACATTTTTGTCATTTAGTTTTTCGATTCTTGAGAAAAAAATTATTTTGTAAAATAATTGTTTTTCTATGTTCCACAATAACTGGAGTAAAATCGCATGAATCCTGCTGAAAAATTCCAGAAAGGTAAATTTTCAGTATCTTTTCACTTTTGGCTAAGTTATTTGCTGATATTGTAAGGACTTTAGTCAGGTCTTTTTACAGGATTATGATTGGCAGAGTTAAGACCAACGCGCTTGCAAAATTACCCCCTCTTTGCTCAGTCCTAGCCTACACCTTCCTTACTACGCGACTACATTAACCTCTTTCCTAAAACAAATAATCAAAATTTTAAAAAATGATAATGGGAAGAAGAGTTAAGTAAGTAGTTCATACTTATTAAAATGATTAATCATATTAGCGAAAGCTAAGTACCAATGAATTGGCAGCGATTTTTTACTGCCATAACGAAACGAAGGATTGTAAAATAGCCCTGATTTTTTGTAACTCATAGAATACAAATATTTTTTTTATTTTATAACTTTTATATCTGCTTAACCCTGTAAGACCGCGAGTCTGTTAAAAGCGAGGAAGAAGTTTTCTTTTGTATTTATTCATCTTTAGAATGGTCTTAAACTTAGATTCCAACAGTTTATTAAACTAAAACTAAGCTTTAAATTTGAGTTTTAGGGGTGGTCCTTTAAAAATGAATAAAAGTCCTTGTAGACTTAAATTATTTAAATTGGAATATATAAGATCATTAGTTTGAATGTCTTTACACAAGAATCCATCGAAAGAATGACCAAAATTTACGCTTTTTTACATTTTTATGGAAGAAACAGCGCCATACGCATTGCTTTTCCTCATACGCATTAATTTGTTGTTATGCTATCGCCATTTTGAATTCTGCGACAGGCAAATAAGTTCTTTTTAAATACTTTTATCAGAGATGTTGATCAATTTCAATGTTTACAAAATTCCCGAATCAGAATACATGCTTTTAAAAAATGATTCGGTATTTAATATAAAATCTTTACAAATAAAGTTTATATAGAAAGCTAATTACCTATAGAATATTATATAATTCATAGAAGCTGTTAAAGACTTCATGAATCAGAACAATTAACATTAATAAAAAATGGTACGCTATGAACTTTTTGCACTTATCGTGTGCACAATTACATATAAGATTATCTTAATCTACTATAAATAATACTTTTGTAATAGGTTTTCTCGGTTGATATTTAAGGGAAGAAGCTACCGATTTTTGGTAAAATAATCGATTCTTTTCTTAATTTTTTTTCGACTTATTTGAAGCTGTAGATCTTTTTTACACTTATAAAAATTCCAAAATTTTTGTCATTGCTTTAATGATGTTTTTGTATATTATTCCTATAAATTATAAATAAATGTTGTGATGTAATTTTTATTTGTAGAGTGTCTTGTAATTAAAAATAAAATTTTAAGAACCATTATATAAACAAAAATAAAAAAGTTAAAGATCTTAAATTCTTATTTTACTAGCACTACAGTTTTAAAGTTTCGTGCGCGTTCCATTTCAAATATAGCTGGTATAGCATGTCTTGTATATGACGATATCTATTTTACCTGTGGAGCGATAATCGCATGTTTACTTTTATGAGGAAAATATTTTGTCTACAACAGTATAAACAGTGGATCGAGAAGTACTTATATTATCGTATTAAATATTGATTAAATCAAGGAAGTATTATAGTTTTATAAGTAATTTGACTGTTAGAAAGAGTTGATTTCTTGGTGCCTTCTTTTTAATTTCAGCAAAACCAGCATATGCAATCAATGGACTAAGAGTAAACAATACCTTTTTTTTAGAGAAATGTTGAATATGAAGGCACGTTACCAATTGTCTGGTTAATTACATAATTCTAAAAGGTATGTCTTTAATTGTTGCACATGTTTAAATTATTTACACTTTGCAAGTATACCTTTTTATAAATTTTACTTTAGTGGCATAAATCTTTTCAGGTTATATGAGTGTAGAATGACATATTTAATGTCAACATAGTTACTTCAATAAATAAATAAAGTCATAGATTTGACCCAGATAAACAATTCAAATGTATTAGTAAACGAATTGACTCTTTCAACGAATATAAGCTCAGTACGCTGTTATTCAATTTTGTATTTTCAGCTCCTGCGCGTAGCCTACTGGGTACCCAAATCAATAAAATAAGATTTTACAGGGTAAATACATACTCTTTTTATGTATTACAATATGACAGTCGTGAACATTAACATCCATAAGTTGCAGGAGAAGAGGTAAATGATTGATCATGCTATTTTTATTGATATATATGTTTAAACTCATTTTTCTCAAAACTTAATTTTAATTACTTACTTTGTAAGCCTACGCAACAGTTCTTCGTGAATCACGCTGAAAAATAGAAAAGGATCCTGCTTGCACGTTGGAACATACTTTATCAATAGCATTTATTATTTTTGGATCTTTGTAATCGAATTAATATGTCTTCGGGTAAATTTATGTATCCCTTTAGTCCGTTGATTCTTTGCCAAATAGAGTTTACGGGTGTATTTATTCCGAGGGATTTTGTGTAGTTATGAGTATAATTTTATGTTGATTTCTAAGCTAGTTGTTTCAACAATTTATTCGATTCTTGATATTTAAAAGTTTCCATAGTTTTTATTTTTACGGAATTAGTTGAATTTTTTTCTGTTTGCTGCTGCATATGATCCATTGTTCGATTGTTCCATTTTAAAATTTTAGTGCGACTTCTTTTAAAGATGTTATTATAAAATTAATGAAAATGTTACATGCTATTGTGTCTACAGAGTCAAAATCATAGTGGCTTTTAAGTCTAAATCTAACTGAAACTTTATCCATTTGCTTTGTTTTTACTCAATTTTTCACGGTATGTTGTTAATTTTGTTTCTATTTTAGCTATATTTACATAACGATTGACAATTGATCATTACCTAATCCATCGTTCAATACAGACCATTTACAATACTTATTATTCATTAATTTTATATCTCTTCAGTTACGGCAAGACCATTGCAAAATTTGAGTGTTAATAGATTATTATTCTGATTAATATTATTCGAATTAATGATTCGATTTGGGAAAAATAAACATTAATTGCATTTTTTACGGTAAATTTTATATAAAGTCAATTTGATTTTCGCACTGATTTTATTACATACATTAATAACGATAAAATACCAGGTTTTATCACTACTTGGGTAATATTTAATAGATTGTTCTTATTTATGATTATACTTATTAGACCATTATTTTTAATGATTTATTTTATTATAATGAGTAGTAATGAATTAAATTTATACTGGTCTATATTTTTAGTGTATAAAATCATGTCTATTTCATATTACGACTTGAAAGACTACATTTGAACAAATTGCAATTTCATTCATTAAATACCTTAATATTCAATAAAAATCGACTCATACCCATATAAATTAATGCAAAATGGCTGCTTTGCTATGGTTTAATTTTCCTACACAAAAATGGTGCAACCAGTACTCTTTAAATCCCAATACGAGGTCGATCGATCTTTTTGAAACTACGTTGTTAAGCCTTTACAGTAGCAAACTTTGAATACCGATACAACCCCTAATTGGAATGCTTTCAAAACTGCTACTATCCAATACTGGGTGCTGTCCAAAGGCAAATTTCTTTAATTGAATTGAGCCTACATATTTAAGTACACAATTACATAACTATTTATCATTAAGTCGGTAACATTTGAGCGGGAAATTTGAACTTCAAATGGACTTCGTTACGCTCTCAAACTCATAAAAGCATTAAATTTCCATCATTATATCAACGCTACAATAATGTTCTCCAATATACAATTCCTAATCTACATCGATCGAAACCCCCACAGACAACAACATCCACATCCAACAATTACCAACCCATACACTCACCACCTCCAACATTTCTCCCAACGGCCGAGACACGCACCTTCACAGAAATCGCCCCGAGCGATTATCCCAACCCAATTAGGCAGCGAAAAAAAAAGCGAACTCTCCAACGTCATATAAATTAATGTAATACGCGTGGGAGGTGTATACAGAGCCTCTCTTCAACCTCCGTGCAAGCGCGCGTCCGGCGGAAGTGACGTAGCGGGAATATATTTTCTTTCGCGCCCCCCCTGGGTAGAGAGACAGACAGACAGTTAAGGACTCTTGGAGTTGATACGAAAATCGAGGAGCCCCATGCACAAGTACACATCAGTAAAAGAAATATTTTATATACGTGCGCCGCGAGGGAGTGAGCGTGATATCGATTTTATTGCAGGGGAGGATAAGGCTCACCTGTGCGCGCTTGTAATAACGCTGGCTTGAATTTCAAATTGACGTTGGTGATGGATAGAAAGCTGGGGTTGCGTATTCTATGCGGAGTATTACAGATGTAAATTATATGAGTTTGAAGAATGCAAATGGAAATGGATCCAAACGAGACTTAAGAGTTTTAATGAAGTGAATGCATGGAAATAAGGTGCAGGTTAGAGAAAAGAATAATAAAGTATTTATGAAGTTGCATTTAACTGTATGATGCATCAAGTCAACGAACTGTTGTCTTTATAAATCATATAATCCGTAATTACAACTTTAACAAAGTATGATAGTGGTAAGTGTAGAAATCAATAAAAATATAATAGAAAGACAACCGGAGCACCTGAAAATCATTAGTTTTGTTTGACGAATTTTTAATTGAAAGTATTATTTATTATAGTATACATATTACATACTTAAAAAAACTTCTATTTTTTGAGAGAATTATTAACGGTTTTCAAAATTACTTTTATTTTCGACTCAACCGTAATGGCCTTGTTTATTGACCTGAAAAGCAGGACAAAAGTAGCATATGATTCCGGCAAATCTACTTTTTTTCTCGCATTTGCGGATAAAAGTAGATTTACGGGGAAAAAAGTGTATTTGCGTGAAAAAAGCGCTCCTTTGTTCAATTTTCAGCTATTTCTTTCCGTGAGTCCCACTCTTCAATTCAATAAAGTGGTCAGTGTTAAGTCGGAAATAAAGTTCTATAGCGAGGGCAGTAAATCCATCCTCGGGAGTAATCTTCGACTTTATTCCCTTGTTGCACAATGTACTATTAATCTGAAAGTTATAAGGTAGGGAGAGATATTTTATGTATAATAAGAAGACATTGTTTTAAATAAGTGTAAATTTATTTTAAATATTTTTCGTATTATATAAAATATCAAATTGTAAAAATATTTTATTACAAAAACTTATCCTTGATTCCTCGAAGGCACTAGTATGATACAAAACTTACACTGTAATGAGACAATCATTGGAAAGCGTTCGTCACTTAATGTCGAACAATAAATGTGCATATTTCATCACTGCATAAAAATGGCTAAATGCATATAAAAATACGCTATTATATTATCCAGTCAACAATATATTTATATACTTTAAATTGTGCGTTTCGTTAGTAGTTTGAACGTAAATACAATATTTCGTTGTATTGTATTACAATCAAAATATCGTTCTGAGAGGCTCGACTCATGAACTTGTATTACTTATATAAAAAACGCGCTTATTAAAAATACATACAAAATATTTCACTCGATTCGAATGAGAATTTCTTATAGGACTAGGTTGTAAACATATAAATTTATTTTGCATGGCTCATACTATGCGCAACTTCGCTCCAAATTTATCTCGCAAATTTGGAATTTTTCTAACATTATGTATTTCATCAGACGAATATCTTAGGATTAAACAAATATATGTACAAATTTTATTCGATGTATAATACTATATAACTATATTAATTAATTAGACCCCATCTCTATTCCTATAAAATACTATTCATTTTACAGGCATAGAGAAAAATAAAAGAAATCTATATGGAAAAGGTGTTTATTGGAAGATTGGTTTATAGTTAAAACAAAACTAATGAATATAAATATCATTACTTTTGTTTTAACGTGTTATTAGTATTTACAAATATTAAATAATCTATATTATTCTATTAATTACTTACTGAAATATTGATTGATTATTGTTTATGCCCTTTCTATTCCTAGACTTCAATAGAGTCTTGCTTGAACATTCAAAGTGGAATAAAATTAATATAATCAGAGTTAGATTCATTTTTTAACGTCTAAGGGTAAAAGAATATTTTTCTCTATTTTTGCATACCGTACAATGTTTATTTACTAAAATAGTTAAAGCCAGACTCTATTAAAATCTAAATCTAGAAAACCCATTAAAAGAAGTATGGCAGGAATAAGTACAACGTAACTTTGAACTAATTCAAAGTACTGGAAGATGCCTATATTTTCAGTGACATATCATAACTCGAGCATCTCCGTAAAATTTCATCCTAATAACCGATCCTTGATATTACTAAAAATAGTTTTATTCTAATCAAATTATAGTATAAGGGCCCTTCATACCTACTATATAAATAATACAAAATAATAATAAATATACATCGTAAAATAATAATCAAAATAATAATAAAGAATAACTTAATTTAAGGCGCTAAGGGGTTCGTCGATGACTGTTTAAGGCACGTATACGTCAAATTACTTTCTATATAATACAAAATATAAAATATCATCTCTCTCGTTAAGTATATCTCGCGCTCTCGTGTACACACTGCACATGTACCGTTACATGCGAACATCGCGTCGCCGCGTATTGTCATGCTCGCTCTCATCCTCCTCCAAGAGGAACACACACTTCGCGTACATCCAATACACTGTACAATATAAATGCAGAAAAGACACAACCACTTGATATTCGCTCGCGCGCTCCTTCCTTCGATCACTTTTTGGTCCCTCGCTCGTGCTCTCTTGTACTTTCCCACCGGTGCGCGGCGTATTTTTCAACCCTTCGCCGACTCGGAGAGAAGGAGATGAAAAAAGTCTGTGTGTGTGTGTGCGCGTGCTTTTTTTCCACCTTATCTCGGCCGTGCCATCGGCGCAAGGCGGATAACGGATGCGCGGCCCGTTACGGAGTTTCGCTGCTAGGCCTCGTCGCTGTTAATCGCACTGGAATGACAAGAGAGAAAAACATTTTTTAGTCGGGGCTTTCTTTTTTTTCGAAGGGGGTGTGGCGCGTGAAATTGGAGGGATTTAAATTTTCAGTTGTGTGAGAAGAAGGATTAGTTTTTTTTCGTACCATGCATATACATATATTTATATATATGTATGTATATATTGTATATATTATATGTATTTGTATGAGGAAATACGATAAACAAAATGTATTTAGTATTAAAAATATGTTAAAGTATCGATAAATAGTTTATCACACTCTTATCTATTGTGTGCAATATTTACGTGCATAATAATTTCTATTACAATTTTTAAAAAGGAAATGAGAACAAATATTTGCCTAACAACCAAACAAATTAGTTTAACAATTATCATAGATTTGAATTATTACAGGCCAGAAACATTTGTATTAAAAAGTAAGTGTAGAAAAAATAAGAATTAATTGACGTACAGCATATAATAAGTTCCATAAAGGGCATAATAAAATAGTCATCGGAACGTGGATGTAATAACCTCTATTTAACATTAAACTGATCAAGATAATGAACAAACAAACTGGATTTTTATTTACGATATAGTTAATAGCTGACATAATATATAATATTTATATAAAAACATAATATTTAACTTATTTATTATAAATTTATATATTTTATTATGATAATATTAAGAATATCTATGTATTTCTTATATCCTTAATAAAATGGTCACTAAAACTATTCATTCTCTCTGCTATCTATAAACGACCAAAGCAACAGATCCGATCGCCCATTTCCCATTTCCCAGTGAAAATTCCCCAATCAATTCCCACCTCTCGCATGCATCCACCACTCAACGGACATTTCCGAAAACTCCTAATAACAAACATCCTAGTTACACCCCATACATACCAAAAACCTCCGAATCCCGCTCTCTCTCTCTCTCTCTCTCTCACTGTAACCGTTTGAGCGATCGATGCCTCTCTCCCCCCCTCTGACTCCGCACGGAAAAACGTTGGCTCTACCTGGCGCGTATACGAGAAATCTCGCGCCGAAAAGTTTTTCGCGTGGGAAAAGGGACGCGAGGAGCGAGAGTGTGAAAAGCCGACGGGGAGCCACTTCCCCGACGTCGATGAGATATGTATCTCCGCGCAGGGGCAGCCCTTCGCGGGAAAACCCCTCGAGAGTGTAATAAGCGAGAGTCGACGGAGCGAAGGAGAAGCGACGAGCGAGGGTACGTGCCGTGTTTTCAATTTAATAGGTATTAAGTTTGAAGAGAGAGAGTTAACGGCGAGGGCTGAGAAATGGCAGTGCGTTAGTTAGTTTTATGTGGATGGCAATTTGAACATTTTTGGTGTCTAGGTAATTTTGCTCTTTCGCAGAATGATTCTTTTCATGGGATGGGAACGATATGAATATTCACTGACTTAGCGATTAATCGTACGACAAGAAAAACACTTTCTAAATGTTATACTTAAGGTTTTTATTTTTTGTCAATTATACTTTTTTTTTATTTTGTATCAAATTATGTATACTTTAAAGTAGTTAACTATATTCTAGTTGTTAGATATATTTCTTCAACGAACTTTGTAGTCAATTGAAGCAACATAATGTTTGTTGTCCATTTTCTAACGTAAAATATTGATAATCCGAGTTACGCAATGAAATTAAATAATAACAATATTATAAGTTTCACAATAAATAATTATTTATGTGAAAATGTTGATCTACATATATACCCAAGTATATAAATAGGTACCATAACACTCCATCGTTAACGCCATTATACCACCGTATTTTCCAGTAAAAACCCCGGTTCAAAACAAGGCGAAAGGCGTTGACGTGTCGCTATCGCAGCATCGAGAAAGCGAGAGCGAGCTCAACTTGCGCGCCGGTCCAAATTACGACAATTGCTAAGTGAGGTCATCCGCGGACGAGATGCGTCGACGCGACGGCGGATTAATTCAATCAAATTCGCCCTCGCCCGCGCGTCAGTGTAGTATATTATATATACATCGGACCTCCCTTCGGACGTGTACACATATACTTTTGAGTCGGCTTTTTAACGCGTCGCTTTGAGCTTTGTTTTCCTTTCTTAAACGCTTGGCTCTTGGCTCTTGGCTCTTGGCTCTTTTTTATTTTAAAACCGCGTTCGTGACTTTTTATGAGTTTTGGCCTTTGTTTGTAAAGAGAGTGACAATGAACTTTCAGAGAAGGAGTTTACTGCGTTTTGATAAAATTTTGAGGTGTGCGTGATAATTATGAAATGGAAGAAATTTATGGAATGATACGTGAGATATCATTTTTTGAAGCGTAAAAGTAGCTCCGATTTGCAATTTGAATTTTATTTAAAGAAAAACAATGTTTTTAAATTAATTTTAATTAGGTTCAAGTATATGTTAGCGCATTCATGACTTTTTACATTCGCCTTTGTGTTTTAACACGAGGGACATTGAACTTTTAATAAAGGAATTCTCGATGTTTTCTTGTTGCATTCTTTTTTTCATGTTGATGCTGCACCGATGACTTTGTAATGTTCATTAATTCATTAACATTTTAACATAATCTCCAGATGTATTGAAACTAGATATGTAGGTACAATAGGTAGTTAAAAAACAGCTGGAGATTTTAATGGAAAAACTAGACAGTAGAAGACGTCTGGTAAAATTAAGGAAACACCGATACATATTGGTCAAAAAATTTCGATTTCTTTTTTAAATTGGGCAACAGAATCATATTTCCTTTTCATCATAGTTTTATTTACGAGAAATATATAGCAAAATACATTGAATTATTATCAGAATTGTGTAAACTTGAAAAATTATGTGATTATGTTAATTTTCAATGCTAGTAACCATTTAAGTGTTCACTTCGTATTTCCGTCATTCAAGAGATCTTTCCAAAAAAATTTGATTCTGATACGCATTTAAAAAAGTCGAAACCTTTTGGTAAAAAATATATTAGTGATAAAATCATAGATCTAATGCATCAGTATCAATTATTACCCATATATTTAACACCATTCGCATAAAGAATGTTATTTTTAAATTAACTTTAATCAAGATATATACCATTCGAACATACATAAAATTTTATTTCACTCCATCCTAAAGTTAATCGACATGCCCGCCGCATAACCTTCGCTCTCTTCCTCATCTCTTCCCCGATCCGCGAAAACACGACCAAAGCCGGGAATTTCAAAGTTTAAACACTGCCTCAAAGGCCAAGCTGCCTGTCGCGCGCGTTACGCGATTACAAGTAACTCCGCGCGCAGAAGGACAGGAATAAGGAAGAACGAGGGAGGGAAGGAACAAAGCAGCTCGAAAAGATGCGGGCGTCGCGCCAGCATGACGTTAAAAACGCGCGAGCGCGAGCCACTCAACGGGTTATCGAGCATGTAAAACTAACCATTTTTCCTGGCCGAGTCGACGGCGACGCGTGTGAGCCTTGAACCGTGAGCGCACTTGTCGGTCGCCGGTCGTACTTTTGTGTTTTTTTTTAAAAAGGAAGAAAGAAGATTATTGTATTGGTTGTGTTTTGAGTTTTTTTTCTTAAGTTTGGTGACTGAATTCATTGGAAATAATTGATTTTATAGTAGATGGAGAGCTGATAACCAAAATCGACTTTTTGATCGATAAATTAAATTAGACAAATTGATTATTGCTTCATGAAAATACACTTTTATTACTGACTTTTTAGAAAACATTTTTCCTAATCTTTAAGACTAAATTTTTTTTATTTTTGTTTTAAATAAGAGATTTTAGTTAATAATTGTTGGTTTTGGATAAAAAAACTTATTTTAAAAAATTTGTGAAAAATAAATTGTTTTCTCAGTAATTATAATAAGGTAGTTTCAATATGTTAAATATAAAAACAATTTTCTTTAAATTTTGATTTAATTTTGAATATATTTAGGTAAATTGGTAAAATTAATTTTCTTTTCAAGAAATATGAGTACGGTAAATATTTGTTTTCTAATATTTATTTACCTATGCCACTATATTTATCTAATTTTGAACACAATGGTTTGGAAATATTGAAATATTTAAATGTATATACCCTGGTAGAAAATTGAGCATATTAGATGGTCGGTTCACGATCTATTGGGCAGATCCGTTTCCTAATAGTTCGCCAGAAATAAACCAGCATCTGACCAGAAATTTATAGAAAATCTAAATAGCTTACATACCCCTAAAAAATTATTGAAAATGTAAATTCCATTATAGTACTTCTGCGTTAAAACAGCATGCAAATTTTTATTCGATTATTTATTTGATTTTTTTATGTCTTATTTAATTATAAAACTCTAACCTTAAAAAAACTTTTAATGAAATAAGTTTTTAGTTTTTATTTCGAATCTATCCCAAATATATCTTAGCATTCTATTAACAATCAGCTATTAAATCCATGACATAATAATCATTATTAACTTATAAAAATTCGTTAAACGTTATTTTTTATTTATTTATCCATTAACCATAAGTTGGTCAGGTTTCTGACGAGAAAACGTCGACAGGTAGCGGGGTTTCTGGCCAGACTTTTAAGCAGAAATTGACCATTCCCTATAAAATAGAGTAAAATCTGGCGAACATATGGGGAACGTTTCTACCAGGGTATTTTGATTCCTAATTTTCTCTTTTGTCAGATATCCAAAATATGTCAATTCTGTATTATTATAAACATTTATACTTAAAAAAAAGTTTTTAGGTACTAATAAACAATCACGAATTTTGAAGAAAAGTTTCTGCACATTTCTTCCAATGATTTTAATTGCATCATCTATGACGCTTATAAGCATGGAATATAACGACAGAGAGTACAACAACATTTATAATCATAGAATAATTCTTTACAAAGCATAAAATATCTTTGAAGTTCATGTGTATAGAAAGTAACACTAGTATATACAAAGGTTTAATAAAATATCCACTCAACATATAAAGTCAAATTCTATTATGCCAACGCCTACGATCAAGCAGATTAATTCTCCAACTGACAAAAGTCAAATGAAAATTCAACTTCCCACCTACCCTTCATCCTACCTCACCCCATCATTCAAATTCCTTTCCACCTTATCCATCTAAAAAAAACCCTTTCGAACACCCCCTGCTAAAAGCCCCCAACGAAACAATTAATCCCACCATCCACCAGATCCATGATAGCCACATGTCACTCCTCCCCCCCATACCCCATGCAAATTTCTTATGGTTTCTCACGCGAGCTCTAGCACACGTACGTCCCCTCCCACCTCTCGATGACCTTGAAACGCAAAATAAAAAAAAGAAACGATACGCCTACGTGTACGCACGCGAGATCGACCGAGCCGCATAGAGAAGAAGTATACTTATAGAGTCACGAGGAGCCGAGAACGAGGCAACATATGGCCAGGCCAGGCCACGGCGAGGAGACACATCGCAGACTTTAAACTTCTTCTTCTTCGAGGCTGCCATATGCTGCGCGCGGCACTCTGCTCTCCTGCTGTTGCGGGGAGGCCTAATTCTTACGCTCGCCGCCGATTTTGTGTTTCGTTCTCGTTCTTTCCTCTTTTTTTATTAAGTTTTTGCGTGTTTTTTTGAGGAGGGGGAGGAGGAGGAGAAAGTGGAGGGCAAGGAAGGTAGTGACCCGTTGGTTGGCGTGACGTGTTCGTATTGGGGGGTTCCTTCGGGAGGTGTTTGCCCTCGGCGAGAGACGTTTCGGTATTTTGGCGCGGGTTGGTGGTGGAGAGGAAGGAGGACATTTAAAGCCACGGAATTATGGTGCTTCGTCGTTTTTAGGAGAGCCGAAGGCTTTTGTTCGGTTTGACCGATTGAGGAAGTGATGGACTATTAGCGATTATTATATTATACTTTGTAGACTGATGTTGTTACTTTGTAACTGATGTTGTGTTTATCAATCGCGTTTTTTCGATTTTTTTGGAAATGTATGATACGATCTTAGGATTATTTATTACGATGTTTTGGCAACTAATTTTTATCCTCTTTAGGTTATAGTATATACACTATGTAAATCGTATGAAGTAGCTGAGATGAGACACTTCTTGTGTAAGACTTATTATTCGTATACATTTTTAAATAATGTAAGTACATTTTTAACTATTGATGCTCTTAATGAATTTTTGAATATTTCTAAAATTCTATGCTTTTTTAACATACATAACGTATAATAACAGAAAATGCAAGAAACTAAATACTGATAGTCCAAGCATTGGCTACACCAAAACTACCCTGTTTTTACACGGTTTACAAAGTGTAACAATAAAACCCGAAGATAAAGTTAGTTATTGAAATATTGTAATAAATAGACCATTCAAAACCATAATAGTACAAGTCCATTTTGAAAACTTGTTGGCACTCATAATTATTCATCATGCACGATGCACTAAATGGTAATTGGAGTAGTTTAATCAATGCAATACATTATAATTTTGCAATAAAGTACTAATCGCAATAATCAAACCAATCAAATTATCATGCAGACTTGTCCACTATGTCTTCGAATACTCCAAACAAGAACTTCCTAACTGACTCACAAAAACATTCACATCCTATATTCCAAAACCCTTCATAAAACTCTTACCACAATTAACAAAATCAAGACTACAATGGAACACCCGCTCCCGTGTAAAACGAAACAATAGCAAACAGCTGAGCAGCACTTCCTCCACTGCGCAACCCTCTAAAACAAAGACCCTGCTGGTTAACCTCGAGCCCCCGCAAACGCAAATATCCTAATCCGCCTAAAGCGCATTCGGCCGATGGCCCTTTTAAAAGCATCCGCAACGAGAGAAAGAGAGTCGGTTCGTATAAACACAGGGTCCAAGGTGCTCTCGGCCCCTCCTCCCCTCCCGCGCGCACAGTCTCTCATTCAGGATGAAAGGGAGAGCTCGGTATAGGTACGGTGCTTCCGGTTGGCACATGGCGCGCGCGGTGCGCTCTCTGGACCGCTTCCGCTTGCGCTCGAGGACGAGGAGACTCGTTTGCATATTGTACGCTGTGGTGTGTGTATGTGTGTGTGTGTGCGTGTGGTGAACTGAAAGGGAAAGTGTGGGGGGTAATGAGATTGAAGGTTGATCGTTGGATGGATGATCGGTGTATTTGAGTTTGATGTAGTTTGGTTTGATAGGGTAGGGGCAGAGTAGGTGACACGAATGAATGGACGTTATGTGTGTATCGTTTCTATGCTCGTGTAATCATTTATTATATATAACTATATGCAAAGTATGGTACTAGATATATATGAACGTTTATGGGAACGTTTATGTGATCATATAATATGATGTTTTTGAAACATTTTAAGGTTCAACTGCATACATAATATTATCTGAACATATGTTATCATGAATATTCATAATATATGCTCGTATATCTAATGTCATATTTCATATATATCCAATGCCAATGCCTGATCATGTAAGATTATATATAATTTTTTTAATGTGTATGGTTTTATATGACAATAAACATTATTTATATGCTCGTACCTAATCATGTAAGATTATATCCCTGGTTAAAAAAATGTATGATACTGGATAATATCGGATAAAACCGGATTCAAATTACGGACAAGATCGGATTGATTTATTTATCTTATCCGGTTTTATCATCCGATTTCTTATTGAATCAGATATAACTATAAGAAACTGGATTTGAAATCTGGATAAAGTCGAATAAGACCATATAGGTTTATTTTATAATCAAGTGTCGTACGTTTTTTTAATCAGTGATATATTTGTATATAATTATATATAATAATACACATTGTTCAGTGCTTATACATGATAATATATAATCATATAAGAACCACTTTTACCCGGGAATGTACGTATAAGATTTATATATAAATGTTCAAAGTGTACACAACAATTAGAGAAGTGTAAATTCATACTTATTTCCCAATTCATCCTAAAATAACAGGAAAAAAATGTCGCGTACTTATAAGTGCATCCCATCTCCAAAAAAATATAAATACCCCTATCAAATTCCCTTGCACTAATTCTCCACTAAAACTGTCAAAAACTGGCGCCAGCCTCTTCCAATTTGTCGGAAGTAAAACAAGAACCTACCTAGATCCCCCAAAAAACGCTCCCACACTTATTAGATAAACAGCCGGAGCTAAACTCCCGACTCCTGACCAGACCTCGAAACGATATCGGGCTACCGTTCACGAGAAACGAGAAAAAGATAGCACGCGAGCGCATCGAAGGAAACCCAGCACGAGAGTGTTATAATATTCAAGAAGAACAGGACGTATGGGCGCGCGCGCCACGTGGCTGCGGGTAAAGTGGTCGTTTTTCCCCGATGAGTGTGTGCGTGTGTGTGTCGTGCGCGAGGACGATACGAACCTCCTCCGAGGAGTAATGACACTTCTATTTTTGGGACGTATACACACGTACGCGCCACGTGTGTCTCTCTGGCTTCTTCCTTTTTAACGGCGAGCGCGAGGAACACGAGTTTCTACTCGGTGTCTTCCTTCTCGGCGAGAGTGAGAGAGAGACCTTGCGTTATTTTTTTTCGATACAGTATTTTCTCACACGTGACGGCTTTTCTGAGACGTGCGTGCGTGTGTGGAAGACACTTTGCTACGCTAAGTGTTTCGATGTTAGGAGGGTATTCTTTTTTGAGGAGGAAGAGGTTTTGAGTTGGACATTTGAGTGACGGTTTGACAGTTTTCGATTTTTCGCGTGGGATCGGATGCTATTTGTTGCAACGAAGAAGAATTTTTGTTGTTTGTATTTTATAATTGCTTTTTTATATAATTATTTATAGAATCTTTTGGTAGGTTCATTATTAGACGAATTGTTTTAAAAGTAAAATTACAGTTTTTAAAGAATCAATTGCTTATAGTTTATTTTTAAAAAATTGAGTAGTATTATTAATTAGACTTCCAAGTACCATACAATACAAAAATAGGTGAAGCATTTTTTCTAGAAAATTTGTTTGGTTTACTAAGAAAACAGCAGATGGCCTAATTGTCTTTTAAGTACCTGTTGCTACCCCCAAATAGCACATGTTATCAGAAAAAATAGAAAGGGATAGAAAATTACCCCTTTTCCTGTACCCCTTTCAATCATTTCAAAAACAGGATGTTACATAATTGTTTGTATGATCATTTGTTTACTTTAACTCTTTCAGTCACGACTTGTCAATTTGCAACAATAAGTCTTGTTTTCTTTTCGTATGTTTAAACTAGAATTACAAACAAGTTTCAATATTTTTTTTACATTAAAGCTAAATTATAATGTTTAATATTTAACCCTTTTAAAGCAGCAACCGTTTAAATATCCAAATTTTAAGTAACATATTAGACAAAAAGTTTAAAAAATACATGATGAAAGAGAATCAAACTTTCATAAAACAATTACTAACTAACAAATACTAATCCTTCTCTCAATCCGACAACGACGACATGTGCGCAGCCTACACGGATTTCCCCGTCCCAACCTTCACCTCCAAAACCTCGCCGTGCACATGTCGCCCCCTCCCAGAAATAAAAAAAAAAATCAACTCTCCACCTCGACTCACCTCAGACTCGCGAGTGCAGCAGTGCAGCTCTGCGTCAGACGTGCGCCAGCCTCTGCTGAGCGGTCAGCTGTTGCTGGTGCTGCTGGTGCGTCGTCGTCGCCTGGTGCTGATGGTGCGCCGCGTGATGATGATGGTGGTGATGGTGATGGTGGCCCTGGAGCTGGTGGACCAGTCTGCCCTGCTCCTGCTCCCACCAGCTGACGACGTCCATGAACTCGGTGCTCGAGCCCTCGGCGAGGTCGTGCTTGTAGTAGGTGGCGCTCGGCAGGCCATCGGCGCTCGCCGCCACGTAGACTAAATAGGGTTTAAAAAAGAAAAATTGTTGCATTGGAAATTGTAGAAATGTTTATTAGGTATTTTGCGGGTTCGGAATTGAACTGTTTGCAGGAGAGTTCCATTTTGAGGCGATGTTATTGCGGCTGGATGTTATAATGAGGTCACGCGGTTTGTGGAGACAAGTACGAACGCCGCGATTTTTGCAAAACTTAGGAATGTATTTTCATCGGTGTCTGGTACTTTCTAGTTCTTTTATTTACTCTAAATTTATTACGATTATTTTTTTTAAGGTTGTAAATACATAACTCCAAGCGATTCTGAATTTCGCCGCTAGATAATAACAACTTGCTTTAAGTTGCTTTAACAACGTCAAATGATATCACCGTAAGATCCTTACATTGCGAAAAAATTTAGAACAACATATAACTACTTTAGTTTTCAAGATATCGATAAAATTTCACTCTAACGAAGAAAATAAATTCCGATCTGTTCAAATATTTCACCCTTAAATATAGGATCAATTCTTGATCAGATAAAAGCAATTCTTAATCAGCTTTTGTTTAAACAAAGGCCATTTCATCTTAAACTTTTTAGACTTTAAACTCACACTTGAAGAAAATGGTTAGAAATTGGGTCCTGATCAGGAACCCGATCCATTACGGTATCACATAAAATGTCTCTCTTACCCAATTGTGCACTAGCTGCGGCAGCTGCCTCGTGATCCTCCAGTTTCAGGGGCACGAGTCTACCAGTCTCCGGGTTCTCAATAAGAATCTCTCCCGAATAAGGTGACGAGGAGGTAAGGATCAGTGGCACGTTGGTGGGGTCGTCCTCGTTGCAGGAACGACGGGAATCGTCTTCTTCGATGAGACGTATTTCTCGTTTGATGGGTGGGAGGTTGTTGGAATTCGTGGGGGAGGAGGTCTGCAAAAGGATTGGAGAAAAATTGGCAAGGAGGTTATTATTGTTGTGGTTGTGGTTGCTGTTGTTATTGTTATTGCGGTTGGTTAGAGGTTCGATGTTCTCCTCGTCGCCGAAGGTGGCCTGCCGGGAGACGTAGTAGGTCGTGGGGGAGTTGCGACGACGTCGCGCGACTGAACCTCGGTTCTGATTCTCCGAGAGTCTGAAATTAAATGTAGAGTAGGAAATGATTTAGTAATGATATTGCACTAATTAAGTGTACGACTAATATGACTAGCTTAATGTTGCTTACTCGCTAATGTTCATTCAAATTGATTCATTTATATATGTTAACTTATAAAAAGATAGGGTGTGAATGACTCATTTTTTGAGATAATGAAATATTGGAGAGAAAAAGCCTATTTAAAAGACGAATCTTATTGGCGAATCAGGCAATATTTAATTTTTTTAAACATCTAACTATGTTCTAATAAAATTAAATGTTTACAACGATTACACAGCTTATGTACGAGTGCATGAATGTGCTAGTCTGTATGTTTCAGTTAATGTGTATTAGTGTATGTATGCTAATGGGTGTTAGTATGCACTAGTGTGTATGTGTATGCAGTTCTGTCTGTGTTAATATGTGTTGAGGTATGTAAATGTATGTAGGCGTGAATGTGTGTGAATGTACGAGTGTATGTGTTAAAACAAATTAGAATTAGTGAGTGCGTGTCTGTTAGTCAATGTATTATATCATTATATGTAAATGTGTGACTATCATACCCACACATGCACACATACACTTACACACACATATTTATACTTTTACTCACACGTACTTACACATACAGTTACACACTGACTTGCACTCACACGCACACTTACACACATATACATGCATGCATACACACACTTATACATACACACGCACTTACACACATAAACCAACACACATCTACACACACCTACACACATGTAGGCACATGCGTAATTAAATATTGAGAAATAAAAGTGCCTCATCAACGACAAAGGACGAACGAAGAAAGAAACGAATAAATATAATTTAAAGATTGATGATTATGATATTGAATTGTAATCAACTACATACTGCACTTTGATACAATAGAACGGAACCATCTCTTCGAAACATCTTCTAAGTCGTTTTTAATTACAAAGGCATCTGTAACTAAATCCACTTATTGAACAGAATCTTGTCAACCCAACCCTCCTCATCCTATCAAACCACACCCCCATCGCTATAAATTTCCCCAAAATACCCGAAAAAAACGACTCATCCCCTTTCTAAAAAGACACACACCTCTCAAAAATCGAAACCCAATACAACCATAAAAACTCATACCTGTTATGCGTCCTCGCGTCCTCCCGGAAGCGCTTGGCGTCCCTCCTCTCCTTGCCAGCTTCATCCTCCTCGTCCTCCTCCTCCATGAGGTATCCACCCTCCCCGTCCATCTCCTCGTCCATACCCAAGTTCTCTCCACCCACCACCGACTGTTCATCCAACTCCGATCCAGCCAGACACAGCACGTCTCCGGATCCATTGTGCGTGCTGCTCGAGTACACGCTACCGCTCGGCGATGGTATCATCATCGAGGAGTCGTTCTTGGCGCTCTGCACCACCGCGTCGTAGTCCAGGCCGTCGGCCTCCGCCAGGAGACGCTGCAGGCCGCGTATGTACTCGACGGCCATGCGCAGGGTCTCGACCTTGGAGAGCTTCTTGCCCCGGTCGCCGTAGCCCTGGGCCACGTGGCTCGGAATGTGCTGGCGCAGGGTCGCGAAGCCGTTGTTCACCTGTGGACAGAGGAGGAATGGCCGGTTGATTGTTTTGTTTCGTTTCTTTTGAGTCTTTATTTTAGGTTGTGGTTGGAGAGCGGTGTTTGCGGAAGGAGCGTTTTGAGGGGTTAATGCGCGGAGGGGAAACAGATGGAGCGCGCGTGGGTTGAGGTGAACGTGCAGGGCAGTTGTCGGTTGTATGTGCGGTTACTGTGCTTTGCGATGAACTTAGATGAACTTTAGTGAGTATTGGAATAATACAGTGTAAAAGACTTTTAATAACTTCTGTGAGAAACTTAAAATTGTTTTTTAGTAATTTTTGTCATAGACTGTGCAATGATTTATTTAATTAACTTGAATCGATTTTCTATTCATTTTGTAATAAACTATAAAGTATTTTTCTATACTAGAAATTATTTCGGCAATTATCGTGTTAGTTTTTGTATTAAATAATAATAATATATAAGATTTTCTGCGTGATTCAGAACAAAAATAGTATTTACGAGTATTTATATATCTTTAAATAATGAATGTACGAAATTTGTCATTTATATATTTATCCATTTATTTATTTATTTATTTCTCTATTTTTTAATTTTTATTTATTTATTAACGGGCATGACTCTTGTCATAAATGATTCTAAATAACTATCATTATGAATTATACCAGATTTCTAAATACCTTTGTTAAATATTTAAAACTCAAGATTTTCCATTATGATTCTCTTCTTTTCTATTTTAAAGGCATTATGATAAATTATGACAACTCATTAATCTATATTGATTCAGCATAATTAAGTTAGTAAATAGTACAAGTTATAATTATAAAAAAATATTTACAATCGAAAGTACTTTTTTAATTTAGGAAATAATACAAAAAATATTAGGAAATTATAATAAAAAATATTCCTTGATAGTAAATAAATAATGATGATGTTTAAGTTTAGAAATTCACACGATTCAAAACTAAATAAAAATAGAATCTATGATGTTTACGATGCCTGTTTTATTCTTAGAAAACCTACGTATATTATTGAATTGTCATAAGAATTTTTGATTCAAATGAAAGCATTCAAATTCATTCAAAACATATTATATAATCTAATTATTAATTGTAGAGGAAATGGCTGATGTATTATTTATACAATATAGTAATGATGTTACCTAATCAACAATAAACGCTTTTGATATTTACATCTATAACCGTCTTTTTATTTTTATCGTGTAATGGACATTTATAATCATCATAAAACTTAAAGTTCATGGGATCGTATTAAGAGCTATTAATGTCAGCAATTGGCACCATAAAACATCAAGTACAGTCAGATCAAAATTGATGAGTCAAGAGACGCGGTGTTTCATTTTAATTAACTATATTAAATTCCACGCGTTTACAATAACAAGTCTACCTCAACCTTGCCATTTTAAATATACGAAGATAAGTTTATTTTAGTTTATATTTATTAATAGATAACGTTCAAGTTATCTCTTTGATCAATATTTTCAAATAAAAAATCATTTGCAGGGTACCAAATCTAATGTAATGTAGTGTAATGTTGCATAACAATGGAAAGAAACGATCTAATTATTATTTATGCATTTATAAGTTTTTACCATTTTTCAAGTACACAAAATATGTAAAAAATATAATATAATACTTTGAAACAAATTACATCATTTATAGTAAACTTTACTAAAATATTTAACATGAACATTCCAGTAGTTTGCAATTTTTACTACAATATATATTAAAGTTTTATTGTAATATTTTGTACGTGTTTAGCACAATAAAATCTGTATAAATGACAGAAAAAATATCAGAATAACAGGATTCTGTTACGATATTGAACGGTTAAAACCAATAATAGTCATTTTTATAGAGCAGCTTTTCCCTGTGTAGAATCAAAATAATAGAATGTTATAATACACTATTATTGCGGTTTTAATTCATTTCATTAGAGTGCACCATTAAAAAATTCTCCAGAATACTAAGATACAATGAATTATTTTTACATTATAATTTTACGCGATTGTATTTATAAACAACGATGTATTATTAAAATATGAAAAACGTCTTCTATGGAATCTTACTGAATTATTTATTATTCTATTTAGTATACCGAACTATTATTATTTTTGACATTGAAGTAATTCTTGCCCAACTTGATTCACATCTTTAATCATTAACTTGCACATTATGCAATATGCATCCATGTCAGGCGATTCTTTCTTAGAAAAAAGGCATTATTTCTAGTGCAAAGAGACCGTAATAATTCCTAAATGAACTGTTCAGATCTCAAGTATAAAATAAATCTATTTGTAAATTTTGCAATTGCTCAATAATTATTTTAAAGTGTCTAATGTATTTAATGTCAATTCAGCAAATTAAATAGAGTAACAACGATGCAATCAACCAAATCACCATCATACGCTCACGAGCAATTGCAAAATTTCAAAACGATCCCATCTTACATCCCAAACCAATCACCATCCAGCAACCCCAAACATCGCAATAAACAGTAATCACCTGCTTAACCCTGTTCCTCTCCCTCGCGTTCCTTTTAGCAACGGCTACCGGTGGCGGCTGTCCGTTCTTCCCATGCTTCTTCAACCTCGATGGATCGTACGGCACGTTCTGCAGCATATTCGGCTGTTGCTGCTGCTGCTGTTGATTCGTCCTCTTCCCACCCTGTTCTATATTCTCGTTCTGTTGGTGCTGAAGCTGCTGGTTGATGCTCGTGTTGACGTTGATGACACTGACGTTGTTCTTGGGCGCCAAGACCGGTGGCGCGCGGCTGTTGTTGCCGATGATGTTGCGCTCGTTATCCTGCAGCGTACGCAGCAGCATCAGCTGCTCGCCGGGATTTGTAGAGTTGGCGGTGGTATTGTAGACGGATATGCCCATTGTAGACATTGTGACTGAGACTTTGGGCTTCAGCTGGCAAATGTTCGTTCGGGCTTCGTCCTCATCAATGTTGAGGTGGAACTGTGGTTTGAATGATTTGGATGGACTTTGGCTCTTTTCGACTAAGTTTATTTTGTTTGCAAATGCAATAGTATCTAAAGTACTTTTTCATAAGTACTTTGATGATTTTTTAATGACATAAAGTTCCCTTTCAGTCGAGTATTAGAATATATCAGTCGTACGATACTGAAGACAGTATAATACGTATAAGTACTTTCAGCTCCAAAGTCTTTTGGTGTTTCCACGGTGTAAACCTTGAGCCACCGTTGGAAATCTTACAAAACTAGACAATAATAGTAAGTACGCGAAATACTTCGTTCTCTCTATCTTTCTCTTTGAACTGTGACTCACGCATTAGGAACCTTAATCCATTTGAGATCCACGAATTAGAGCCTTTCACTGAAAAGGTCACTTACTCCTCTTGAGGCGCTCGCTTTTGCGTATATACAGCCGGCGCTCTTTATTTTTCTTCTTTTTTGCCGCAGCAGACTCGTATGACGAGATGACGAGGACGACGATGATGATGCGCCACCGCCACTCCACGCGCACTCGTAATTGGCGGGCTTATAAATAAAACGACAGAGCGGCTTCTTCCTTTTTTTCTTGCTCGCTCTCTTTCACTTTCACGCTCGCCTGCGAAGTCTGATGGTATGTACAATCGTGGAGTTTTACACTTTGTACACTGTATGGTAAAAAGTGTATGCTTCTTCTATGAATGAAAAGGTTTCTTTTATTAAAGATGGTTTTATTTTGTACTGCACTGTATGTTTCTTCTTTTTATATTAAGATATGTATGTGTTTTTTAATAAAAACGATTTTTTACTTTGTACACTGTACGTTAAAAAAATGTATGCTTTATTTTTTAATGCAAAGGTTCCTTTTGTTGATAATGTATTTTTTTCTTTATACTGCACTGTATATGTTTCTTTTGAATTAAGAAATATACGTTTTTTATGAAAAGGATTCTTTATTTTGTACACTGTATACGTTTTTTCTATTTAATGAAAATAATGTTTATAATAAATCTCACTGCACTCTGCGTTTCACTAAAGTACACCAACAGCGTATTAATCACTTATCTACACAACATGCGACCAAAAAACCAATGAAAAAAATTGTAAAAAAAACCGTTTAAAAGCGCGCGAAAATCAAAAGTTCAAAAATTCGAACGTCCCGTTCTACGCAATTAAAAAAACACCGTATCACTGCGCAAACTACCGCAACTACGCCTAATCGCGCGCGCTAATCGTGGCGCTCCCGCTTGGTATAAAACACGGAATAATACAAGCCCTGTGCAGCGAGAGGCGCGCAGCATGCCAGGCCAGCCGCCGCGTGTAGAATGAAGCCCGCAGAGGCAGCCGGCGTTACACGCAGCCGGGAAGGCAGGCAGTCCGGGACATTCGATAGATGGTTTGAATTTCAGGCTGGCCGGCGCGCGCGCGCGCGCGCCCGCGTTAGAGAGAGAAGGGAGAGAGAGTCGCGTGCGTGTGTATACAGGGGAGGGAGAACAGGCGGCACATCCACATCCCCCTCGCCTCCGGTTTTTTTTTGTGCGCGAGCGCGCGCGCGAGTGAGAGTTCGGAAGAGACGAGGGGAGAGATCCGGTAGAGAGAGAGACGGAGGTGTATGTGGAGGGTTCGAGAGGAGTGGTGGGGGGGAGCGAGCACGCGCCAAGCGCGCGGTAGCAACAGAACACGGGCAGCCCTTCCTTGGAGAGTGGGAGAGGGGGAAGGAGAGGCGGCATGGGCGCAAGATTTTTGGATAAAGTGATGATAATTTTGTTGAAATGTTTTTTGAAGAGTAATTTGTTTGTTTAAAATGAATAATACGCACTTGTATATTATTTTACGAAATGAAATATGCGTAGATGGTTTACAAACAAGTGTTTGTTGATGGTTTGCGTATAAAATCTTTAAGTGGAAAAGTAGCATGCAAATTTGAAGTTTGCAAAAAACAATAACGTGTAACAAATTAGTATTTAACCGTGGATATGATATATGATTAGATTATATGAAAAAAAAACTTTAATAAAAAATGTAGAATTTATTGTATAGTATTTTAATCTCAAATTTCAAACTCTTATTCATTTTGAATGTTTTATTTTTAATTCTTCTTTTTGAATTCATGGCGTATTTCATAAAATTTTATTAATATCAGTTTGTTCATGTGGAAACTTACAGATTAAGTATCATATTTGGTATTTATTGTTTTGAATCAATTTGGATTATATCTGTTCGTTAAATCTTAGCATATCATTTCTTTTTTAATGCCTCAAATGCACTTTCGGTACTATATTTCCTTTTATTAATGTTCGTGATCGATGGTCAGAAGTTCTTTCAGCTGAAATCTGATTCGTCACTTGTTCACAAACAGCTGAGAACAGAATCTCAGACTCACTATAATCCATTATTTATGAAATATAATTACAAAAACCCATATCGCCCCAACTTCCCCCACACCTTTACTTCTATCTCTGTCGCGCTCTTTGGTTGGTTGCTTACGGGGTTCGTTCGTTCGTGCACTCTCTGTCTCTGTCTCTGGTGTCTGCTGAAGCGTGGACGTGCCTTCGGTTTCCACCCTGCGTTCTCTCCCTGCGCTAGGTAGGAAGGTTGTGGTGGTGCCGTGCCCAGGGTGGATACACGTTATTGGAGGGAAAGTATATAAGGTGTATTTTAAACAATAATGGCGCTGTCTAATTCTGAATTGAACGAGTTGGTGGATTGGGTTAGGAACGAATGGGGGAGAATTTTTTGAGGGGGAACTTTAAATTTTAGTTGGAATGATGTAATATTTAGAAACTTGAATTTTTAACGATGATCTTTTGTACGTAAAAGTTTAACCGGTATTATTCATATTCTAAAGATTTAATCTTTCAGAATGATTGTGAAAGCAATATTTAATTATTGGATTTTCTAAGAATTATAGTAATAATAACCCAAGCTAATCTGTCGTTATATTGTATAAAGCCATTTAATTCTCTTACTGTAATTAACTAGTGGGTAAGTTTTGAAATGCTGAGTCTACGTAGGTTTAAGAAGTTTGATGAAAAAGTCAGTAAAATATGAGAAAATTCTAAAACTATGTCATACGAAGACCCTAATAATGAATATTCACATAATGTTACAATTATTTCTAGTCAACTGATTATGAACTTTCGTTTTTATATATAATTTTTTAATATTTTAATCATTATTATTTTATAGAGATCACTTTGATCAATTTAATCAGACATTTGTATTGATACAAATAGATTCCAAAGGAAGTATTTAAATTTTTATAAAGTATAGACATTTATTGCTCCTTCAAATTAATCCACCATGTGTATTATTGTGCAAGTATTGACTGCGCACCATTTTCTTTCTCTCAAATTGAAAGTAATTAAAACTATATTATCTTTAACTATACAGCTCATCGGTATCGATAAAATAACTACAGTGAGATATATTTAAAATAAATTATTAAAAACTAGGTCCTAACCAATTCCCCCAAGAAAACTTCGCACTTTTACATCCACGCACAAAAATTGGCGCTAAAATAAAACGCACACCAACTACCTTCCTTCTCCTACGTACCTATACACACTCGTCTTCTCATTTCTCTCTCTCTCTCTCTGCAAAGACGTCGCCGACGAAGTATACGACGACGGGGTGGTTATAGCGCCATTGTACGATCGCGCACCGTGGACGTATATAACACACGAGCAGGCGGCCGGGGGAGAGAAAAGAGAGCCGAGCCGAGCCGAGCCGAGCAAGGGGCCCGAGGGGCCTCATGCACGCACACGCGCGCGCAGCGCCATATGCCCCTCACACGTATATGCGTACGTATATATACATATACGTGCGTATAGGTAGACCTATACATAGTATGTGAGGTGGAGAGCGAGTGGAAATAAATGGCGAGAGGAGGAAGAGAGCGACGTAATATAAAGGGCGCTTTTTGGTGAATTTTCGGTGGAGCGAGTTCGATGGTGGTTGTATGAAGAGTTGGCTGTTTAGGAGGAAATTTTTGCGAAGGAAAGTTGAATAGTTTTTAGTAAATTTTGTAGTAATGGATCATGTATATTTGGAGAAATAATTGCTTCGAACAATGAGAAGCATCTTCATTATTATAAGATTAATACAAAATGAAAAACCTTTTTGCTAAAAATTACACTAAATTGATCATAATATTTTTAACATAAAAAGAGAACAAAGAAACTAAAACTCTAAAATCGAAAATCGAAAAATCGAAAAATAACTAAAACAACAGTATACTATGTACTATATTTTCTATACTTATTTAGCAGATTATTCTACACATGCTAGCAGCAATAACTGCTATTAATGTAGCATGACTACTAAAATAAAAGTAACTATTGTGATTGTGCAACTAAATCCCGACATTACCACGCGAAATAGTACATTTTACTGGACTATTTCCCTCGATGTAGTCACTCTTTTTTATTTTAAAAATTATTTAGGAGAAAAAAAGAGCCAATCCAAAATTTACGGTTGTAAAGGATAGGTAATTTTATGCTCTTTTTAATGAATTTATAATAGATTTATTATAATTTTTCTAATATACCAAAAAACAGAAAATCTAAAACTCAAAAATCGAAAAATCGAAAAATCGTTATAAAACAAAAGAAGTCGATGAATCTTGAAATTTCTTTAAAATTTTGAATTTTCATTTTAAAGCGAAAAAGGAAGACCTGATTGTTAAAAAATGACCGCGCCGTTCTTGAGATACTCGTATGAATTATCAAAAAGAAATTTCAAAAAACACGTAACCTCCATATCTCATAAAACAACTTATCTCATGATTGAAAGAAACATACAAGTCATGAGGTTGTAAAAAACTACCTTTATGTAAAGTTTCACATAAAATGCTGCCAATTTACTTCAATTATCGTCGGAGAAAAATAATCGATTTTTTTTACAAAATTATTTTTCTCTACAAGAGAAAAAGTTCAATATCAAAAATTTTACTGAACATTCTTCTCCATATTTCTAAGCATCTCAATTTTTTTATAAATTTTTTCGTTATATATTTCCGAGATATAACCGTTTATACAAAAAGTCACTTTTTCGTGTATAAGAAAAGAAGGTAATAAGTTTATCCAAACTTTCAGGTTGAAAAAGTTAGGTAATTTTATGCTCTTTCAAATGCATTTTCAATGGATCAATGATATTATTTGTAAGATATTAAAAAAACCCGTAGGACTAAAATTTAAAAATAAAAAAATCGCTAAAAAACAAACAGGAATCGAAAAAGAAAATAGTACATTATGTAACAAGGGCAAAAAGTCGAATACTTTTCCCGCGGGTGAGTTTACTGCCCGCCAGTATCACCTGAGGAAAAAATCGACTTTTTTCTCGAGTTACATAGAATACTTTATATCTATCTCAACTGTGGCCACTTTTTGACTTGGAAAGCGGGACTAATGGACTGTTAAAAGACAATATTGTTAAAAGACAATCGAAAATCAAGGTTATTGGTAGAACTTGATGAAATAAAGGAATTTGGACTAGTTTCTAGTAAAGTCACTTTTTTTCCGCTAATCATTTCTGCAGGCAAAAAGTGTAATTTTGGTCTCGCTTTTCAGGTAAAAAAGTGGCCATTTTCGTTCGGATGGGCATAAATAAATTTATTGTGCCGCCTTCCATTAAGAAAAACGAAAACAAAATGAGCCTTGAAACATTAATTTTCACCGTGTATATGCAGAGTAATGCGGATCCACGTTCATACAATCACACACGGACACACGCACGCACGCACGCACGTACACACACATCCATACATACATTTTCTAAAAACAATGTATTTTGATTTCTTAAGTCTCAAAACATGATTCTAACATGTTTTAAAAAAACTTTTTTTTACTATAACAAAGCTTCCTCTTTGAGGAAACAAAACAAAAAGTTATTTGTTGAAAAATATCGGTGTACCCGTACCTTAAATCATTTTGGTTCAAATAGAATCTTCTTGCATTGACTCTTTATTGCCTATTGGATGAAGCAAATTTTTCTTAAATAATTACGGTTCCGAAGGTTTTTAGTATAGTTTTAAGAAATACATTTATGTATTATTGTATAAAGATTACAGATTAAGAATGTTATTATGTTTCATGATATACTAAATATTTGAAAATATATTTAAACGCTTTCCTAATATCAACCATTATATTTGGCGGAGTGGATGCGCCTTCATATCAGTAGATAATGTGGGTTCCGCCTGATTATCTCTGCTTCGTAACTACTTAAATAACGTAGCTTGAATACCTACGCTTGCATTGTTTGATTAACTTACTTTTGTTACTTCAATTTTAATAAAATTTTGAATTAGCAGTAAAAGATTCAGAATTATATATAAGAATTATATATATTGCATTTTGTAACAACAGACAATATTAATCATCATCAACTCATGCGTGCACACTGCACACACACAGCGTACATTTACTGAAAGTACCATTTTCGAACTTCTCAAGTCATATAATCTGGTTTAACGTGAAAAAAATTGCAAAGAATGTCACCAAACCAATGCTAGTTGGCATATATCCCTACATTTAATAAATTATTACTGTAACTTTCTAAAGAAAATATAAAAAATTTTATAAGTTACCATTGGCCAAAAAATGCATTTTTTTAACATTTTGTTATTATTCCTCTGGAAGTAACGAATGTTATCACTTGAAAATTTTTAGGATTATAGTTCTATAAGAATCAAAAATATTATAGTCTATAAAATCAATATTCAATAAAAGTTTCATTAATATATATGCTTTCGTTTTCGAGTTGTAAGAGTTAAAAATATCTTAATTACACAAAATAACGAATGAAAGACGTTATTTTTTGCATCGTTTCGGTCACACATTAAAGCATCTTATGAGTACTTTATTGTAAAAAAATTTGCATCCCATAGAACATTCCTTTATTGAAAAAATTTCAAAAAACATACATTTTTAAATCTTGAAAAACGGTGTAGCATCACGTTTTGTCGACTATATCTTTATAGCCCTCCCCCTCTCCTCCCCTAGACATGGATAACAAACATACATGCAAAGTTTGATCAAGTTTTACCACTAAATATTCGAACGCGGATGAGCAACACACACACGCACACGCACACACACGCATGCACGCGCGCACTCACTTTTAGAAGCGGTTTATATGAACTCCACAAATTAAAATGACATCATCAACACAATTCTATATATTATTATACAAAAACATCGCTAAAAGTGAAACGCTGTGCTTTCACATAAGGCACTCGCAAGATTTACAAAAATAAATTAAACTTTTTTTTGTTTTTTTTTTCTATTTAAATTCCTTTGGTTGAACCCCAAAACAGGGTTCAAGACATATTAAAAATTGATATGTATTAATTTTTTCAATCCATCTAGAGAAGTTCTAACAAGTGATATAATGGTACAAACGGCCATATACAAACGAACAAGATAATTTAATTTAAACTCATGCGATACAAACTCGTAAAAATTTTTTCACGCCATTTGGATCGATTCTTCGGTCAAATATGCTGAGAGAAACGGTCAATTTTGTCCTTGTCGATTTTTCTCGTATTTTATCTAATATCAGCGTTCGAATTTTCATTTGGTCAAATTAAACTCTTACTGTATAAGGCTTAATAAAAAGGGTCAAGGGTATATAAGAACGAACTTGTAGAAATGTATACAGACCATTTAGATCGTTTATACATATGCTGTGAGAAGCAGCCATTTTTGTCGTTTTCGAATTTTCCCGTATTTCAATTCAATGGTGATATAGACAGAAAATTAAGTAGAAGGATCTTGGGGTTTCTAACCCTGTTAGAAATTTGTTTTGAGTAATTTATAGTAACATATCAAATTTTTGGTCAATCCCATAAGGCATTTGCCCACCATTGGTATTTTTAGGTATATATGCAGTATATGGCATATAGAGGCTCTATATTTCATATACAGCCTCCGTGCGTATATAGGGCGATTGCCTAAAAAGCTATACAGGAAGATCATCCATAACAAAAAGAGAAATCGCTTCGCATTCAAAATTAGAATAGAAGCCTCCCATCTCACTAATACCCATGAAGCATCGCGATCGTTAATTCAATCGGATCCAATATAAACCATTCCGTACCAGAGCAATAAAAAGTTTCCGCACGCGCCCTATCGTAAAACACATAAGCCGCTCGACTCTACAGATCTATCTAGGATGAACAATGCGCGGCATTTATACGTTAGTCGATGGTAGCTGAATCGCGCACGTGAAAACTCGCGCTACGAATATATCTCAAAAGTAGATAAGGGAAACTGCGCCGCCGCGTTCGAGTGTTTGATCGCTTGACGATAAAGGACTGGAGAGTTGTGCTTATACCCTTCAGGTGGTTTTTATAAATGTGTTTTGTGGTGCAGTTACGTTGCAGGAATTACCTGATAAAAATATTAAGAGATTAAACGAATGTTTGATTATTGATATACAGTTTATCTTTTTTGCTGATAAAGTACTGAATGTTTGTTATTCTTTGAAAGAAGAAGATACCAAAACACTAAAAATTTGTATTACTTTAGATTATTAATTTTTCTAATTCAGATTTTTACGTATCTTTCACCATAGACATGCTATCAAAGTATATTTAGTACTTTAAAGAATATAAAATAAATGTATTATCGATAAATTTTAACTGTATTGTACAAACATATAATAAACATTGTTTAATATAAAATCAACAAAAATTCATGTCTTTTTTAGTTAAATTTCGAATTAGCAAATAACATGATGCATCATTATCTTTTTCCTTTGAGGCATATGCAATTATACATATATTAGATATTTCTTTAAAAAACTATAACGTTGAATAAATAGTACATTATGCAACAAGGGAATAGTAGACTTTATTCCCGTGTTGCATATAGAACTTTATTTCCGACTTAACTGTGATTTGAAAAGTGGGGCCTACGAAAAGAAGAAGAAATAGCTCAAAATTGAAAAAAAAAGAGAGAAACCATTTATGGGATTTAAAAAAAAATCCATTGATGGGAATCATACTTTTGTCCCGCTTTTCAGGTCAATAAAATGGCCATTTCGGTTGATTCGGGAATAAAAGAAATATTCTTTTAAATTTGTTCCGCAATCGTCCCCGATAAATTATTACTTAACAATTTTACACTTCTAATCGAAGAACCAAGCGTTCATCGACCTCGCCTCTCTAAACCCATACAACTTTTACCCATCCACTGCATACATACATCCATAATGATAATAAAATAATCATTCCTCACACAAAGCCCCACTATCTAACATCCCGCTCGGTAAATCCTCGAGGACACCGAAGCGGCAGCGAAACTCGCATTAACCATCCTCTAAAAAAAAAGAAGACAAAAAAAGAAACGATCCAAAAGCCGCGCGGCATAAAATTTTATACGCGCGCAGCTCCGTACACGCTATAAAGACCCGCAGTGCCTCAAAAGTATATACGTATACACGCAGTGACAGTACATCCGAGCAGCACAACGAGAAGAAGAGCAGCGGCGGCACCCCGAAACTCTAAAAAAAAGAAGAAGAGAATGAAAAAAAGAGAGAGAGAGAAGAGAAGCTCGTCGTAAGCCGACCTACTTATAAACTGGGGCTCGGCTATGCGGCTCCCGAATTCGGCATTATAACGGCGCGTAGAAAATGATTTGTATAGGCGAGCGCGCTTTTTCACTAGCGCGCTGCAGGCAACCCCCGAAAAAGTTTTAATCTCTCTTTCGTATATAGGGCCTCGCTCTTTCTAACCGGATTGGAAGCGAGCGTCGCGCGCGTGGAACGAAAGACTCACGTGTGCCTCGTACGAGTCTAGATCAACGTTTCAACGGTGTCTCGCATTCGCTTTCATCGTCGAATAATATTAATTATACGTATATAAATAAGTATCGCGCGGTATGTAGAAATAAACAAAGACATTCTTTATCCACTCATTTGTTTTTAATATGTCAAACTTTTACAGCGCGAATTTTATTTCACTTTGAAAATTAAATAGAGACTCCGTGAAACTTATGGCGTAGACTCGGCGTGAGTCTCGAAGTCTCTCGGTCTCGTGCAACAGGATACGCCATCAGGCGAGGGCCGGTTTTTGCCGCGAGGATACGACCCCTTGTGAATGTGTGTATGCTGAGCTGTTGGCAGCCCAGAGAGAGGGAAAGCTTCCGGGGATCGAATTTGAAAAAGTGGAGTATATAGCGAGAGAGTGGCTGGAGAAATGAGGGTGTGCGAGGGAAAAGGAAAATCGGTGGTGGGGTTGTGTATGGGTATACCTATGGCTGGGAGGAGATGAGAGATTTTTCGTATCTGGGGCTTTGATTTATTTGGTTGCGAGCAGTTTTCCGACTGTTGGCGAGAGGTGTGCGGATGAGAGTTGGAAAGATGTGGGGTTTGTTTACTTTTGGATGCTGCGTGCGAATGTTGAGCTGGATAAATCTGAATAATGACTTTTTGGGGTGCTGGAATGATTGTTTATTGCTAGAGGGAGATTATGTAAGATGAAATTTTAGAATAGTAGAGAGATGCCGGATGTTTCGTATTTATTTAATGACAGTTAATAATTTTCTTTTTAAGGAAAATGTCAAATGTCGAGGAAATGTTAAGGATAATCTTGGGAAGAAGATGCAAAGATAAAATTGAAGAATTATTTTGTTATCGTGAGATAGTCCAGGACTTTCATTTTTTAGCAATACAACGTGTGATCCATAATTAAGACATAATCGTATACAAATTAAATTAAAAAATCTTGATTAACTGTGTATTTTAATACAATAATGTACACAAACTATTTTAAAATCATAAAATTATATAATCCCATTATTTAATTATTATAAAATTATAAAATCACATTATACTCAATGTTCGCTTGATATTCAAACAAATTATTTATTTCACAAAGACTTTTTCAAGTTTTTCACCTTTTATATTCATTTTCTTCATTACAAACACTGTAAATGCGAGTGTAAATGAGAATTTCAAGTGGGCTGCAATTTACTCTAGAACTTTGATTTAGTGTTATAAACATATGTATAAAATCTCATTATATTATAATACATACTTTACAAAATCCAATTTGTAGCGTCTCTTTCCCTATTAACTTCGATAACATATACTTATGTAATTATATATATATATATATATATATATATATATATATATATATATATATATATATATATATATATATATATATATATATATATATATATATATATATATATATATATATATATATATATATATATATATATATATATATATATATAATAAATAACAAATGATATTAACTGTGATTATATTAAAAATTATTGATAAATAAACAAATGAGTGATGATAAATATCATAAGTTTATTAATTATTACTGATTATTAACTACAGTATCCTATTATAGAAATAAATAAAATAAAATTAGAAATTTATTAATTATAAAATTAAAACATTATTAGACCAACTGCATTGCACGAATCTATAAAAAATGACGTGAACATACCACTTTCTGAGAAATAGAATGATATAGTGGACCATAATGTTCGGGGATTTAAAAGGAGGACGACGAGACCCACAGGAAGAAAAAGGGAGAGGACGAAAAACCTTGGGGGAAAGAAGTCAAATCCGGATTTTACGAGAAGATGCAGCGGTAATGGAAAAATGTCGGGAGCGCCACCGGGGTGTCAGAAAAACGACTTGTAACAGTTTTTATGTACCGGTATCTAAGCTTTTTTTTAACGATGCGCTCACACTTGCGAGCTAAAATTAAAAATGACAAATAGTTGCTGTCTGGGTCTGTTACTCGAGTAGGATTTCGAGAAAAGTGGAAACGTAATTAAAAGACGGATAGAGTTTTTGTTTTTAACGTATTTCAAAAAAACAAACTCGACAGATCGTTGGAAAACATGTGTACAGCATGATATTGAATTTGGAAATCTAGAAATCTTAGTGTTACATTTGCCCACAAATAATTCGTTAACAATTTATTAAAATACATTCTTTTATTTAGAACTGTTAGAATTAAACGTTATGACTCACTATGATATAGACTTGAAGTAAATTTATTTTAATAGCCAAGTTAATAGACCCGCATCACTGGCAATGAAATGGATATAACCAAATAGAGTCATAACATCATATTACATTATGGATACTTTCTAATTGACTTAAACACTTTATTGTCAAAAATTAAATTACCGGTATGGACCCAGTTCCTGATAATTTTTTATGTAAAATTTTTACCACAAATTTATTTTTACAAAAAATAATTTTAAGATTTAAGAAACATTGTTGACTATCTAAATATGTATTATTAATATGCTTAAAATTTTTCTGTAAAATTTACTTTCACGGAAATGACATAATCAGAAACTTAGTATACTGGGCCTTTCAGAGCTCTCCTCGCGGACAGGGCGTTGCCTCTATAATTCATTATCAAGTTATTGGCTTTAGCAATTACTAAAGTAATTACTTAAGAAATAACACACCATTTTTGTGCATAAGTTATTGCTTTCCTAATTACTAAAGTAATTCCTTTTTTAAGTTCATTCTTAAGAGAATATTTAGTAATTACTAAAATTAATATTTATATTTTTCCAGTCTTTAGAAAATGTAATTACTAAAGTAATTACTAAATACTTGCTTAATCGTGAACAGAAAAAAGTAATTACTTTCGTAATTACTAAAGCAATAACTTATGCCAAAATAATATTGTGTTATTTCTTAAGTAGTCACTTCGGAAATGGCTAAAACTATAACTTGATCATTTATTAGGAAGCCACCGCCTTCTCTACGAGGAGAGCTCTGAAAGATCCGGTATGCCAATCTCCAAGTAGCAATTATCGTAAACAAATTCTCCACATCAATTCTCCATAAAACATATTACAAACTTCCCTTACAAAATCGAGTTTTAAAAAATCAATAATACAGACCAAGGTACATACAGCACGCGATATTCTTTCAGTGCTATTTCCGAGGTTTTCATTTTCAATTGAAGACAAATTGTACTCCCGAGACAAAGTGCCATCTGTTGCCACTGCACAAAGGTATACATAACCTCTGTTCTACAAAGATGCCTCTGTAGCTCACCTTATCTCTCATTACATACACACGTGTAAAAAAAGCAGCACAGATAAATCGACCTGGCACGCACAAAGCCTCTTACCTTACCTTCGACGAATCCGCTTTACAATGCCTCGTAATATTCGAAACCCCCATACGAAAGCCATTTTTAGCCGTTCTAAAATTGCGACAAACTTCGAGGTCAAGGTCCAGACAGCATTTCGATACACCGTCCAAAATTAGAATAAGATTCATGGAAGGAGGACAGCAAGTCCCTATACAGGAAAAAGCATAGTCGTATATATATGATTACCGTGAATGTTCTAGTTCACGATCAAAGACCAATTCCTGAATATTTGTAAGTCTAACTATTATTACTGTTTAATTTACTAGAATGCAGTCATGGCTATAAAATAAAAATGTTAGGGTTAGTCTATTAGTCGACAATTTTGTTGATTATACTTGAATAAAAATAAATTAACTTAATATAAATATGCAATTTCTTGTAGAATTTAATTTACTTATTATTGTCAACATTTAATTAAAAAACATCATTGTTTATAACTTTAAAATATCACAACAAAGCTGGTCGATTATTGACTACGTGATCGACTACTGGGGTCTTAACCCTACTAAACAAATTATTTCGTTAGACTAATTTAGTTGCCCGCGTTTCTTTTATATGGCTTCTGCTGTCAAATGATAAATTAGCCATATACGTTGATATAGCTCTCACAAATCAAATTAGAAACACAATAATTACTGAAAAATGCACTTTCAATGTAATTTGGATGGACAAATGAAAGTAAATAATAATATTTGTCAAACATTCGATTTTCTTAACGGGAATAAGCTAGGTTCCAATCTTAAAAAATTGACTGCAAGATTAACCAACATTTTTCCACACACTTTTAGCTTAAATTTAGTTAATCTCTCTAAATACTTCCTTCAGTATACATTTAAATTATTCCGTGCTTTTTCCCCTCCCCCTGCATACTGCACTTCGTCGAATTACCGCATTGCACGTGTTTCACAGCAGTATCCGCTCGTACGCGCTCGGTTAACGCACCCAACGAGGGGTTGCACATTACGCGCAGGGGCGTGCATTTTTTCAACAATTTTCGGTCGCTCGCGAGCGCGAATTCGTCACGCGCGACTACGTCCGACGCGTTTTTGTGTACGATGCAACATATAACGAGGGTCGCGCGCGCGCTGCGGAATTGTGATATTAAGCGAGCATTATGCTTATGCGATACACGTGCAGCGCGGCGCTGATTCGGTATGCATTTCAGCGGGAGTCGGGATGTAATGTGCGAGGGGTGAGAAATATAATGGATCCGGATCGCGGCGGTTTTTGTTTAGCTGCGCGCGATGCTGTAAGTATAATGGTTGACCTCTTTGTGTCATTGTACCGTACGTTGTCTTTTTTGGGGGTGATTTTTTGTTAATATGGGGAAAAATGTTAGATGAGGTGTGACATAGATATGGGTATTACGATTATTTGCGATTGTGTGGACAGAGTTGTTAGTATATATCATTGGAATAGATTTTGGGATGAGAGAGGTTCCGAAATTTTTTAATTAGCTGCTTTTACTTTGGATGTTATTGGACAGGAAATTGCCAAAAGAGGGCTAGTTTTAGAAGTCATTTACGAGTGTAGGTATAATGTATACACAACTAATCAATTGCTGTTCGTAAGCAACAAGAGAATCGCTTGATTCTGACTCAGAAGCTGTCAAGTATCCCTAGTACAGGAAATTAAATGACAAAATTTAACGAGTAAAAGAAAATCTCATCATGGGTTCCAGAAATTGGTTAATTTACAGACTCTATAGATATACTCTCCGCGTATGCTCTGATTTCAAGATTAACACACATGCGTACAATTACATACGCACACATACAGACATATACAAATATACACATACACACACATATACACTTATTCAGAAAATGGTCCAATATGACTCTTAGAGTCTGAAACTAGAAGAAACAAGAAAAAACCCAATCCATTTTACAAAGTTAAAATTTCAAGCTAATCCATATTACACTAAAAATCGCAAAGCCAGCCGCCAACAAAGTCACCTTCTCCACCTATACCTCCAATCGCCCTCCTCACCTCCTCCCATATCTCTCCACCTTCGCCAACCTCCCCGTATCTCCAACCAACATTAAATTTCTCTCCTAGCGCACATACAGTGCCCCTCGCTCACAAAGCCCCTACTCTCTCTTTCTCTCATTCTCTACCTCTCGCTCTATTTATCTACCCCCCTCCAGGGGTCTCTCTCTCTAGTGTACATATCTGGTCCCCGAGCGTGCTGCGGGCCCTTTGTTAGCTTGCGCGCTGGCTATATAGCCGGGGACGCGTGGCCGCGCACGTGTGCTCTCTTCTACCTCTCCCCCTACCCGAAAATATTATACGTGGAAGCGAGCCTGTGTGTGCGTGTATACAGTGGCGCGCGTCGGTCGCGCGAGCTCGTTTCTCTACTCCTCCTTCTTTATGTACACCGCACGTAGGTAGGTAGGATAGGTACGTATACAGTGAGTGTCAAAAGTTCCGGGATGGCGTTGTTGTTCTTATGTTGTATAAGTAGAAAGTGTATCGCAATTCTGATGCATTTCAACTGCAGTTTCTGCTACGTTTCTACCGGTAGTTCGCTGCGCTAGGCAATTTGCAGTATTACGGAGAAAACTTAGGGTAGTTTGAGCTAGACTTACGGTCAGCTAAAGTGAAGTCAAATACTTGACCTGAAGCACGAGCTCATACAACAGAATCACAGTGAGAAACTGGCGGTAGATATAATTTGCAGCAGAATTACGGCAGAATACTGGTAGCTAACATTAGTTGCTGAAATTCAGCTGCAATTTTGCTGCACTTCTGTCTCATAATTAGTCTACCACAATTGCGACGCAAATATACCGCCTCAAGCTCGACTTCAAGTTTCTTCTATAGTTCTGAAGACACATAGTCAAAGTCGGAAAGGTACTGCGCATGCTCTGCGCAATTGAGTATGCAGCAGATTGTGCTACCCCAGGGATATTTTACACTTCTGCATAAATGCCGTACACTGTCAGAAAAGTCGAAAATTTTAAATCTTATAAGATTTTGAGCTAGAAGGTCGAGGAGCTGTATATTTGGATCCTTGACCCCATCTTCAAGGTCATGTTAAGGTCAAATTTGATTTTTCTAATATAAAAACCTATTCCTAATGCCTTATAATGAGAGGAGGAAATTTCACGTTAAAGTATGCGCTTATGGTCCCGAGTAAAGTTGACTCAAAGGGTCAACGCAAGGTCAAGTCACACTTGATTAGTAAGGGTCAGTACCCGACAGCAGAAATCAAATGAGAAAATGTCATGCATAGAACACGTCGTCATTGTTACCCAGGGTCAAATTGACCCCAGGAATCAGGTCAATGTCAATCCATGCTTAAAATGTAGGTACGGCCAATGAAAGTAGCAGGAATGAATTGGTATATTTTACGTTACATTCACGGTCGTGACCCCATAATATACTAACGTAAACTCCTGTTTCCATTCCGACGTCAAAAATGCATTTATTATTTGAAATATCGTATTTGACCTTAAATGACCACGAAGTCGGTATTAGAGGTTAAAACGAAGGACACCAATCAACTCATTGCTAAAAATCCCAACGAATGTTGTATAGGTCAATTTTTCTAAAAGCGCAATTCATATGAAGCTCTAGGCCGTCCCGCAACTTTTGACACGCACTGTACAGGCATATATAGGTATGCTGTTTTTTCAACCTGGTCGCTTAGCTCTGTGCTGCCTCGTCACTTGCGAGTTACATCAAGTTCATTGCTATATAGCGAATGGTGCAGATGTGCGCGAATATGCTAGAGCTCTCCTTCTCTCTCTCTCTCTCTCTCTTGATGATGGCGATGACGATTGTGATGGTGATGTGGTGACCTTCGAACATTTTTTTTTGTTTTTGGGGAGGAGGGTGCTTACGCATACGCGTGCACGCGGTGCTAGTTGAACACGAGATTGGGTGGTGTAGGTACTCTACGCGGGCCTTTTAGGGAGGTTTGACTTTGTTCGATGAAGGGTGCGCGGGAGCTGATCACTTGTGCAGCGCGGAATTGCGTGCTGGATTGTTCGCAGGGAGGATTTCTTTTTTTGGGGTTGTTGATCAGCGTCATTGAGATTCTTTTGCGTGATTGATGGCGCTGTGAACAGTTTTTTAGTAGTTTTATGATATGTGGATGTGTCTGAATCGAAAAGATGAATGTTGTAATACTTTTAGAAACTGAATCGTGTTGAAAAGTGCTCTGAAATTTTAAACTTTTTAATTTGAGTGTAAGTTTGGTTCTTTGTTTTTCATATTATTTGAATAGAATTACATGAAATTTATATGAAGTTTAATGATCAAAATTATACACTTTGAACCAAGTTTAAGTAACCACAAGTAAGTAAAAATCGAGAGGATATTTGTATGTACTCCAAGTATGGACTCTCAATAATAATTCTTTTGCAGTAAAAATCGAGAAAAAACGATATTTTTATAATTCTACAAAAGCCAAATTTCTCGAATTAAAAAAAGAAAGACTTTTCTAGATTTTTTTAGCGAGAGACTGGTTATAGAGAATTCAAACTTATAGTACATGCGAAAGTTCGCTTGATTTTGTCTTCTTTAAAGACAATTATTCATCTAAATTTATTCACAGTCGATAGAGTCGCACCAGGTAACTTTCAGAGCTCTCTACGTAGAGAGGACAGTGATTCTCTAATACGTTATCAAGTTGTGGCTTTAGCAATTACTACAGTAATTACTTAAGAAATAACACAACATATTTTTGGCATAAGTTATTGCTTTAGTAAGTACTTTAATAATTACTTTTCTTAATTTATTCTTAAGCAAGTATTTAGTTATTACTTTTCTGAATAATACTAAAAAGGTACTTACTGAAGCAATTACTAAATACTTGTTTAAAAATTAAAAATTTAAAAATTTGGTAATAGTTCTTAATTAATAACTTTAGTAATTGCTAAAGCTATAACTTGATGATGTAGGTATAAGAGTTTCACCGCCGTCTCAGTAAAGAGAGCTCTGAGAGACCTGGTATATAATTAATTTAGAAATGTCTCCCACACTTGTAACTTTTATTATTTTTCAGATTTTCCGTAGTGTATGATAGATAAATACAGTTTTTCTATGTTTCTATATAAATGGGAGTATAATATTGATATACCAATAAATTAAAAACAGATACATCGAGAAGTTCATAAAATCGGTATTAAATCGTTGATTATTGATATCGTAGTTTAATAACTCTTTCACATGTTCGCAGATATAAAATTATCTTCTTTTTATTGGAATCAGTTTAATAGTAGTCTTTAGAATACGTATCTATTTTTGCGTTAAAAAATATTAAAACTTATCAAAGAATGTAAAATAAAGTATTGATCACCATAAACAGTACAAAATTCAATTTCTAAGAGTTGTCATTTGTAGCATATTTCCATTGCACATGATAGTGTCACTTTTTGATTTTGCAAAATCTAATCCTTAATTTAACCATACTATTCATTATTTTGTAAATATTGCGTACATCAAAGATTCAAACAATATTAATAATAAGTACATGAATTCTCGACTCAAATTATGACTTCTTTTATTGCAGTTCCAAACAAAAGCTTTTGTATCCCCTCCCAATCACAATAAAACTTATCGACACTACAAAAACTTCGATCCAGCGCGATCAAAACACTCTCAGATCCCAAGATACCACACTGCCGCATAAAAGTTGAAAAGGGTCACCCATACATCCCATGTCAGTATGTCACGAATCAACCGAGCATATCCTTTCACATAAATAAGCCATATTACGCACACTGCCCGTTTTTTCCCGACAATCATCGTGATTCTAATCGTGGAGACATTTATTATGCGGAGAAAACAGAAACTTTTCGGCATACGCGGCGCAGCCACGGATTTTTATTGCACCGGGGCGACGGTATGGAATTACGCATTACATCGCCTACCACGTCATTTGTGCGTGATTATGCAGCGCGCGCGCGAGCGCATATGGCGAGCGATGAATGCGCGTGAGAAGCACAATGGAGGCGATATAATAAGGGACTGTTTATGTACTGACACACAGTAGCCGCTGTTGCTGCTGCTGCTGCACACGAATTTCGATGGAGAAAATGTAGCTTCCCGGTTTTTTTCCACGAGCGCGCGCGCGACTGGGGTTATTTATTTTGGGGCTAATGTTGTTTTTTCTCATGATGGATTTTGGTAGGTAAATGAGGATATTGTTAATTTTTTAAGATTCGTATGTTATTTATGCGATAACCGTTATGCAAAGGATTTTTTAATTTGTCTTGAATAGTGTGTAATGAAAATGCAATTTTCAACAGAATTTGAATTTATTAATGTTATTTATGTATTTCTTTAATCTTACATGCGACAAGCCGATAGTAGCAGAATAATAATAATCGTTATTTAGAATGTTTCATCTATTCATATAGATAATTATAATCAGTTATGTTTAAATCTGGTATGAAATAAACGTGTATTGCTTGTATGTAGGTTTTAAACTGATCTAAAGGACTTAGCTGACTAAGGATGATTGTGTTAAGAAATTAACTACATTTTTTTATATATTTAGGTTTTAATATTCTTACTATATTCATTTCGTTTTTACAGGTGAATCAGCAAAAAGAGATATGATTGGGATACTACTTTTTTGTATGCAAAAGCAATCATCCAGAATTTATTTTTACTGTGAATACATGTACATATCTTTAATTTCACCATTGTAAAACCTCAATATCTTGACCCTACACGTCACGTTAAATCACTAGTTTAAAGACCATATTTATTGCAGGAACTTTGTGGAGTGCATGATTTTAGGTGACATAAAGAACGAAAACATATTTTTGTACGGTTCTTCGACTTCTTTTATCATGTACTAAAAACGAAGCAACGCACTTTTTCGTTAATTTTTTTTTATATATATTTTTTCGAAGATCCAATCAATTAAAAAAAAATAACAATAAAATTCTCATTTCAAATTCATATTTAGCGACCCCAAAGTATAAATAAAAATTAATTGCTACAGTGAAAGGACATTTTATTGGCACTAATGTATTACACACTTTGCGGATTTACACATTTGGCCACTCTTTCCTTTAGAGGATTTGTGCGTCATTAAAAGTCAAGGGGTTAAAATTACATAGGCACATTAAAAGATCTAAAGATAACCCATAATTGTACTCGTAAAAGTTCATTGGTCTTCTAATTCTAAATGCAAAACTATACATAAGAAAATAAATTCAAAATAAAATTCAACTACGAAAATTTTAAAAGAGATAAATATGAAATAAGATAATTCTTATGGAATATCTAATGATGATTGAGAAGGATTTGGTACCAATCTATGATTTTCTATTGATTTACAGCATTTCAATCATATTTTAAGTACCTATACATATATTATTTGCTCCATATTACAAAATTATACATTAGATTAAGATATACAAAATCCTAACACAATATCCTATTAACAAATGTTATACAAAATATTACTCTCAGAATCTTTCAAAATATATTTATCAAACGAACACCATAAAGAGATAATATGGAAAAATTGTTCGAATTATTTATTTCGCCCAATTATATTATAAACTACTAGACATATTGATGACTATAGCAACCCACAATTCACTCACAAAATATTGCATTTTCCAATAACACATCATGCAGATATTATTCTTTTATATCGATAACCATGCAGATTCCCAAAATTTACAACACAATAGGTTAAATCACCCTCCAAAATACCCCGACACTTTCAACAATCAAAAATTCAGACAGCAGACCTCCTCTCAAACATTACCCACGATAAATTCCACGCGTAAGCCTACTTCAACGCTAAAAAGAACCTTTCATCCGACTCTAAGACCATCGCACACGTCAATCGACGCATACGCAAAAAATCAATACAAAAAAGAACGTTCCAAATATTCCGCGACGGATGTGCATGCCTGTCTGTACCCGAGTATATATAGTGCAGCGGCATAATATGCAAACGAGGTACAAGCGGCAGCGCCTAAACAATCGGAGAGGAGCCGCGCATGCATAAAGAATTTATCGGCCCTGCTCTAGATATGCGTGCGTAAACGATCGAGTCAAGTGTACGGTGTGTGTTGTATTCCAGGTAAGGCGGGGTGAGCAGCCGTTTGGATATTTGGATTTATCGGGGAATGACGAAGAAGGGTTGACGTTGATTTATATATTAAGGGGATTGTGTGTGTTGTGCTGGATGGGGTTGAAGATTGTTTAGGGAAATCGTGATTTATTGAGAAAAACAAACGTCGTATTGGCGATACGTATGAGTGAAGGTTGGAGATGCTTGACAATCTGGTTGATGCTAGTAAAACTTGGAAACATAGGTTGACTTGAAACTTCAGAAATTCTTCAGAATATCAATTTCTTAAACATAAAGAGTAATATAATTTTGATAATTAAAAAATAAGTATTTTCTACAGTTGTGGCATTCATTAAAACTAATGCAAACCTATGCATAAATTCCACAGATTCGTTACTTTTTGTGTAGTTTAACTTTTGCTGATATCTTTCTGCCTTTGTTGAATAATATAAATTTTACAAATCGTTACCAAAATTTTACAGAAAAATTCTAACTTTATAACAGAACTGCATAAGGACTATAGAGTCCGTATATTCTTCAATATTCTTTAATAAATAAGTAAAATAACAGTAAATAAGAATATTGTATGTACTTATCATAAATACCTTGAAAGCTTTTACTGAATGTTGTGCAATATTGAAATTATCAGACGTAATAGAGTAAGAGGTGCCTTTCTCGTATTTTTTAAGTACTTTAATGTATTTATGATAGTTCTATTTTAATACAGTAGACTATGTGACTCCGTGCATTTTTCTATAAAAAGTGTATTCAAATTATCTGATTTGAAGTTGCAGAAAATCGTGAAACTTTTAGCAAAATCAAGTGTGGATAGCTTAAAAAGATTCTCCAATGCCATGCTATCGAAGGATAGAAAGGACTTTAACTATACGCTGCTTTAAAGAAAGTTTAATAAAAATAAAGTTTTAATCTAAAGCAATCTTTTCCAAATTCCTTTTCAAACATTTCTAAGAGAAATACAATGAAGGTTTCAAGTAAAACTGTTTAAAGTGCATTCTAAAATTGTATATTACGTGAACGTTGATGCAGAATTTTTTACTTGAACGTTACCAAATACTGCTTTACAAAACATTTATTCATTCACTACAAACTGCTTAATTCTCAAATACTGATATAGTATTACAAAATGAAATTTTCAAGTTTTACCATAGACATATACCTCTGATGAAGATTAAATTAATATTTCTTAACAATATAAAAAATATTGTGTAAAATGCAAATTCTATGTAGATAAAAAGTTATATATACAATATTTTGTGTACAATTTTCTACAAAATTAGTGAAAATTTTACGCAAGTGTGCCACATGAAATTTATATAATTGTTACGCTTGACTTTGCACATATTGTGCACAATTTTTATGCAATAATTCGTGTAAATACATTACACAAAACTTGTTTTAAATACGAAATGAATTTTTAACAGCATAAGAAGAATAATCAATCAACCTACTACTCAAGTGATTCTACAACAATATCTCCATATCAATTCAATCCTCGAACCTTTCATTCGCTCGTAAAAGAAAAAGAAACTTGATTTCCCTTTGTTCGGCAGTATAGTCAGGCCGGCTTGACCCAATGCCCATCGGACTCGCCGCGCACGCACGTGTATTCCACCTAGCTGGATCACAAAGACCAGCGTGCAGCTCGATTCTGGATTCGTGCCTTGGCACGTACAAGATCCGTTCTGAAAAGATTTCCGCGTGGAAGAGCGCGTCTCGAGCTAGGTGCTCGGTACAAGTGCGTTTTTTTTATATATATATATATATATATATATATAAGCCACCCCGCTGGTGCAAGTAGAGGTAAGACGAGGGAACAATGGCCTCGAGGTACTTGGTCTTCTTTGTGCGGGGACGTCGTAAGAAGACGCGGAAGATTGGAGAAAGAAGTTGCGGAGTGTTTTTTTAATTTTAGTGGAGAATGGTTTTTGTGGAAGTGATTTTAGTTTTATTGAAACAATTGTTGCAGATAAAAGAGAAAGGCGATGATACTGTGTACGTGGGTACTTAGCTTTAGCAAACGAAAACTAATAAAAGACAAAAACAGTACGTCTTTGTTTGTTAAATTTTCTTTTCCTAACGTGAATATGAATCTGATGAATATAAGCCTTTGAAAAATGTCAAAAAAGGAATATAAATTAATTTCTTAGAACAGATAATTTTTTGTATGCTGTAGTAATGTAACATACCAATAAATAAGTAATTGAAGTCGCTTTACCCCGGTGGAAAATAATCGAGAACTCTGTAGATTTATCTAGTTTGCCATGGTAAATAATCGAGGGTCTCGATAGAACTAGATAATTTTCTATCAGGGTAACCAGCTCAGTTAAAACCTCCCATTTAAAAAATTGCAATTTCGAAACTCCATCTAAATACACCCTTATGCTATGTTTCGACGAAATGCAAAGATTTTTTCTTAATCAGTGGAGTTCTATTCCATTACAATCAATCCACTAGAAAAGAAACTTTTGCATCATCATCCACACAATTTTCCATTATCAATAATAACACTCTCACACAGAACATAATCCATCCCCAAATTACAAAAGACAACCAAAAAATCACTGCTAAAAGAAAAGCAAGTGTACGTACAAAAGCCACCCCATATGTACTTGGGAAGCCCTGCAGACCAAAACCTGCATCGAAATGCGCGCGCAAGTGCGCGCGTCGCCCGTCTCGTTTCCCGCGCCGACTTCCTACACACCCCCCGACGCGCTTCATACCTATACGTGCTCTCTCTCTCTCCCCTATGGACATCCGACGACGCCCCCCTTTCGCGTCGGGCGGGTGATTCCGTGCTCGCTCCCCCTTCCTTTTTCCCCCGACCGGGCCGTGACTAAATCGAGCCGGTACGTGTATAGTTTCTTTCTTTTTTTTTCATTATCTATTCGCGTGGTGGGTACGAGCGTTTTTCCGTGGAAGGGATGATCGTTATCGGCGAGAAATTGGACATGGCATATGTTTTTTTATTCGGGTGGCGAACGGAGGGTGATTTTTATATTTCCATTCATTTTTTTGCGCTGAATTTTGGGAATTTTTTGTGTTGTGAAATCTGTCGCTTTTGTATAGTGCACGTGCAACTGGTATTAGTCACGTGTGATTTTGGTATCTGTTGCGGCTATCGAAAGGTGATATCTGTCGTGAATAAATAACGTAATACGATTTTATGTTGTTTAGTTTATTTTTATTTTTTGACATATGATGGTCATTTTTTTCATTTTGATTTAAGAAATTAATTTTCTTGTAAAGCTTCATCAAATATAAAGATATTTATCTTTTATAAATAAAGAGAACACGAGGTTACAGTAATTATCTTTTGTACATTTGCATACTTTTTTAATATATCTTTCTTTTGTTTTAAAATTCAATCGTTTTTTCAGGACTCTTGTAAAATATTCGTGACGTATATAAGCTACTGTCTATTGCACAGTACACAATTTTCACACATCTCTTTACAAATCCATTCAACCTAAATCGCACGCATAGGTGAAAAATCAAACTACACAGTTATACTCCACTCCATTTCCTCACTTCCGAAAACCGGATCACTAAATTTCTTCCACCCAGAATCCTCCGAACAAATCGCTATGTGTCGCAACATAAAGCCAAAGGTCCACAAGGTCCTGAAAGCCGAGAGATTCGTCGAGTCCGAGAATACATTCGAGCGCATCCGCACAAAGGTCACAATCAAAAACGCACTAATTTCACGACAGCTCAATTCGCCCAATAATGCCCGTCTGCATCGTCGAGCGATTTTTCGCCTGCGCCTCGCCACTTTCTTCATCTCCCCCTTGTATACGAAAATCGACGCGTGTGCCGGCGCACTTTTGGGCTTCTTCTCCTCTCTTTTTCTTCTGTGCTGCCTGTGTACGATCTCCAGCGCTCGTCCATTACGTTCCTCTTTCTCGTGAATCCGGCTGAATGGAGCTCCGACGATCTTCGGGACTATTCAAGAGCTTGGCTTTGGTGGCTTTGTGTCCCAGGGGATGCGGGGTGGAGGAGGAGAAAGTCGCGCGTTTGACGCTCGATAAATTTGTTGAGAATTATTATGCGCTGCAAGAAGGACGAATAATTGCGATTGTTGTATATGTATACGGAGTATTGGATGGTTTCTTTTTTTTGTTGAATTGTTGGACCGAGTGTCGTAAGTGGCTTCGTGTTCTATTCTGTGTAAGAATTGAGTGCCGGGTCATTGTTGTATGTACAAATTTTGTATAATGTATTGGAAACGAGAAATCTCTATAATACTCTGCTGTATTTATCTTATGCATACGCAGCACTAAATTTTTTGTTATTATTTTGAATTATGGGTTTCCAACTTACTGAAAGTGACTTAAACTAGAGAAAACGTCCATTGCCAATGGCAGTGTTGCATTATATAGATAGTGAGCTTATATTACATTACTGGAAGTTAAACTTACGTATACACACATGCACCTATGTACAAATATTAACCCGTTCACGCAGATACACACATTAATGATTTCTTCTAATGCACATATTATAAGAATTCATTCTAACTTTCTCACTAGTTAGGATTAAAATTTATATTATAAAACCTATAAATTAATCAAAGTTTTGAATTGCAACTTTTTTACTTTTAAAACATTATTTACACCAGGAATCTGTATTACTAACTTTTCTATTTTAAACAGTCATTCGAGATTTAACCAATTTTGTAAATAAAAATGATCTACTATGTTCTGCAAATTTGTATATTGTATTAGAATTGTTTGATTTTGGTAATTTCAAAAGATTCCGGTATTATTTGTAACCGGAAAACAGTTTTAAATATTTTCCGTGGTAAGCAATGCATATGACGCCCACATTCTCTTAACATTATTCAACCCATTTTTTAAGAAAGTTAATGATACCTCTTGTAAAACAAACTGAAAATTTCTGGTAAAGGCATATTATGTCGTTCTATATAAATATTTATTTTAAAGAGAACAAAATATAAATGGTACGCCTATATGGTAGGAATCGGTCAGTATTATACATCCCCTTAAAGTGCAAAAGTTTCATTAATTCTTAAAATTTTAGTATTTAAAACATCTTAAACTTTTCTTTAAAATACATAAATTGAGAAAATGTAGTTAAAAAAATATTAGACTCTTCGGCCAAATATTAAAATTACCATAATAATACTGAATTTCATATAAAATATAATTGTTATATCATTTTATTAACAATAACTATTTATTAACTCTAACTTATTATGGCTTAAACTGATTTTAGTATTAAATAAAAGTTCATCAACGAATTCGAATGCATAGGAGAAATCTGTTCATACGAATTCAGATGCAACGGTAGCCTAGCACTAGAGTGGCAGCCCCATAATTTAAAGAACCAGGGTTCAAATCCAACCAACAATTTTTCTCAAGTTTTTTTAATTTATTTCTGAATTGCATCCTTTCCAGTAAAGTGTAGAGGTATCAATTCGTCAAAAGATTTCTTATAAATAAAACAACGTGAATAATTATTTTTTTCTTTACGCGTATTCTTTCACTCTAAATAGAGTGAATTATTCATTCGCTCTTTCTAAAAGTGAAGATTCACTCCAAAATAAATGACTGTTTTTGTGATCGCTTGGAGTGAGAATTTACTCCAAAAGGGTGGAAATACACTCCAAAAAATGTAGAGAGTACACATTCTATCATAAAATAACACACATATTAATGCACACGCACGTGTACACACATGCATGCATATGCATTCAATAACACACAATGGTGACTATATTAATTACATTCTGAAAAATAAAAAATACACCAAATAATTTGTCACGAATTCTGTTTTTTTCTTCATCTGTATCCTCATAAAAGAGATGTTATAACTCGATAACTCTTCTCCCTCTCTCTCTCTTTCCCAACCAAAGATTTCCAAACTGATTTTTCATTTGGCACAAAAGCCATCGTCCAACAATCGCCATTCTCGCCGAATCTCCGAAAAGTCTCTCCCTCCCCCACCAAACCTGGCACGCGTCCGTACCTCCTCTACCCACTACACCACTGTACCAGCGACCAGCAGACAGCAAGCAAAAGCAGCATCCATCTTTCTCCCCTGCTGTCCGCGGCCCGCTCGCATGAAAAGAAGAGACTCCTCGTACTCCCTCTCCCTTTATTATTCTCCGTCGCGCGCGCAAGAAATCACTTTGCTCTCGCGTCGCCATTCAACAAAAAGTCCTCCTGTCTCTCCGTCCTTTTCCTCATTCTTCGCGCGCGCGCGCTCGTTTCTTCTCGTCGTCTTCGTCTTTCTTGAAAGAGAGAAAGACAAAAAAAGGAGAGGTAAGAAGAGACCGATCCACCCCCTCCAGTGCGTGTATATATATATATATGTATACGTTCTTTTCATTCACGCGAGCGCGCGTGCGGAAGAGAGCAAGAGAGGGAAGAGGCATCAAGATATGGAGATTTATTTACCGATTCGAAAATCCCCGGTAAAACGAGAGAGAGAGAGAAGAGGGTGAGAGGACGCAGAGAGGGGCATTGTTCGAAATTGATCGCGTCATGCCGATGTGTGTACGTTCGTGTGTCCGTTTTTCTTACGGAGGATTCGGAGATCGTGTGTATGTGTACCCGAAAAAGGGGATTCCCCCGTTGTAGCTTCATGCGCACCTTCGTTCTTGTATATATAAGTATATATACGTATGTACAGTTTCACGATGGATCGGCTTCGTCGCGTCGTCGTCTTTTATGTCGTGGATACGGATGGATGGAGCGTTTCGTCGTTTCGGAGAGAATTTATTGGCACTGCGATGGATATGTGTACTCGGTAGATTATGCTTTTCCTTTTTGGCGATTTAATTTTATCTCCGTAGCGACGGTTTTCTTCGACTTTGAGGAGATTATTTACGGAGATGGAGCTCGAGGTGTTAACGAACTTTTTAGGGTTGAGACGAGGTTTGGATTTTTGGTAGGCAAGAGTTTCGTGTTTATTTTATATTGTTGAAATAATGTTGTCTGGAATTTTTGAATGGATAGTTCTAATATTAGATTTTATATTATACTTTTATTTTCAGTGTACAGAGGCTCAGAATACAGTATTATCCAAAACGGGATATGTTCTTTCATAGAGCGTTTTCTTATCTGAATGTATAATGTAGTCAATGTGATATTTAAGGTTTCCACAGGCAACATTCTAGACAATTAATCACAAATTTACGTATATATTCTGCAGCAATGGTAAGAAAGAATATGAATATTATCTTTATCCAGCTAAATGTACTTTTTGCCTTATACGTGGAATATATAAATTCCTTAAACAAATACTGATCACCAATAGCTTTGAGATAATTGTAACCGCAAATTTTATTTAGCGAGCCGTTCTCCAGAATGACGTAGCAATATCTGTTATAGCAATCATTATGGTCATTACATGGATGATCTATACTAATTTGTTGTGATCCATAAGTAAAACCCATGATTTCCTTTATTATTGTTCTATCTTCGTTGACCAATTCGTAATCCTCGTCTTCCATATAATTCCCTTTATCGAGTCAATGCACCAAATTTGAGTCAGCCGAAATACAGTACACGTAATGCCTGATGATAGTTAATATACGCGATGTGATACTCAATATATCGTAGTAAACACCCATGTTACTTATGGTTTTTATCTCTTAGCCATCGAGATTTGAATACCGAATGACCTGCTTATTAGAAATACTCCAATACAGTTTGTTGTCGTAAAAGTCCACTACTATATTCGTTATAACATGATTATTGCTCTTTATATCATTTAATTCAACGATATTTGTTGCGTCCAAATAAGCTCGATAAATACTTTGATCTTTGTAAGAATTTGCATGAGATGTTTCATCGATAAAGTATAGATATGCTTTATTCGGATTCACGACGATGTTCGATATATGTTTCCTCCGTGAAATGACAATGTTTATGCAACTCTCCAGATTCTTTACATTAACAAGTGTAACAAATGTATGAAAATTCAAATACAAACTTTTCATTACCCAGTCGTATGCTGTATTTGTTATCAAAGAATTCATAAACTACCACCCTATTCACTCTCCTTCACTGTTCCCATCACCTACCACACGCAACCCAGCTATATTTTCTTGATTCTATTACGCTCCCTGTTCTTTCTGACCTCTTTACTTCATACCGCAATGCACTACATCGTAGAAAATGAAGAGTTGATTCGCGACTTACTTTTAGCGATTACAATAATTCTTTTATTAAAGGATAGTATTGAGATTTGTACTTGTTAAAATTGTAATTTAAATTTTTCTAAATACATTCATAGAATTTTGAGACATACTAATGCATTAATAAAAAAATTAATAACCCTTTACTACCGACCTGTATGTGAGATCCCACTGAAAATTACAGTCATTTGTTACTTTGTAAGTATATCATATTCCTAGCCCTTTGACCTTTATGTAAATTTGTTAAATATCGTTATAAATATTGTGCAAAAGTTTGATAAAGCAAAATTAATTAATTAAAAAGTTATAAACAATTCAGCACCAAAATATTAAGCTACTTTCGTGACTACATTTCAGGTCGGTAGTAAAGGGATAACTTAAATTTTGAGAAACTGGTTTCTCTAATTAAACCTGATAATTTAGATACAATACTACTACAGAGATTGATATAATAAAACAGAAATGGAATATATCAAAATTTGAATGTCTTAAAGGTATTATTAGACAATAACTAAATTTAAAACATTAATGTTTTAAGAATGCATACCATAGCTTTTAGAATTGAATATTTTGTCATTTATATTTGAAATACCCATTTGAACATTTGTATTTTATTTGATTATACAAATGAATAACTTTGATGATTGATTTTGTATCTCATACTTAAACAGAAACCTCCATTCGAAACCTACATGAGCCATAGGTAGCTTTTGTTTTACAATAATCCATGAAACTTTTGAGAAAATGATTAGGTCAATTGGATTTACTAATTCAGATACAAATACTATCACAGTGATTTTAGAAATGATACACAAATGGAGCATATAAAAACTTAATTGTTTTAAAGTATTCTACGCAATATCTAAATTTGAAACATTCATGTTTTAAAAATACATGCTATAGTTTGATGAGTATTAAATATTTTGTCTAAAACTTCGGAAACTGTATATAAATAGTATAAGTGAAAGTCTAAACCAACTTATGATAGCTTTTGAACACTCGACAGATTCAGCTTTCATTTGAACATTTGTATTTGATTTGATATCATACGAATGAATAAGTTTTATTATTAATTTTATATCTTATGAAGCTGATTGTCGAGTGTTCGAAAACTATCATAAGGTTATTCGGAGTTTTACGTATACTTTTTACATATACGTAGTTACTGAATTTTTAGACTTTTTTAGAAAATACTTAATACCTATCAAGCTATAGTATGCATTTTTAAAATATTCATGTATCAAATTTATAGGTATTGCAATGATAGAACATAGAACATGATATCATTGCATGATATTTACATGTATAGCATAATTTAAAACATTTAAGTTTGTATATGCTTCATTTCTGTATCCTTTCTAAAATCACTGTGATAGTATTTATATCTAAATTCATAAATCCAACTGACAAAATGAGTTTCTCAAAAGATTCTTGGATTATTGTGAAAAAAATTAGTTAAGCATATACATACATAAGAGAAGCTACCGATGCGTATGTAAGTTGCGAATGGAGGTTTCTATTGAAGTACAAGATAAAAATTTAATAATAAAAGATATCCATTTGTATGGATAAATCTAATATAAGTATAGCAAGTTAAATGGAAAAAATCAGTTCTTCAAAAATATGAAAATTGTTGTAAAAGGATAATTTCTTATAATATGATTAAACAGTTATTGCTTAAACACATTAATAAAAATGGATATTTAATAAAAACTAATAGTGATAATCGATTCTACCGGGGAAAAATTACTAAAGAAACAATTATTACTTTTGTCAATTCACCTTCTAATTTGTTGCATGTCTTAGAAGCAATTTAGTAAAAAAAGTTATAAAATTGTAAAGAAATTGAATAGTAAAAATAAAATAAATGATATACGTATATTGTCATCTACTTTTCAGTTTTGAGTAAATATATCTCTGGAAAGTTGCTGTCCTAATCAAAAACCACATCTTTCCAAAGATACATTTTCTCACATTTAAAAAGTAACTGAAAAAACGTGGTTCCTTGTATTTGCAGATAACACAAGGGTTTAACATTAACATAAATAATAACATAAACCTATACAAACTAGTTATTAATTACTCATTTCCTTCAGAAATACAAGTGAACATTCACCGCACCTTAAAGGCAAACTTATCAATTTACTCTGCTGCCGGATACCGACATTGCCGTTTTTCGTTTTATTCAATAAATAAATGAGATTTTCAAATTTCGCGAACACACAATCTATTTATCACTAAGAATGTTCATACGTTCATAAAATTTAATTAAAGTAAAAATTGACTGCGTAAACCGAAAAATCGATAATGTCGGTAACATGACATAAGGTATAGGACTCCGACATCCCGTTAATTACTACATACGTCCGTGATTGTAGTATATGTCAGGTTATGGACAACTGGCTGTGTATCCCACGTGCTCGCCCGCCGCGCATTTCTACTTACCAACCGCACTATATACATATAAGTCTGAAAAATGTATAACGTTCACATTCGCTATCTTTAAGATTAGCAAAAGAACTATTATTAGGAACTAAAATGAATCTAAAACTAAATGTTTAAGTCGGTATACGAATATGTGCGCGATCTCAGCGACCAATCAAATGACGTTTAAAAGTTTTACACAATGGCGCGAGCGATTTTGTTAGATAAGAAGATAAAGAAGATACGTGTACGCTTACGTCGTCCCCAAAGACAATGTCTAAATGTTTACACCAAAGTTTTACAAGTCCTCTTTTACTAAAAGCGTACCGTCTTGTGAACATGATAAACCATTGTCTTATTGACTACTACGGAGAACCACTTTTGCATTTATTTTCCGATTTTGAGAAAATATCTCTCTGGAAAATTGTTGTTTTTTATTGGAACAACAACGTTCCAGAGAGATATTTACTCAGAGTCGAAAATTACATAAAAAAAAACGTGGGCCCTTGTAATTGCCCATGATGGGTTTAGCATCACCGTCATTGACAAATGCATACAAAATTTTTTGATCCAAGATTTTATTATACGTTACAATTTGTACATTCTGGTACAACTTTTTTTCTCAGATTACATCTATTTCTTTCTGTCCATTCCACGTTTCTTTTCAAAAGCAGTTTCGCCAAAAGAAATTTAAGCCATTCGCAACATTGTCCCCTCCCCCCCTCCCCAAAACCTGCATTCACAAAAAATATTCTCCCTTGCAGCAATCTTCTTCGATTCTTCCGCGTTTTTTCCATCCTGCCTATATACGCACCATCCATCCGATCATCCTTCCAGAAAAAAAGATCCGCCCCATACAGTCGTCGCTCCTCTTTTCTTCCCTCGTCGCCGCGTCTTTTCACCGATTCGACTCGATCATCGTCGCGGCACTGCGCATCGGAGGAAAAAAAAGCCAGAGTAAAAGAAATCTCTTCGACTGGAACGTAATGCCCGTGTGTGTCGCTCCTATAGGACTTACACAGGGGAGAAACAGATTCAAAGGATTCGGCGCTCGTAAAACGGCGCGAGCGCTCGATATTCGGAAAGTTAAAAAGGACCGAAAGGGGGAGGAGACTACATATCTCAAACGATGAAGTTGTGGAATTCATCTTGTATCGCGCGCGAACGTGACGATGGAAAAAATGCGCGCGTGCGCAGCCGACTTTTCTTTTATCTTTTCGCTCTTTGAGGCCGAGCATGATCGAAGATGCGCGAGCGCGTGCGTTTATTAAGGGATAAGATGCACAGCAATGCGAGCGAGATGTTACCTTTTTAAATTTGTTTGGGAGAGAGAGAGGCTGCGGGCTTGATTGTGCACGTGGCGGATTAGGGAGATTATTAATGAAGCCTCGCGCAGGGTTGACTGATGATGGATATTTTGAGGAATGAAATAGTTTTTTTTTTAATGTAAATACGCGAGGGTATGATTTAACCGTGTAATTCAGGCTGCTGAGAGGATGTAGATTTTGAAGAGATGGATTTATAGTATCATTACAGCGAGCATTATAGTTTATTGTATTTTATATAAAAAAGGTAAGCAATATTTTAATAGTGTGAAATGAAGATATTTAGATTTCTTACGCATAACTAAAAAAACTATCTACTGAAAAAATTGATTTTTGTTCGGCTAAATTTCAAACATGATACGCAATAGTTTAGACATCGAAATCGTAAAAATGAGATTTTTTAAAATTCGGTCGGAGCTCTAGGGTCAACAATTTTTATCAGATTTTTTACGAAAATATTGGATCTTTATTTTGACTTACTCAAAAGAACAAATCATGGGGTTTTCTTCTCAACAATTTTCACCTCTTCAATAAAAGTGCATACGTATAAAAATAGCTATGCATTTCATTAGTAATTAATATTTTGTAACAGATAAAAAATTGTTTTTTGAAGTTATCCTGTCCAATGATTAATATTTAATTTTCAATCTACCACCGGAAAACAGTAATTTTTCTATGAAGATAATGGTAAAGAATACTTTTATTTACTTGAATATAATATTATGATCGATAAATAGTTACCTTAGTACAGATTTTGTACATGTACACATTATTATTTCATTAAAAAAAGTTTTTAAAATATATTTTATAATTTGACTATCCAAAATAGTGTTATTTCTTTAATTTATTCTTGTAAAAAATTTAAATACCCTACAATCTTCAACTAAAATTAATTCGTATTTTAAATCAATCAAAACATACAAATATCAAAAATATAAAATCCAACGGTTGGGAAAAACCAGTGTAATTTACAAAAAAACTTTCTTTACCCAAAATGTTGACACGAAACATCGATGTCACCCACGAAGTCATCCAAAACAGTCGCACCACCGACACAACAAAATCCACACCTCCAACCGCGGAAAAACTCAAAGCAAAAGCCGCCGTGTACGAACCTAATAATGAACTCACCCAAAAAAAAAAGAATTCAAACTTCTGCGCGACACAGAGGACACATCCAGACTGACAGACCTCCGGCACTTCGACAGAGAGAAATGACCGATCGAATTTCATCGATTCGTCGCGATTTACGCTTCGTTGTGTCCTACCTCCGTATTATGCACAGGGAGAAGAATCATTTATCTCCGCGTTAGTCACGCGACGCAGGAGGAAAAGCGTCGTCGAGCTCGGGCGCACTTTTCTATATAGCTACAGTCGATCTGTTGTCGCTCTCGAGTACCTGGAGCTCCCGGCTTCCGAGAAGCGAGCCGCAGTGGCGACGAAGGCGAATTATCCTTCCTGATTCCGAAAGGGAACGCGTTCGAGTAGCTGATGGCTGTGGCTGCGATGATTACGCATAAAATTTGAGTTGCCGGAGAGACGGCTCGAGCTATTACGAGCGTAAATCGAATCGGGAGGTCGAGGTGTCCTTTTGATTCTACCGATTTCTGGCAGTTTGGAGAATGATGGCATGGGCTAGCGGTGCTTTTGATCGAGCATGGGGCAATTGTATAGCGAAATTTAGGATTTTTGCACAGAGAGAATTTTCGCGGTCGGGAAAAGTGATGACAGGAGGAAGAGAAGCATCTTGAAACTCGATGTGATTGTCTGTTTAATAGGTTGAGAGAGGCGTGACGCATGTATATGTCGCGAATTGACGCATATTTCTTTGCTTTTTGTCTCACTGTAAACGTCAAAATTAATGAAACTCTTTATACAGATGGTTATTTTATTCTTTAAGCTCTTAGAAAGAGGTAGAAACATCGAATTTTTATCGAATGTTTGAAAGTTTAATAAATTTTGTAGGTAATTGAAAAAATCGACTTATACATTAATCGCCCTCAAACACGTTAATAGTTATTAATATTTTTCTATTCTTTTCAAATCTTTTCCCAAAAAGGTTAGATATGATTTACTATGAATAAGACTACTTTTATAACTAGTGTTATGATTTTTGTAAAAAAGAAAAATAGAATTAAAATATTGATTTTTAATGAGTATTACATTCAGAGTTTAATTTATTATTTTGATATAAAAAAGTTTACGATTTTATTTACGTTTTAATTTTAATAACCGTTATAAATGAGTTCTCATTCGGTATCTTAAACAGAACCCATTACACAATACTCTTCAAACTATCACTTTATAATTAAACTGTACAAAATTGTAACTCGAACAAAAGGTAAAAAACAACTCAACCTCTCTCCAACTAATTATCCAAAAACATTACGTTAACCGCACTCGCCCTATTAAACATAATTAATATCCAAGACCTCACAATCGCCCAAAGAATCATAAAAATAAAGCCTTCAATCTTCCCAAAAGAAAAACGAACAAACCCGCAATCTCCAGCGTATAATACACTTTCACGTCTCCCGTCCACTCCAATAATCCACCAAACTTTCATACCCAACCACTCGCACTCGCACTCACACTCCCCATAACCTCAAAAACTAGAGCGCATCAACCGTGCGCCCATATAAAACCCCAACCGACACGACTATCCACGGCTCGCTATCCAGGCGCCTCGGTAATATAATTGAAAAATTTCAATTCCCGCGTATAGGCAACAACAGGCAATAGCAGCCGACTCCGCTCCTCTTAAAAACAAAAAGAGAGGAGGTGCGCGCAGCGGTAGCCCCGCAACGCAACACCTTTCGCGAGAGAGCTGCAACCAGGTGCTTCTCTTCTATGCATAATGCGCCGCGGCCTGCGCATCGCCCCTATATAACTCGCATCTCCTTCTTCTTCTTTATCTTCTTCTTTTTCTTGCGCTGGGCGAGAGACAAAGGCGAATCTCGCGTGTGTGTAGAAGTCAAGGAGGAGGCGAGATGTGGGCTAGTGTGGTATAGTGCGCGATGATGACGATGGAGGAATGAGAGAAAGTGATGGGATGCGTGAGTGGTGAAAGGGTTTGGGTGATGCGGAGGGGGGTTGTTGACGAGGATGAGGCACTCGTTGATTTGAATCGGCGAGTTTTCGGAGCTTGGAGGTAGGTGGCTTGTGTGTAGGTGTGAGGGGTGGGGAAAGCGGAGTTGCTGCGGTTTTTGAGAGTATTAGGTAGTAGGTAGGTAGTATCAAATATTGTTAGAAAGGGATTGGAGCTTATTACATGTGGAACAAGAGTGTTAATTTCCTAAACAGTATTGCATTTTGTATTTGTGTATTGTATTGCACTTTATTTATGAAAATAATATTTGGCACTATTACAAGGAATATTACTCCGTGGATTCCTTAGACGTTATCCTATTCAGTCGATTTTGTTTATATATAACATCATTGGGATCGCTGATGACGAATCTAAAAATTACTTAATGTTAAAAAAATGCGAACACGATCCAAACGTATCTGACAACTTTGATCAGCTGCCTTAATAGGATCGAGTTTTTACAAATTTCATTTATATCAATATCTCTTATTAATTTCACTGATAATGATATGGATAACACCAAATTACGCGATAAATTCGATCAAAAGTTTTCTCCGCGTAATCTAAAACGCACTTATAAACCTTTGCCCACCACCAAAACATATATAGCCAACATCCTCGTGCAAACTCAAGATAAAGGAGCAGTCAGCGATAAAGAATTAGCCTTGCAAACCCCCAAGATGAACGAAACTGAAAAAAACGAAATATCAAATATCAGCTACGGAACGATGGGTGCAACAAGTAATTAATTGAATAATATTTAATGAATATCTATCATATTATTATTAGATAAGTCACTATATATCACCAGTATATTATTTCGTAGTGGCCTATCTAATAACAATGTGATAAATATTCATTAAATATTATTCATTATAGTATATTATTTCGTACATTGCAAGTGATTTGGTTAGCAGCTTGCAATCCTTTTATTAAAAATTTATATTAATTTCATTTGTATCAGTTTCTTTTATATAAATTCTTTAATATCTTTAGAGAATTCCCTCCACGTAATCTAAAATGCACATAAACCTTAGCGACCATCAAAATAGTGAATTAACATACTCTCTCTTAATCCCGAACTCAAATGCAAGATAAAGAAGCACTCAGCGATAAAAGGAAACGTCAAACCCTTACAAACCTTTAAGATGAACTAAAGCAAAAAGTCAAAAATTCTAGGGTAAAAATATTCAAATAATAATGTAAACATGCAATGATATAATTAAAAACTGTTTCAAGTATGGAATGTATATGTAACAATAATTCCCACAGGGTTCATTAAATTTAATATGCAAATTTACGGTAACAATCCTATATTATAAATTGTGTAAAAATTCACTAGTATCATTATTACTTTTTTATTATTTAATTACATTGATATTTATATATACAGATATCATCAGACTACGCGATAAATTCTGTTTACAATTTTCTGCGCGCAATTTAAAATTCACGTAAACTTTGTTTTGGTGCTCATCAAAACAGAGCCAATATCCTCTCTCACAGATAAAGGAAGCACTCAAAGATAAAGAATCCTCGCAAGCCCGCAAGATGACCGAAAGACAAGAAAAAAAACGAAAAGACAGGCAACCTCAGGAGAGAGTTGGCCGGAGATAATAGTTAAAACGAAATAGATAAAATTAAAACGAGTATCCTGGTTTTAACAGTTTCAACACAACGATAGATTTACAAATCAAACTATACTGTTTAAATAATATTCAATTGGCATGAATCAAATTGTCAGCAGTTCAGAATAAAAACAATAATGTATTGCACCAAGTATTTTTATATGATATTTACCGTAAAGTCTACCATCCAAACTCATACGCCAATATAATTCGGTCCGCAGCTGTATTAAAACTCTGTATCAAATTCATTCGCATCAATACCTTTTATTTACGATGGCATTGATATTTCCATGCACACGATACCATCGCATTTCGCGATAACTTCCATTAAAAATTCCCTCCTCGCAATCTAAAACCCACCTAAACCTTCGCCCAGCATCAAAACACATCTCCCAAAGCAAGGTTACATCCTCCACTCCTCGCTCAAACTCACCAACCCAAGCCCAGATAAAGAAAGCACTCAGCGATAAAAAAGAGAAGCCCGTCGCAAACCTCCCCAGCACCCAGAAAAAAACAAAAACCCCGAGAACTTCACCCCGGAGACTTCTCTCGCGATAGCAGTGCAGATATCCAGCCACGATAGATACACCACGGCGATAATGCACACCACGAAGCAGCGCGCGCGCGCGCGCCCAGAGACACCAGCCGCACGCGCAGCCGACCACATCAGAGAAAGGGAGAGAGAGAGCAGAGCAAGCGCCCAGACAGGTGCATCGCACCGCCAATTATATTTCGGGCAGCCAGCAGCAGCCCGCAAGAAGAAAAAAGAGCGGGCGCGAGCGCGTAAAAACAGAGGAAAAAGACGAGGCGCAGCGCGCGCGCGCTGGACACGCGTCCACGTGAGAGAGAGACGGAGATAGAAGCTGAAGAGAGAAAGAGAGAGAGAGAGATGACGAGGTGGGTTATATACATTTGAGAGGGCCTACCGCGCCGGCGCGCGGCGCGTAATAGGGCAGGTGAAGTGATTGGAAGGAGGGCAGTGTAGAGAGGAGGAAGGAAGAAGGTGGTGAGGGGGTGGAGGAGGAGGGGGGAGAAATGAGAATTGAGAATTGAGAATGAGGATGGAGGATGAATGCGTGAGGTGAAATTGGCGTTTTAGGAGAGAGAGAGAGGAGGATGTGTGTGATGATGATGCTGATGAAGTAGAGGGAAGAGAGAAGTGAGGTAGGACCGCCGGGGAGAGAGATTAAAAGAGGAGAGAAAGAGTTGGCGGTGGGGAGATGGAATATCAACAGAGCGATTGTTCTTTTGGGGTGATTGTGGAGAGATCGAGTTGGATTTTTTGGAGTTTCGTTGTTTTGATGAAAGATGGGACGGTGTCTTTTAATTTCAATATGCGATATTGGAAGAGATGTTCACAATAGGTGTTCATTAGCTGCATTAGACCATGTGAATAGACTATACAAACTAATTCAAGCTATATGTATGAGTGGTTCCATGTCAAGTGAGCATGTCTAAAAATAAAAATGTTTGAAACTCTACAAAAATGTTGGTATGTGTACCCAGAGTATGTAAAAAGATGTTTAGACCCTAAGGTGTTATATGTCAAGGGCAATTAAAGGTTGAAAAATTGCGTCTTTTTTAATATTTTGAGATTTTGCCAACATTGTTTGATTTTCAACTCAAAAACTAGGAACTTGAGAAAAGTGTAGGAATATTTTTTGGTCAAATTAGGTAAGAAATATAAAAAAAAATTATTAGACCATATTATGATATTTTGTGATCTCATGGATTGTGATATATTGTGATATTAAGATTCTAGAAAAACGCCACAATTTTTTTCAAAATAAAATGTCACCATTTAATAGCTCTGCAGGAATTATATTTAGCTTGAGATCGTTTTGCACAAGGTCTAGAATGAAAGCTGACATGAAAAATTAAATTTTAAGATTTTTTTGCTTTGAGAAAGGTGATGGCGATCAGCTAGAATTTGAATATTACATCACAATGCATAGGTTTATAATGAACAAATACCGAAAAAGAAGTGCACTATTTAAAAATTCTGCAAAAATTATATCAAGATTGAGACTATATTCTAACTAGTCTAGATAGAATTAAAGAAAATATGAAAAACTAAATTTGGAGATTTTTTATTTTTAAAAAAATTGTGGCTTTTTTCTAGAATCTTAATATCACAATATATCACAATGAATGAGATCACAAAATATCACAATATGGTCCAATACATTTTTTTAAATATTTTTTACCTTATTTTGACCACAAAATGTTTCTACACTTTTCTCAAAAGTTCCTAGTTTTTGAGTTAAAAATCAAACAATGTTGGCAAAATCTCAAAATATTAAAAAAGACCCATTTTTCAATCTTTAATTGCCTTTGACATATAACACCTTAGGGTCTGAAAATTTTTTTACATACTCTGGGTACACATACCAACATTTTTGTAGAGTTTCAGACATTTTTATTTTTGGACATGCTCACTTGACATGGAGCCACCCATATACACTCCATTATCGAAGTCCTGAAGTGTATCTTGGATGTTTCAGTTTTGTAATCTTTAAGAATGAGAGCTTTATATGAATATGTATGATTAATTACTTTTTTTAACAGCAACTTTTATTATGAAACGACAAAACAACTGTCATTAAAGAGACAGTAGTTAAGGTATTACGACAATAGTAAAATGAATTAATCTCCTTGAAACTTTGTTCCAAAAGTTAATAACGACCATCAAGTTTCCTTAATATAAACCAATTACACGTATTGCTATATTTTAAATACCGTGCCAGTTTTATAATTCTGACTAAATTTAAAACCGTTGTCAATTCATTGGCACTGAGCTTCCTCAAACTGAATAAATTGTTCCAATATAAATTTATTTTTCTAATACATTATTTTAAATTGATATATTTCTTTCTAAAAAGGTAGGTTGGGTTTTTTTTATCATCGATTATTGTCAAGAGATAAATTACAAAAAATTATAAGCTTGTGATTATAGATTGTATTATCGATTATAAAATATTAAAATAGAAAAATCGTTCTAAAATAAAAACAAATCGAGGAATCTTCAATTTTTTTTCTGATTTCGTATGTTTATCAAAATATCAATTAAAAATTGATTTGTTAAAAAAAAAAGGACCGTGACATCTTCGAGATATAAACAATAAAAGTAATAGAAATATATCCTTAAATATCTTGAAAGATAAGAGACCTTACACAGTCTTGGCAAAGAGCTCAGCCAAGAGATAGTGGAAAGCTACATTTTTCAGCTCAATTTATTTTAAAGATTTTCGTGTACATCAAAGGCAGAAATATAGTTTATAGAAAATTTTGCATCGGGGAAGATAGATACTTTTATTCTCTTTCAAATGCATTTACAATGAAGCGATCATTTTACTTCTGCATACCAAATATACCTCATTGATTTCAGAATAACGTAAAATAGAAAAAGCGTTGTAAACCAAAAACGAATCAATGAATGTTAAAATATGTTTTTAATTCTGAATCCTCATTAAGAACTGAAAAAAATGAGCTCCAGTTGGCAAAAATTGACCGCGCCATTCTCGAGATAAAAACGATCAAAACAAAGTTTGAAAAAAAAATAACCTCAAATATCATAAAAAATAAAAGTTCTCATGATCTGGACAAATAACTTAGCCAAGAGATAGTTAAAAGCAACCTTTTTGGACATTTTAAAAAAGAATAATGCCGTTTTACTCAAGTTATCATTCGATTGAAAATTGATTTTTTTTTACAAAATGTTTTTTTTTCCTGCAAAAGAAAAATAAACTGGTTCAAAAATTATACTGAACATTCCTCTCCATATTCCTAATCATCTCAATTTGTTTCAAAAACTTTTCCTCATATGTTTCCGAGATATTACCATTTAAATAAAAAATTCTGTTTTCGTGTAAAATAAAAGAAGAGAATGACCTTATCGAAACTTTCAGGTCGGAAAACTTAGGTAATTATATGCTCTTTCAAATGCCATTTCGCTGGTTTCATATTTTGTAAGATATTACAAACCCGATAAACTAAAACTTAAAAATCGAAAGAAAAAAAAGAATTATTTTTAAGCCGCCTTCCTCCAAGAAAAACAAAAAATATGAGCCCTATAGCAATGCCTTTTCGCTGGTTTCATATTTTGTAAGGTATTAAAAACCCGATAAACTAAAACTTAAAAATCGAAAAAAAAAATAATTATTTTTAAGCCGCCTTCCTCCAACAAAACAAAAAATATGAGCCCTATAGCATTCATTTTTACCATCGATTACTCCAGATATGGTGATATACATCCATACACACACATACACACGCACAAGCACAAGGACACACAAACGCACGCACACACACACACACACACACACACACACACACACACACACACACACACACACACACACACACACACACACACACACACACACACACACACACACACACACACACACACACACACACACACACACACACACACACACACACACACACACACACACACACACACACACACACACACACACACACACACACACACCAACACACATACCCACATACGCATAGACACATACGTGGTCTTCAAAAGTTACGATGACCACAAAATTTGACATACATACACAAGCACAGATACACACACACATATTTACATACACACGCACACACATAGATCCATACATTTTCTAAAATTAGTGTATTTTAATTCCAAATGGCCCAAAACATATTTCTAACATGTTTTTAAGAATAATTTTTTTTACTATTACAAAACTTCCTTTCGGAGAAAGAAAAATTTTTTATACGATTTGATTGCTTGTATAATAAGAAATGCGTTTTACGTATAGTTAAAAGTACCAAAACCACTACAATGGATAATTTTATTGAAAACCTGAATTTTACTTAAAATGTGACTTATATTCAACCAATTGATGAATTCTCTAGAAACTGGTCTAAATAACTCATATTGAATATATACTGAATATAATGAACACTTTTTTTAGAAAAATTTAAAATTAAAATGAATTTCTTTTTATTTTAATAAAATTACACAACTGCGTTAAATAGGTTTTATTTGGTTAGAGCTATTTATGAAACTATTAGAAATGATCTTCCTTTCATTAAACTTGATAAACGATAATCTAATACGCTATAAACAATTGATTTTGAATCATATATGATCAAATCACATAATACTGTGCAAAAATAAAAGACGACGATCAGCGAATTCATCCTAAACGTCCCTCGCAATTAACGTGATGCTCCCGTTCCCGAAAACAAGCTAATTCTCAGCTTCGCCGCTCGTACACTGTTTCGCAAAAGGTCGAGGAACCCCGCTAACGATCTTCCCGAAAAACCTGTTAAAGAAGAATCACCCCATAAACCTCCCAAAACTCCCCATTTCGTACGTACACAGCCGTATTGCCTACCACGCAAGCGCATCGCAATATTCCCTTACCGTCAGCACGATCTCCTATAAACAAAGTCTTAAAAATATACGCACGCGCTCGCGTTTACCAATATCGTTCAACAACAGCCGCAACCGTCGACGTTTATTCCTTTTTCCTCCTCTTGCGCTTCCAAGTATATAAGTAACTTTACGCGTGCCGCTCAAGAATACAAATTGAACAGCATTACCAATAAGAAAGAGAGAGAGAAAGAGAGGGAGCAATATAATAGAGCGTATATAAAATGCGGTGAAGATACGAAGGATATAAAGGTTGCACTCTCTGTACAATCCGTGTCGAAAGTTAGTTTTTCATCATTCTAAGCAGTTTTGGCTTTAATTTTAGGATTCGTTAATTGATGTTAAATATAGGGTCTGTTACAGACATACCTTACATACCAAATTTTCTTTCTTAGAAATTGCTTTATATTCAATATAAATTTGGATATAAAATTTGTGAAAATTAAAAAACTTGTGAACCTTCAAAAGTATTTTTTGCAAAATTTACACAACAGAATGTCAATTACTTTGGTAAGATTGCTTCATTTATTGAAAATGAAGGTTCGACTAGTCGAATTCAGACTAAAATGAACAATTATTAGTATGACTCTACGACTTAAAATTATTGATTTCGATTTTTCTATTAATTCAGCTAGTACTCTCTTTATTTTTATTAAATAAAGCGATCTACAAAAACCATGCATTCTGATACATAGTTTTGATAAACAACAAAACTTTTAAAGATACAATTTATTTTTAATTTCAACACATATAAATCAATTTACACAGCTTTGATGCCTTTCCGTCGTTCTATTATCTACAATAAAGTGACCCTTAAGAGGAGAATTCATTCTGATAACTGTAGTTATTAAAAAAATAAAAAATATCGACTAACGGAGTTTGATCAGTAACATAGACGTGAGGTAATCGACCCTCAACTGAAAAATAGAAGTTACATTAGAGATAATTTGAACCAGTAGCAAAAGAAAAATATCCTTTAGTAATAACAAGGAATTATATGGCTTGTACTATTCAATTATAAATACTTCCCATCGCCTCAGCAACCTCAAAATGAAAAAAGCATCCTATCCAATCAATTGACATCAGTTTTAAACGATAAACTAATTTTTGGCTAAGGCCTCCCGCTCAGCCCAGCCTCAAACAGAGACGGATGAATTATAATGAGCGCGCGAGCGAGAAAGTGAGACGCGCATCATCAGCCTCAAAGGGGAGGGGGGGTATATATAAAAAGTAAAAAAAAAGCCATAAGAGACCATACGCACAAAGAGAGCATAAGTAAGTATAAGAGCCTCGGATGAGGGCGAAAGGCAGCAGCGGCGCGCGTGCCCGGGCGCACTTTCCAAGTCAGCCTTACTCTTACACCTTCCTCGCACACACACACAGTCTTATAATCCCCTTGTGCGTGTGCACCTGCTGGTCGCGCGCCGGGCCGCGGCGTCTATATTTCTTCGTCTGTTAATTTTCTGTCCTCCTCTCGCTTTTACGTATGTATGTATGCGTACGGGAACACCTTTACTTTGCTCCTCTTCGAAATTTCAACGGCGATCCGGTCTTTTTTTCCTCCGCGCACCTTGCGCTCGAGGAGGTGGGAGAGGGAGGAGGGACGAGGACGACTGTTGCGTAAGAGGCGAAGATCGATGCGAGGAGAGGGATCGATTATGCGCGCGAGTCGCGTGGCGCGCGTGCGTGATGCTTTTCGCGTGACGGGATGATGCGGTGCGATGTGATGGAGGCTTTTTGGGGGTTTGGGGGGAATGCTCGAGGTGATTCGTTGAAATCGTAATTTGCGGGGCCTTTGGAGAGGTGGATGGCTTGGATGGGGTTTTTGGGATGGGTTTGTGGTTGGGTGATGAGTGGTTTGTTTGGTTTGCGGAGTGTGGATTGAGTGGATTGGTGGGACTCTTTTGTGTTTGGTTGGGATTGAATTAAATTGTTGGGAGTTTTGAAGATATTTAAACGATTCGATCGTTTAAGTGATGAAACTGTTGGATTGTATGTATCCGCTAAGAAAAACTTTTCGTTGAATTGGAGGAGACTTACTTAAGAACTAGTAAGTGATAAGGGCCTAGTTGTTGATCAGTTCCGTTTGTATTACTCGCTATTGTGTTAATTGATCGATACGAAGAAATTCTTTGTCATTTTGAAGTAACTACAAGAAACTACTGAAAAACTTGCATTTAAATTTTGAAAAATCTTTTTGAATCTATTTTTTATAACGTAAATGTCTTATTAATAGCTTCTTTTAGCTGGTAAGCAAATTGTCTATATTGCAGATATGTTCGACAATTGGAAAGCCAAATATTTGCAACTTTTATTATGACATGAAAACCATTATGCCACTCGACAATTTTATGGTGCTATAAAAAAATAATTAACGAGTTAAATGTTTTTATAAAATTTATTTGGACATACACTTTTGATATATGACCAATCTTGAATTATGCATTATTGAAACTTGAGCAATTTCACTGAAGAAGCCAGCTGTTGACAATGTACAAAGATAATTATTTTAAGTTGCACCTTTTAACGTAACCAAATTTGCCTTATGCAAGGTTGTTCGAAAGCTAGCGAAAACTACTTAATTGCTTATCGATCACCTGGACGTATTTTGCTGCATCGAACATATTTGGTAAAAATCAACACCTTCGTTGTTTAATGACTTCTGTCACTTGCATACTTTCAATTATGCAAGTACAGTGAAGTAGCAGTAGTAGTATTTTAACATCGATTTTTATGCATCCTCGTATAATAAATTTGCAATGTTATACATCAAAATTGTAATACTAGAAGTCCATAACGTGTTTTGGTCGTTTTTTTTGGCTATAGATTTTCCATGTTAAAGTTGAATTTTTTGCTCAAACTCTAACAAGGTGATGTTATCTCTTATATTTAGGATATGTTGATAGGATATAGGTAAAAGTGGTGCAAAATGGGTAGTGACATAAAGGTATATTAATAGACATATTATTACGATAAATCGGGTTCATATTTGTCTGGAATTGTGCTATATTTAGATATTAAGTTATTAATTCTTAATATTTTTATTGTTTTATTGTGTCCCTTCTTTCCTATATGAACTGCAATACTTTAGCTTATATAGAGTAGTTTATAAGTCTTAGCAGACCTTGACTTTAATTTTCGACTGAACTAGTAGGTCCTCTATATTATTATTAATGTGTACTAAAACTGAAGTGAAAGTTTTGTAAGTAATATTTTGGATTTTTTGTTAAAAAATTCATGAAAAAAGCTTCTAACGGATAGCAAAAATGTCAATTAACAGTGAATAATAAACGTATTGATTCGTATCTACTTATATCTTACCTATACCAAATTTAGTCCGAAATACTCGTAGTCGTAAGCCGAGCATCATCGCCATACAAAACTATAACTCATATTCGAGCTCATATTCCTCATTTCCCATTGATATCCTCAAAAATCCCCAACGACACATCAACACCCCAAAAACCAAACTTTCATTTCACGTCCCCACATATTAACTACCTACATCACGAATCAATTCCGTACACCCATACCAGCAGAAAACACTGTTCCAGTACAAGGACCCGCGCGCAGATGCAACCCAGCCCCGCGTACAACAACGTCGCGAAACAAAGAACCTCACTCAGCGCCAACTGCAACAAACTGCAAAAGCAAAAAAAAAGAACTCATCAGCGAGACCAACGAACAGCACAAGGCATCGAGTAGAGTTCAAACTCGTACATACGTATAAAAGCATACATACACATCTTGGGCACGCGCCGACGTTTAAAACGCGCGCGCGCGGGACTCACTCGCTCTTCGTACCTCCGAAGAAACATTAAAAAGAAGGGAAGGTGGGCCGCGGCACGCGCGCGTTAACGCCAAGTAAGAGAGAGAGAGAGAGGGGAGAGCACAGCGGCTAACTCATTAGGCGGTGGTTATCGGATGCAGCGATCGCTGCCGGAACGATGTAAGGTGTACACGCGCACGCGGGACAAAACCGAGGACGGACAGGTGCGTCTATCCCGAGGACTTGGATCTGGATGTTCGTTCTTCTTGCTTCTTGCGAGGAGCTGTGGGTGTGTACGTGTTGTTCAGTTTGGGATGGTTATGTCTCGGGTGTGTAAGTTTTGAGTGAGGGGTATTTGTTACGTGCGTGTGCTGCATTGTGGATTTGTGAGGGCTTTTGGGAGAGGCTTCATTTATTGCGGAGGGAAAGGGAATTATTTCATTCTTATGGGAATGTTAGGTTTTTATTCATTTAAATGTAAAGATGACAACGTACCCTACGGAAAAAAATTATATGATTTATCGTATGATTATCATACGATTGATCATATGAAGTATCGTATGACATTATCGACCCATATGGCATACGATTAATCATGTGATTAGTCGTATGATTTCTCAAATATAAAAAATCATATGATTAATCTTATGATTTTTTATATGATTTATATAACTGTATGTACTTGAACAATATGTAAGATTTAAATAACAAAAACAATAGTGTGGCACAATGGCTTAGTGAGCGACTACGTAGCAAAGGGTTCCGGGTTCAAGCCTCAGCGTAGGCGACTTTTTTCTGTTTTCTTTTCCTCTTTTAATGATAAATATCTTTTAATTTTATAAAAGTTAATTTTATATAAATTACACAAAAAATCATATGATTAATCGTATGATTAATAATATGATTAATAATATGATTAATAATATGATTTATTATATGCCATATGGGTCGATAACGTCATTCGATTAATCATATGATTTTTTGTGATGCTTAAAATCGAATATTTAATTTAGAAAATAAGAGGAGGTGACATTTTAACAGAAGACATATTTTATCGCAATTTAACGTGGGCTCAAACTTATATCAGATGTCCATTGCCTGCAAAAATGATTTATCTGCATTGAAAATTTAAGTTACAACGATGAATTATAGGTGACATACCATGGAGGTAACATGTCATGGGGGTGACATACCATGTCAAAGGTTTTTGTTGATAATTGACAACAATTATTCAAATACCTATTCTGTTTATTTGATTCTTGAACTTTTTAAACATGATAACATTTTGCGAATCCACGTATGATACTTTGATTGCTTTGTCGGTGCATCAAACACGGTGCCATTAAAGTATAATATTTTTGTGAAAATTACTCGACAATATTATACACCCTGCTGTTACAGCAGAATTATTCTTTGCAAGTGCTTTTTGATTATATAGATTTTATAGAATTCAAAACACTTTCATTGTTCGGCTTCTACAAAATACTTGATCACTGAAAATCAACGCTGATTTGCTTATAGAATGTGATAGTACCTCATCTAATAAAAGTAATGAGCACATTACGTGGCACACATCGCACCTCAATAAAATACTTTTTTCCATTACCTCTTGCAATGCGCGGAATTCTACCTTAGGTAAGTGGCGACGAGATGTATAGATAATGAAGGAGACATTTTTAGCTCGGGACACACTTTGTGTACATAGTAAATAAAGGAGGGATGAACGAAGGTATATAATTATGAAGGAAGTGTGCGGCGATAGTTCTTAGATGTGGTCTTCTAGGAAGCTTTTTCTCTTCTGTTTTTGGTTGGTTTCTGAGTGGCTGGGTCATCGTCTTCTTTGTCTAATGCGCGGCGAGCTGTGGTTACGGGGTTTTCGGGGAGGAGAGACAGCGAGCCACGTTGATTATGCATGCGCGGATGCTTTATAGTTGCGAGGATGGCCTTTTTTTGCCTTGAGTGGCGGTTGTGGAGTAGGCAGCGGTCACAGATAATTTGACGGCGGAGGTTGGAGTGTTGTGTACATAGGAGTGTAGCTTAAATTGAGGGCGACGCGACGCGCTAAGAACGTTAGAGGATTGACGATAAGTGGTTGCTCAAATTTTGGCACGCTCTCGGAGTTAACAGCGTGCATGCTTAGATAAATCGCAACAAAGACGTAACATTATAACGTATACGTGGTGTAATATTAAAATAGTGACTATGCAATCTAGGTTAAGTGTTAGTTTTCATCCAAAATCGATAATAATTTATTCATCGTATACTACGTAATTTTTTAATTTTGGGTTTAGTCAATCAATGGAAAATAATTAACTATCAATATATATCAAAATCAATAGTAAGAAAAATTTTATTATTTTGTTTGTGATATTGCAATATATTCACAAATTTTAGTTGATTATTGCAAACAATGAAATGTTTTTTTACCAATTAATTGAGTAGTACTTTGTACGATAAATTATTATCAAATTAAAAAGAAATTAAATGTTGTCACTGATTCTAATGACAGCACGACCTTGAGAATAGTCTGTTTTTGGAACCTAGATTGTAGACTTAACTCATCTTGGGCCTCCGCGTATGTAAAAGCCTCTCAAGTTGAGTGTTATTTCGGACCGTCAACTGAATTTTTATATTGTACAAGTCTAATAACCCACCAAATCTTAGGTGACAGTTTTTTCCGTGTAGATCACGCCGCTCACGTGGCCGATGTTATCAACACCTGATGGTAACAACCAACCAATTATTTATGTTGCCACGACTGCTACGACTAACGACAACCTACGACTTGCGACGACGGAAAACTTTGGGCGTTAGGCGTTAAAGTACTTTATAACAAGTTTTTCCTTTTCATAATTTTGAATCAAACCAACAGATGTACATGAGTGACGTTCAATAGAAATTATACTAGATCCTTGTTCGAAATGATTAACGTAATTATTCTAACCAATTGAGTTATTTAAATATTTTAGCAAAAAATATAACGCGTGATACTTCAAAAGTAAGAAACATGAAGTTAAGAATTAAATATCACCTTATATAAAAAGTACGGCTCGTGCACTACTAAGTATTCAACTCTCCAGAATCGCATTTCCAATGAAATACTTTTTTAAACACCTGCTTGCGCGTATTCGTCCGAAGGCTACATCTCGCAACAAAGAAAACCACCCAAGATAAAAACAAGTCCTCCCTACTAAATAATACATCTGCTCGCTACGTGCACGTTTACCTATTTTCATTCACCCATCGACCCAAGACCCACATCTCTCGCGCCTAAAATTATACCTCGGCTCCCAAAATCCTGCACCTCGTGGCCTGCTTTTTTACCCGCGCGCTTGCTCCTCGCGAAATTAAGTGCAAATACCGGAATTTCGCCGGAGAAACCGAAATCGTTTAACTTTTTCGAGGCGCGCGCGTAAGCCGCGCGAGCCAAGAAAGTCCCGGCGAGACGTTTTTCCTGCCTACAAAAAAGTGTTCTACATGCGCAATTAAGTACGTACACGTGTTTACGAGTCGCGGAGTGAAAGCGCGCCGCCGGTGCAGCTGACGAGTGTAGCGCAAGCAGATAATACGATGGGGGGACAACGCCTGTGGCGAGGCAACCCGGGCGCGCGGTCCCGCTCGTAGGGTCCTCGCCTTTAGGAGCTTCTTCGCTCTTTTGTTTATTGTTAATGATAATTTTTGTAGGGATTTGATGATGTATTTTTGTTTGTGATGATGGTAGGGTGCTCAGGGTGATAAGACACTCGTAGAAGCGTTATTTGATAATACAAAATGTATGTGTTATTTAGAGTACACAAATTGAAAGCACGTAATTTGGAAATGACAACTGATTAAAAACACCAGAATTCATAATTACAATTACCTACAAATGTCAAAATCCCTCGAAAAAGCCTAATTGCTAATTCACACATTATAGCTTAAGGTGATGCTAAAGCCACCTGTCACTGACAAATACGAGGAACGACTTTTCTCATTTAAATTTGAATTTGTAGCAAATATCTTTATGAAACGTTATTGTCCTAATCAAAAACGACAACTTTCTAGAGAGATTTTTCTCAAAATTGATAATTGAATGAAATAAGTAATTCCCCGTATTTGACGATGACAGGGGGTTTAGCATCACCTTAAGAGTGCACTGTAACCCTTCTGAAGGAATAGGACTTGCTCATCCAGTATTGTATATTTTTCTCGATATTGTATCACGTGTAATATATGCGAATGAAAAGAATCCAATAATGCAGTTGTAGCTGAAATAAGTTTTGTATACTTTACTTTTTTTCAAAACAACTTCCTTAACCCGCTAACAATAAGTGTACCTTGTAAGGCACGCGTGTTTTAAGTTCGAGCAAAATATTGTTAATCGTTATAATGATTTATGAAACATTTGACTCTGGTATTTGGAATGATAGTAAACTAATAATACTGTTAGATACGTATAAATATAATTGTTTGCTGTAAAATTCAAAATAAAGATATCGCATCGCCAAAAACAAGGCATACAAGGAAAGCAATGCGTATGGCGATACTGATTTTCCCCTATTAACTTCAAATACATTTTTTTGTAATTCTTTCAATTAGCAGTTATTTAAAAACATATAGAGTATCAAATTACCATGTTAGTTATTCAAATATTATTCAATGAAGGTTTACTTAAAGTCGATTTTAAAATCTACTGATAAAAATTTTATTTAGAGCTTATTTTTAGGTGAATATGGTATTCGAAGCAGATGACAGAGACAATTAAATCTTAACAAGCTGTCTCCTATCAATTTTTCCGATGAAAAAAGGATCCTGGGCATTAGAGGGTAAATACAGAAAGTCAAAGTCAAATCTCTATACCGATGAGTCCGATAGTTGAATAATACTTGTTATAGAAATTTGCTTGGATTGAGTAAACCACAGTTATGAAAATATTAATTTTTCATTTTTATTGAATGTTTCTTAGTGTTCTTAAAATTTTACGAATTGTTTTTATTGATTAAATTGTTTAAATGTTATATCAACTCAGTAAATTAAGTTAGACTTATCAATTTTTAAAAGTAATTCTAAAAGATTTACATTGAATCGTTGATTATAAGCAGTTTTATCCTATTATAACCGAATCCTAAATCCGTAAAAGACACATTTAGAGAATAATGAACGTCCATCAAGGTATTTTATAGTGCAAATTCAACAAATATTTCATACAAATTAAACATAAATCTTCATTTAGTCTATCTTTAATGAATTTTAAGATCAATTGGTTAAAGCGCAACAATTATTAAATTGAATTGTTGTACCTACTTTACTTACATTTTAATGATAACAAAAAATTAAACAATTATTACATAAATCCTATCTTCATTTAGAAAAAAAAAGATTATAGCCATATAATCCTCAAAAGCTGCATCATCCATCATTGAACGCGAACAACGAAAAGACTCGCCTCCGCATCCTCCACCTCCTCCCAACCACGCACCAAACCATCTCTTATACGATTTCCAATCCAATAATACCCCGGGTACCGAACGCACGATACATATATACACCTCCGAAAAACACCGCTAGGCATCGAAGTATCAATTGGGCATCGAGAGGAAGAAAATAAATAAGCCCCCGTCGGCGGCACCGGGCCAGCATCCTGCGCTCTCTCATTCCAGAAACAAAAAGCGCACTCCTCTCTCGCCGTGTAAGTAGGTCCGTGTGCCAAGAGGCCAGTGGGTTCGTGCTTACATGCGCCGCACGTGTGCGTACTGCACGTACGGCATAGTCGCAAAAACCGAAAGCAATGCGCCCGCGTGGTATATACATACATACATATACGTATACACAGTCGGGGCAGAGGCGCGTGCCGAATAATCTGCCGATGGACCGTTTTTATTTCGCCTTGTTGCCTCCTTCCTGTAGCAGCAGCTAAAAAGAAAAGAAAGAAGAAGTGGGTGCACGCGGAGAGAGAGAGAGAGAGAGAGGAGAAAGGCGAAGAAGGAGGAAGAGGATCGAGAAAGAGAGTAAGGTGTAAGCAGGCCGATATCAAGTGCATGCGTGTATATATACCTTCGTGATTCTTCTTCAACCTTCTTCTTCTTCGTCTTCTCGTTTCGGGTTTGGGAGATGGGATCAGGTGCACTGCGCCAGAACTGCAGCCACGAGGTTACGGGGATCGCGTATGCGTGCAGCGGCTCATGCCGGTGTACTCCGAATTTCGTGCGGGAGTTCGCGTGCATTAAGACGTCGTCGATTTCTTTGAATGAGATCGAGATAGTTGTGGTTTTTCGCCCTGCTGAAAATACCCGATTGAATCGGATTGAAAATAGAGTTATGCATTTCGGTCGGAAATTGTGCTCCGGAATTTCTCCATTATATAGGATTTGTATGGATTACTTACCCTAGCTGAATATGTTCAATTAAACCCGATTACAATCATTAAGAAGTATTAAAGTGGAGTACAGAACTGTATTAAAACCAGTTATATAATTGGGTTTAATACGATTTTGTGCTTTTCAGTCGTTTTTGATTATTTTAATCGGTTTTATTCGATTTTATGCGGTTTTAATCAGACATTTTCAACAGGAATACTTTCTACTGTTTTGCATATTATAACAAGTTATATGTTATTTAAATATCATTATAAGTATCATGTTACAGGTGGTTCAAGTGAAGAACGCTGTAGTGCGAACTTCATGCCAAGCATTTTACAATCTTGGAAATATGCGAGTTATAAATTGCATGCTGAAAACGGCATAACTGTTCAGATTCACGGCGTATTTGAGACTGAATAAAAACGAGTAAATATCGAGACAGTATCATTTCAAGGCGCTTGTAAATATATTGGACAAAAAATTCATAAGTTATGTTTTATTACATATACTTCTATTCTCTTAAATAAATAGAAACTATAACTTTTACCCTTAAATATTTAATTAAACATTTAATTCTTACAATATTTACTACAGTATTATTACTCAAATTCTATAACTTAAATTAAATTTTCTTTTTATATTTTAAGTTAGTGGATACGTAATAAATGCGGTATTCCCATTCCATTATAGGAATATGAATTTTTATGTTGGATCAATTGCAGATCTTAAAGGATATTGATTAGAGGTTAAAACTAGATTTGAATCAACTCACTTAGCAAGTAAAGATGATTATGTTGAATTGATCGGTATTATGGAGCATTATCCTTCTGAGCCACCATATGGTGAGAACTCGAATGATGGTAGCATGGAAATTTTAGTGTAGAGGAGAAACTGAAATAATGAACACAAAATAATATTTGGTTAACTCGCAGCGAATTGTTGAGTCAATTTTTACAAATATATACTACAACGAGTATCAACATCTTATTGCAAAATAATATTGCTAAAATTAAGATTGAATGAATGCATTTTATTAGGGATTTGGAATTTGTGAAATGGTGTGGACTGCCTGTTGAATGTTTATAGACATTGAAGAAATTTAAGGTAATCAGCAACATTAAAAACTACATATTCTTGCTTGCAACACATGCACGATTTTCACGTTTTTTCCCCTCAAAACCGGGCCTAAAGTGACCATTTTCCGTCCACTAGGGCGTAGAGTGCGTACTTTACGCCCGCTGCGCATTTTAGGCGGACGTAAAGTGAGTACTTAACGCCCGCTGCTTATTTTACTTTACGCCCGCTCGTTCTGTCAATATAAATGAGAATAAAACTGGCCTAAATTTGGTTTATGAAATTCAATACATGTGTTACCAAAAATATGGTGTGCACCACGGGCAAGAAGGCCTTTTTGACCTCCTGTGTTTGCAGTACACGTCTTTAGCTCGATGCATGCACTTGACTTTGGCTCGTGCTCGCTTGCCTACGACTCGTACTGCAAACTCACGGTCATAAAAGGCCCACTTCTTGCTCTTGGTACTCAATATACTATTTTCTAACACGTTCGCGATTTTCACGCATTTTCGCCCTCAAACCCGGGCCTAAAGTGATCAATTTCCGACCAGCGAGCGTAAAGTACTCACTTTACCCCTACTGTTTATTTTAGGCAGGCGTAAAGTGACTACTTCACGCCCGATCGTTCCGCCAATAGAAATGAGAAAAAACTGGGATAACTTGGTTTACCAAAAATCATTACATGTGTTACAAAAAATATAGTGTGCACCACGGGCAAGAGGGCTTTTTTGACCTACTGTGTTTGCAGTACTCATCTTCGGCTCGCTGTACGCACTTCTCGCCCTTGGTACACAATGTACTATTAAAATACATCCCAGATAACGGATTGTAGGGTCGATCTTCATCAGGAAAGACATTTTCTTTAAATGCACGCTTGCGGTCATTTTTTTCACTCTTACTCTCTTGGTTACACCGGCATCTTCTTTGTCCGGTATGCACCCTAGACTTTGGCTTAAGAGGTACTCGTTTATCACGTGAGCCATCGACAATCCCATTTTTAGTAAATTTTTTAGTAATTTCCTTTTTATATTTCAGAAAGATCGAAAAAATATTTTGTAAAAAAACGATTTTCTATGGCCCTCGATTATTAGAGTAAAACTGCAGCAATATTTCAAAAATTTTCACAAACAAAGCTTCTCAGCGTCTCTTTACTCAGTTATTTGGCCCGATCATAAAGTCTTTTATTTTCTAAAATATTAGAGGTTATGTAATTTTCGAAAGATTTTTTGATCGTTTATAGCTCAAGAAAAGGATAAAGCTGGATACAATAATTTATCTAAAAAAATTTAGTTCTAACCTCTTTATACAACACTTTTTAGTATTAACCTATTTATACAAAACTTTTCATTTTCAACTTCATTACATAATAATTAAATTACGATTAACGTAGTAGATTTAATAAAATATTTATGGTGAGTATTGTGATTTATAGATATAATTACCGATTAATATTGGATAATGTGCCTATATCGTAATTAAGATGGATCCGTTGTTTTTATTAAAATACACTATTAATAAAAAAAATCAAATGGCAAGTTTAAATTTTAAGTATTCTTTTGAAAATTTTTATTAGATGGGCTTGGCACGTAAACTGGAGAGAAAAAAATGTTTGAAATTAGAACTTTTGAGATGGACTTTTATGGCGAAATCAGCATTTTTCTTTTCTATTTGGAAAGAGAATTTGATGCAGAATATGAAAGTATTTTTACATCACCTAATTTGATGATTTTGATTGGTCAAAATTTCTGCCCAAACACCGATGACATTTTAAGCTAAGAGCCAAAAGCAATTTTGTTAAAAACAATTTCAATTGTAGTTTTAGGTGTAAATTTTAAGATAAAAGAAGATTTAGAATGATACTATAAATATATATATATATATATATATATATATATATATATATATATATATATATATATATATATATATATATATATATATATATATATATAACTCAGTTATGATAAAACAATAAAATAAATTGTCTTATTTTATCTAAAGTGGATTTACATGTTAAATCTCATAAGAGCGGTAGTAAAATAGATGTATCTTGTATAATGAAAAACATTTTTTACAAATAATCTTCATAATTTTTTAAATACAGATTAAATTATTTTCATTAGGTTAAGTAGTCTTCTATCGAAGGCACTTTTTGCGACTCCCATCGCGAGATACCGCTTTTTTAAGTCCAGCTGAAATTAAAAAAAATAAATTAAATTAAATTAAATTATTATCTATATAGTGGGAGTTTCTGACTACATGCGACATTTCAACCTGCTGTATCTTTCAGGTTATAAAGTTTGATACATAAAGACACTTCAGGGGCACTGTCATATCAGGCATTGTTATTTGAAAATTACAGTAATATGAAACTTTTGAAGCAGTGCAAATTTTTCGCCAGTAGTTGGTTCTTATAGTAACATCAATGTACTGTTTCGTTGGTGTGATTTAATTTCTATACGTTTCAGAACCTAGCAGGTAAAAATGAAAGTACACCGTTTTCTGCCAAACTGCACATACATACAGTTTTGAAAAAAAAAATTATTTTCTGATTCAGGAATTACCTCGGAGTGTATATTAATTCTAAATATTCAAAAATATGTTTCTAAAATATTTTTCCAGAAACTTCTTGTACTATCACAAAACTTCCTCTTTGAATGAGCAATAGCCAATGCAGAATTTTTATATACTTTATTATACAAAATAATTCTTTTTCATGATGTATCAAATCAAGTAGAAATCACGCGTACATTAAACAAATTATTTTTGATTCGTTAAATTTATGAATCAAAGAACTAATAAAATTTTTCTCATCGATAATGATTCTGCTTAGCCCATTTCTTCCCAAGCGGCTATTTTATAGTCGATTGGTTTTTGCCTAAAAAATTGTCGAAAAAAAAAATAATAACAACCAATAGCACTTTTCTGAAGTAAAATTGTCCGCTCTTTCCGATTCTGAAGTAAGAATTTCGAAATTTCCGTTAGAAAAATTCAAAATGGCGGTTTCAGGCAAAAAACCAATCGACTATAAAATGGCCGCTTGGGAAGAAATGGGTTAAGGAGGTTGGAGCGCAAAATGTTAAAAATGCTACCAAGACACTGCTATAATTTTAAGTCATTTAGAAAGTTCGGTAACGAGAACATTTTTTTTTAAATTTTTTTTATTTGGTTTATATGAATATATGAGTTTTCTATTAACTACCATATCTTTTCAAAAATATGCTTACACTGCTTTAAATTTTTACAGCGACCTCAGATAACGATTGTTTATATTGTAAAAAATCGTCAGTTTTTTTCATGAATTTTTTTTTGTTTGTCGCATAAAAATACATTTTTTTCTTTATACTATCATATTTTTACGATAATCTTCCTAAATTATTTGAAGTTTTTACAGTGACCTTAAAAAACATTTCTTTCTACAGTAAAATATTTTCAAATTTTTCTCTCTATTTTTTACAAATTTTAATCTTCTTTTGTTAATAATCAATCAAAAAATTATTATTTTTTTTATAAATATGTTTTTAGTACTGCCTATAGTATAACATAGCATGATTATATTAAATATTGGACATTAATCAGCTACGTATTCACTAAAATGTTTTTTTTTATCAGACCATGCCGGTCGAACCTCCTTAAAGAGGGAAGCCACCTTAGATTTTTAACAATATTTTACTGCAAAACCGCGATAGTAGATAGAAAATATTTAGCAATATGGTTAGTGTCCCAATCACTGACACTCTGTTCCTATTTGCTGATATCCTGGTGTTTTTCTACATAAAATGTTTTTTCATCTTTAGTGTCAGTGATTGGGACACTAATACGAGGGTAGTTCAATAAGTCTTTAGAATGACCAACAGATGGCGCGCGAATCGCTCCAAATCATCTGTTTTCAGTCAGCACCACTCCCGACTAGATATATGGTGCAGTCACAGTCCACATCTTCTGAGTTTACGTGTTTTTATAACCAATTGAAAAAAAAAATTGCTTGTTAAGAAAAATGGAAAAAAACGAGTTCAGAGCGGTAATTAAACATTTTCATTTAAAGGGTTTAACTCCATATGAGATAAAAAATGAATTGGACTCAGTTCATGGCACATCTGCCCCTGCCTTAGCAACGGTTTATAACTGGGTAAATGAATTTAAGCGTGGTCGTACATCAATAAGTAACGAACCACGTTCAGGAAGGCCCGTAGAAGCAACTACTCCCGAAATCATCAATAAAATCCACGATATGGTGTTGAAGGATAGAAGATTAAAAGTGCGTGAGTTAGCTGAGGCCACAAGGATATCTATAGGTGCAGTTGTTTCAATTCTACATGAAAAATTAGGCATGAAAAAGCTATCGGCAAGATGGGTGCCGCGTTTGCTCTCAGCTGAGAATAAACGCAATAGAGTGGTCGCCTCTGAGGCTCTTTTGGCGCGCATAAGTCGGAATCCTGAGGAATTTTTTCGTCGATTTGTGACTGTGGATGAAACATGGATACACCACTACACTCCTGAGACAAAGGAACAATCCAAACAGTGGATTTCCACAGGCGAACCAGCTCCAAAGAAGGCAAAGACCGTAAAGTCAGCTGGTAAGGTTATGGCTACAGTTTTTTGGGATGCACGTGGAATTATACTTATTGACTACTTGGAAAAGGGTAAAACAATTACTGGTGAGTATTATGCATCATTATTAGAGCAGCTGAAAGAAGAAATTAAAAAAAAACGACCACATTTGGCGAGAAAAAAAATTCTCTTTCATCACGACAACGCCCGAGTTCACACATGCTTCGTTTCAATGGCTAAAATTGAAGAACTAAAATTCGAATTGGTCGAACACCCACCGTATTTACCAGATTTAGCCCCCAGTGACTTTTTCTTATTTCCAAACTTGAAAAAATGGCTCGGTGGACAGAGATTTACGGACAACGAAGACGTCATTGCCTCTGTAAGTGCTTATTTTGAGGAACTTCCGAAAACGCACTTTTCTGAAGGATTAAAAAAACTTAAAAAGCGATTGACCAAGTGTATAGAGCTCCAAGGAGATTATGTTGAAAAATAAAAAAAAAATTACCCAAAAAAAATTGTTTTTATACTTTATTCTAAAGACTTATTGAACTACCCTCGTACATAAGTATTAAAGATCATAAAAAAATTCTTTTTTAGACAACGACAGTTTATAAACTGTTACGTGGTAGGTATTCAAAAGTTGGCTCGCCAATCTGCGTTGCGCGTATCTCAGACCTGATGTGCTCTAGAACAAAAAACAAAGTGTTTTCATTATCTGTATAATAAAAGCTAAAGAAGTACGTATAGGATTATTTCGAAATGTCCACTTTCAGAAATTGTCGAAAGTCTGAAAAAAAATCTCATATTTATCATACAATTACAAAGAAACATTTTCAGACAATTTTGTAAAAAGCCAACGTACTTCTTTACATTAGTACCGTAGGGAGATTCTCTAAAAATATCAAGTTAGTCGGTTGAACAGATTTTGAGATCAACTTTTCCATACACATAACGCAACGGCTCCGGCACCTCATTTTGTTAAAAAAAGTAATATTTTTTATATTCTTCAATACTTGTGAAACACATGCTCATAAAACAATTTTGTATCTAATTCACTATTTTAGTGTAACAAATCATTGAAAATTCCTATGACCAATTTCATGCATCCAAGGTGATTATATACAATATTACCAATGCGTATCCTAAAGCCCAACCTTAATAAATTCGCAACTACAGGAATAAACTAGATACATATCGTTGTTTCTCTACCCATTCAAAAAACTCAACAAAGTTTCCAAACACAGCTCTTCCTCTTTCAAACATTCCACTCCACTCAATTACATCCCCCAAATCCCACGACAAATCTTCCTTTAAATACGAAAACGCCGTACAATATCCGTATCACCACCTCCCAGCAACAAATCACCAGCAAAAAATCAACAAGATCCCTCCTCCTCCTTAAAAAACTACATCATCCCGACTTCTACGTTCTCGCCGCAGCAACAAATCACCCCCGTGGACCCGAGGAATCAACAAGCCCATGCATCCTCGACGATTCGGCGATTACACATCACGTCTCGTTCGTCGCCCGGATGTGGGATGGCGCACGCCCCCATACGTAGCGAACTGGACTCCGCTTCCGACTGGCAGCGTGCCGCTTGGCTACAGAAAATCGGACGTAGGTGTCGTGTAGCAGGAGAATGGGTGCGCGCGCTGATTTTTTTCCCTAGCTTGTTTTTTAGTTTCTTCCTTTTTGAAGCGTGCGTGGAGTGGAGAGAGAGAGGATTTATTTTTAGCGATCGCGCGCGCGTGCTTTTCTTTTAGGGGGGTGCAGGACTGCTGCTGTTTGCTGCGTGCAGGGCCTTTTTTTGTCTTTGTTGTGGGATGTTTGCGTTTTAAGTGTATTGTTGGGGCTTGGATATTGATTTTTCTTAGTGGAGTGCAGTGTTTTAAATCGATTTAAATGCGATGCAAGGGGTTTACTGATGTTGATTGTGCTATTTTTACTCGTGCTAATTCTTCCACTTAAGAGTTGCGGAGTAAATGGTTTATTAAATTATAGTTTCGTGTAAAAGAATTAGTCTGTCACTAGTGCTGCGAAAGTCTGGCAGAAGTATGGCATTTGAAACTATGCCAGACAATATGTTAGACTTTTATTGAATTATGTCACGAAAACTTATTTTATACATGTGCAGTATACATAATAGAATAAATAGATACACTTGTTGCTGACATCGCCCAGAATCATAAATTAAAGAAGTAATACTTTTAATTAAAGAAACAAGTAATAATTTTAATTAAGGAAATAAATAATACTTGTTATAATACGTGGTTTTAAATATTGCAATCTTCTGTGAAATTTAAATGTTTATAAAAAAAGTGACCAACAATTAGGTTACTGTAGAGTTGTCAGAAAGCAATGCTTTGTTTTAGAATTTACCAGACTTTCTCCAGACTTATTCAGCCAGACTTTTGGTGAACTCGTGCTGTACCAAATGATCTCTCCAAAATTATTGTTTTCAGACCTGACCGATTGCATTTATATTATAAACTATATAAGTTATAACTAAGAAAGAATACTTCTTCATTTTCTCTAGAAGGAATTAAAAAAGAAATGATATAGATTTTGTAAAAACGCGAATTTTAAATCAAAAAATTAAAACTTCAGAGTGCCCGGTATCCTTAACATTAAATTAATACTTTTTTAAAGTTTCATAAGATATTATATTCTACAATCACTGATTTATTTAGCACTGTTTAGCAAATAACATGATTGCACACTGTACTTTATTTTTCTCCTCCATCATCCCGGATACACGAATACTTCTCAAACACCCCCAAAATCTTCTAAAAAAAACGTTTATCCCAAATAATTTAATCGTCCTGTTAACCAAAATTAACTTTAATTTCTGCGCTCTCCCAAACCTCTACCCTCTACTATACAACCCAACGTCCGAAATCCGACCGCGCACACGGACCCAAAGTCTCGAGTTCTCGTTCTCTCTGCAGCTTCCTACTACACCCATTTACACTTATGTACACGTCTACCGTACACCAGTGATCCCCAAAGGACTCGGGATCGCGCGCGGGCTACCGAAAAAATATTATTCTAGGACGGAAAGACAAACTGCGCGCGCGCGCGCTGCCGCGGAAAGCCAATCGTGTTTTTCTTCTTTTCCTCCTCTTTTTTTTCTCTTGACGCATAGGAGAGAGGAAGTCGCCGAGACTCGGCGCGGGGTAGAAAAAACGAGAAATTCTCACGCGCTGTTTTTTTGGGGAAGGGAGGTACAATGGATTTGGATATTCGCTCGGAGCGGCGCGAGAAAGATTCGGATGAGGGTATAATGGAAAAAGAGAGAGAGATTCGGCTACTGTGTATGAAGAGATTTGGATTTCGGTGTTGTTTCTGCGGGAGATTTTCGAGTTTTGTGGCCAATGATGCACTTGAATTTGTGGAGGGATGGAGGATTCAGGGTAACGAGGGGACAGTGGAGGAGACGGGATGCAATGTTTTTGGGGACGGATGGGTATTGTGTCGCGAATTATTTTCGTACGGTAGCGACATTGTATCTTGTGGCACAGTTTCCATAAATGAGATTTGGGAGATGCTAAGAAAATACTGAGGATACATTTTTCGTCTGATACTATTTTTCTGCAATTGCGTTTTTATTTAAAATCACAAAATTTTTGCTTTTATTAGCTATATTTAAGTGCGTACCTTATAGATTTATTCACTGATATTTTTATTCATATTTATTAGTTGAAGAAGTCTTTAAAGTAAATAAATTTATCATATTGCAATATATTAAGCCATACTGATATATATTGTACAGTTGAAATCTTAAAGTGTACAAGAAGATAAATAAAGACTTCATTTGTAAACTTTTATAAAAATATCGAATGAAAATAAGATTTTCAGATAATTATAAAACTTTTAAAGTTGTTAAAATTTTTAACTTATTTGCATTTTTACGTCATTTTTTGGCTTGAGGTCTAAATAATTCCTTCGATTATTGAATGAATTGCAATTTGTGAATTTCTGATGACCTTTATAATAAACGCTCAATTTTTTCTTAAATTTTTTCATCAAAAATGTATATGTATAATATACGTAAAACGGTACGTATTAATAATAATGTATAACACGAATTATCTAACTAATAATCTAAATTAAAAATCTATCATAAATCTGTACAATATCAGATTTAAATTTAAATCAGTGATCTTGTCTATTTGGTCAATATCCAATTTACAATTTAGCAATTTCATAATTCTTAATATTATCAACAATTTATTTAATATTTTTTTGTATTTCACTTGATTATTATTTGCAAGAACTGCTTTAGTTGATCACTTCCGGTTAACAAAATACATTCCAAATTAAGTAATTTCCAAGAAAACATAGTATCGCAACAATCCACGTCGTCTCCATCGTCTTCAATCGATAAAATTCGACGCGCACCGACATTCCACTACCTTCTGCTATAAAATAATACCTTGCAGGTCCGTACCATTTCGAAGCTTCAAACGTTTTCATTTACTACCATAAAACGCAATCAACCCCACGGCCCATATAACCGCTCAAAAGAAGCTCTCCCTTCGCGCAATCAACCACCTAAAAAAAGTCATGCCCAGAAACTCCACCACTATACACTATACATTACCGTTGCACGCATCCAGCAACAATCGACAATATATCGAAGACCGCCAATCGTCAATCGTATACACTACCCTATACACCTTCATAAAAATCCTGCAGCAATGCTCTGCCCTCCATTCAAGCATCGCATCCTACCCCAGAAACGACTTTTCCGGCTAACCTCAGCCCCCCATAACTCAAGAATCTCGCAAGATCCCCTAAACCGTAAACTATATACACCGCATAACCCAGTATATACGAGCTCTAGCCTCCTCTATAAATCGAAGCATACAGATCAGTATACAGCAAAGTCAAATAGATCGGCAGTAAGGGCGTATAGTACTTAAAATCCGCATAACGATCGTCATCATTCGTCTCGTGTGTGTGGTCGACTCTGGCCCCAGCAACTCTCGCTCGATCGACGACCCGCTGACTCTCTTCGCGGTAATATACGAAAGACTCTCTCTCTCTCTACTAGCCTCGACTCCGGAAAATGCGCATTATAAGCGAGCGAGAATTCGAAGGCGCGCGAGGGCCCCCTCATTCGTGCCCCATTCAGACATCGCTCACCCATGTGTACATAAAAGCCCCTGGTATATACACACCGAGTCTGCCTCTCCACAACGCGAAAAGAGTCCCCGTGAATGGCCCAGAGGATGATGGAGTCGCGCGCGCACGTAAGCACCCCGCGGTGGGGGTACACACAGCCCACGCGCGCGCAACTTTTCATTCATTCACAATGCTGACCACTGAAAAAAAAGAGAGAGAGAGAGCCCATTGACCCTATTCTCTTCCTTCCGAGGCGCAGGCCCGAGTTTTCTTTCTCGAGAGCGAGCGCCTTTTGTTGTCCGGGTTTTCTGCGGAAAAGGAGGTGTACGGTGTCGCGTGGGTCCTGGAGCGACATATATATATATATATGTATGTATAAGGAGAACCCCGTGGGGGCGAAATATAAAGATTGTCGCGTCGCGCGCGCGCCTTCGATTTTCTTTGTGCGTTGAGGGTATGTATGGGGTTTTGGAAAATAAGGCGGGGTTCTGGAGGAGACTTTGACTTTTCTCGGTGGAACGGCTGGGGGCCCGTGGCGTGATACAGCCGCTTTTTGCAAGGAGTCTCGTGCGGAGAAAGGGAGAATAGGAGAGTTATGTGGTTTTGTTGTGGGGCGAGAAAGTGTGCCATTTTTCAGGGAGGGAGAGGGGGTGAGGTTGAATGATTTGGGGGAGGAGTGCGTATGATGGGTATAAGTTTTTGGGGGCGGGTAGGATATTTATCTATTTTGCTCTTTTTTTTTTATTGTGTGGATGCAGTTCATTTTTCATGCAAAGATGCACATCTGGAGTAAGATTTGGAGTTTTGGTTTCAGATGTGACTTACAGTTAGTCGGGGTGTCTTTTGAGTAATATTGTTAGAAAGATGAACTGTCGGTTATCTTTTTTTTTCAGTCGAAATAACGGTGAAATCGCAAATTCTTTGTTTGAATATGCAAATGCAGTCGGCCACTGAGCATCGATAATTCATACATTAATAAAGAATGAGGCATTGAATGCATTGTGTACTTGCAGTTCAAGCTGTAATAGAAATAGTTGCCTAAGTTAGAGACTATGTATATAATATATTTAATTACTACAGAAAACCATGTTTCTTTTTAATACCATCATATAGCTTACAATTTTCAAAGCTCATTTTATTAATTGTAATGAATATAAAAAAAGTGCAGATAAGTTGATTTTTCTTAATTCTTTGAACTGTCCTATTTTTATAATATAGTCTAAGATTTTTAGTGACCAGCCAGATTTTAGTTCAGATTTTTTAGAATTAAATATATAATACCCAAATTTATAATTATAACTAATTTTGAATTTCGAAATAAGAAATATAAAAATAATTATGAATACTATTTAATTCTATTGACAATAGACAAAAGAATAATAAAACAAGTATAATTTCAAATTTAAACAACCAATGTTATATTAAGTTTAAATATGCTTCATTTGAATCTCGCTGGGATGACTATATTTGGTTTTTTGAGTAATAATAAATTCATACTAAATGTATGCTTACCTAAAATTTCATACTAACTTTTAAATCCTAATATTTCATAAGCAAATTCTTAAAATGTAAGAAAATAATGAAATGTACGAGTATTGTGATATATAATTAGTATATTACACAACACAAAAAAGTTTCCAAGAACCCCTTCTTTATGTAAACTAAATACCAGAAAAACCTCCCTAAATATACCCACTATAAAAAAAAAGAAGAAGAAGAATAACAGAAACCCAACAGCAAAACGCAAAAGTTAATTCGAGCGTTTTGCCATTGCATTTCCCGCTCAGCGTGGCGCACATGACTTTTCCATCTCTCCGACCGCGAGCTATACACACACACAACTAGCCATCGTCTCTCCCTCGCATTCTCCTCACTGAGCTATACGACCCATTCAACGACGGTCCTCTTCCTTCCGCCCGACTCCATTCAGTCTCTTTCGCTCCATTCAATCTCGGGATACGGCCCGCGGTGACTTTCGATCTTCTTCTTCTATTTTTTTTTATTTTCGCCCTCGGCCTTCCTGCGGTTTTCCGAGGCACACAGGCGAATTTCACTCTCCATTATGCTCGCTGTGCGCCAGAGGTACGGTGTGTACCTTCTCTTTTTTTTATACATGGTGACCTCGAATGAATATCGTTTTAATTGACGTTTCTCGCAGTGGGTCGTCTTTCTTGCCTCGATTTTCCTCTCTTTTACGTATAGTAGGGCGCTGGACGCTTTTTTGGTTGTATGCGCGTTTGTTTTCTCGGGTCATTCGTTGGTCTTTCGGGATGCATTCAATGCTCGTTCGGGGGGAAACGCGGACACTTCGGGGATTTGCGGAATTCCACTTTTACGGTGAATCTTTTTTGTGGTACTAATGCGCGTGGCGAGAGGTGAGTGTGAGAGAGAGAGAGAGAGAGAGAACTCAGAGGGGCTTGAGAGTTGACTTTGAAGGGGATCGGTTTCACGATTATCGACGGAGATTTGGATTAGTAGGTGAAGAATTTCTTCGTTTCTCGAGTGGTTTCGGGGCTGTAATATGGAGATGTGGGTGGCTTCGGGGAATGAGAGAGCTGTCGATTGAGTTAACACTTTTGCGCACAATGGCGAAGGGATTGGGTGGTCCGGCTAATAAAATGACGAGCGTTGCGAATATGCGGCTTTTATTTAGCAAAATTCAAGGTTAGGTTGTTTTGTGAGCTACTGCTGAAAATAGGACTTGACATTTCGAAAGAAGCTGTGTGGGATTTCAATCAGCAGCAACACTTGTAAAGATGTAGGAGGGTATTACTGTGTGTACGCTTGTGTTCATTAATATAAATAATTTTTACGATTTTTATATGAAAAATTTATAAGCTTATTATACCGGGTATGTATCGTACCATCGCCGGTAAGATATTCGCGTCGAACGTTTTTTGAAATGCTCCAATGAGATTTTCCGATTTACAGGAATGAACAAACAAGGTCGCTCTATTTCAAAAACATTTGACGCGAATATCTTACCGGTGTGTTTCATGCTTAGGTTTGTTTGAAATAATAATTTTCAACGCCAAAAATAGAATCGTCGATCATCCTAGTAGACTAAAATAAAAATTAAATTTAAATATCTTCGTTATAAGTGTAGTCAAACATGAAAAAATAAGTAAAAATCAAAGAAATGTCAGCATTTTAAAGGAGCAAGTGGTGTTGCATAAATTGATTTTTTTAATTTATTTGATAAAAATGTCGCTATTTTGTCAGTTTTTGTATCAAGTTTGGGGGTATGCAGTCACATTATTAACAAAAATAATAAAATTTAAACTAGCAGTGTTATATACTTTTTTTTTATAATAGGATACTAGAATGACGTGCTTCTTTTTTTACGATTTACAATTAAGCAACGTGAAAAAATTTTGAGAATTTGTTTGAATGAGCCACAGTTTGTATGCAAATGCTAGATCTAAAGAGCTTCAAATTATTGCAAAACAAAATCACAAGAATTGCTTTAAATATTATCGTTCAAACAGTAATAACAATATTAGGCTATAAGAGGTTTAAACAATAGAAGCGTACCAAGAAATTTTTAATCAAAGAAATGCATATCTCAATTGTATTTAATTATTACTTTTAATATACTTTCTTATATTGCATATGAAGAAATCAAATGGTAGACTGTGATGTATTTAATTTCGAAGTTTAAAACAATACTGACAAGGAGAACGTCAACCCTGCGGAGCTTGGATTTTAATGAGACTTTGAGACGTGCTTTCTGGTACATACCTAAAAATGAAGCTTAACAGCCTTATATTGTTCTAATAGTCCTTTGCATTAACTGATAAACAAACTACAAAAAAAATTTTTTTATACAAAAATTCGTTTCAGAAAAAAGAGTACTTACGAGTCTGCTATCAATTTTTTCAAAATTCAATTTATCTACAGTGATTTTCAAAAAAAGAAAATAAAATATAAGTAAGTAAATATGATATAAGTAAATAACCCGAGAATCTATATGAAACTTTTAATGAAACCAGACAAAGATAAAAGTTTGTACTTCAAAGGGTTAATATTATTAAATTTGCAATGACTTATTTTATAAAAATTTACACATTTTCTATACTGATTGGCATATTTCCACCATTTTTCATAATGTAAATAAATAATCGATGAATCTACGCAAACATTAATCTCATGTTATAATACAAATATCTCATTACAAAACGAAAAATGAGTTTCTTACTTGGATTCGATACGCCTAATCAGCATCCATTTTTTTCTCCAACCTTTTCCTGCCCACCCTCAATCCCTACTCCAAAATTCTAATCACAACCTTCGATTTCCACTTTTCACCCAAAAAACCCAGAAAACAAAAATCAATTACCAAATTGAATTTCAGGAAAAATGCCTCCTTTTTGTTTTAACACCACCATTCCGCAGCGTCATCGTGATCCCCGCACATTTTCCCCATATCCACCTCCAGCGCAAACACTTTAAAAAGCCATTCATCACCTTAAAAACACACACTCTCGCGCAAATCTGCGAATTCACCGTTTTCATCCATAAACCTTCAGCAACAAAACGCGCAACCTATCCCGTTTCTCCTCAAATTACATCAAACACAGGACTGGCGCAACGGCGGAATAATCAGGTAACATTACGAAAAGAAAAAAAGTGCGCAGCGCACCGCGGGAGATCGATCCGATGCCGATCTCATCTCTCCCTCGCGTTCGTAAGGAGTTTTTCCATTTTGCTGCGAGTATTACAAGGGAGAAAAATAGAAGCGAAAGCATATAGGCGAGATTTTTATCGCAGTCGTCGTCGTCGCTGCTCTTTTTCGGATCCATCAGAGCGAGGCACGCGACGAACGACACGCGGGAGCAAGGAGAAAAAAAAAGGGCGATCGCCGCCACGGGACGTTTTTCTCTCTATTCTTGTTCTTTCTTTTCTTTTGGGGGGTTTTGTCGATCTTTCCGATGCGGGATTTCCACGAATTTTCGTAGTAAATTTTCATCCGGGTGAAGTGCGGATGATATCTTGCGCAAGAATGTTGTCGAGATGTATTACTTTGTGTTATGGGGCTGTGCTTGCTTGTTTTATTGACGGTTATAGGTAATATTTTTGAATTATATGGGTTTTTTGGAAAGTTCATTTGGAATTTCGTACTTATAAGTTCAATTAGAGATTATGAACATGTAACGATTTAGATTATTTCGATGGGTCGTAATAAGAGAAACGTATCTCGTGAGATCCGATTAGGAAAGACAAAAATCTTCTTTGAGTTTATTTGTTATACAAACTTTTATTAACTGTTTATTAATACTAATTGATATAAAAGTATCTCTATGATAGTGAACGTAATGTTAGAACGTAATGGTATGTTAGAAATAATATGATTAATTCAGTGTACATACATGCATTTAAAAGAGCATAAAATTACCTACATTTTACAACTCTATTAGGATAAGCTCTTTCCATTCTATTATTATACATGAATATGTATTTTTTAGTTAAATCGGTTATTATATCTCTAAAATCTATGACGGAAAATCTTTGAAAAACTTTTAGATGATTAAGAATATCGAAAAAAATATTCAGGAAATCGACATACTAACGTGCTTATATAATTTAATTAGTATATTAGATAAAATAATTTCATATATAGGAATAATTAATTAAATTTGTGGAAGCTAAATGCGAATAAAGCAATTTTTTATAATTATATTAATAAAAAATAACAAATTATTCTTGAATATTTAAGTCTGTAAAAAAATAATTGTAATTGTAATATGTTACAAAATGACAGAATAATTAACAGTAAATATGCAAAACATATCATTTAAATTCAAAGCTTAAAACACAAATTAGTGCATATTTTTTCTAAAAACAGCTTAAATGTTCAATTTTATGTCTAATTATATTATGTACATAATAAAAAATTTGAGAAATCATGAAAAAAGAAAAAAAAATTATTCAATCTAACCCATTGCTACCTGTTGTCTTTATTGGTGACTCCCAAAATTGACAAAATCATAGTTGCTGTAGAATATGTTTTCAAATTTTCGGTCTTTTGACCTAAAAAAATTTGTTTACATTCTTTATACATGTATTCATTGCTGAGACCAAAACAACCTAAAGTTTTTTAAGATTTTTAAGATGATAATTTTTTAACTTTTTTGTTATTGTACATAATACAATTAAGCATAAAATTGAATATTTAAGCTGTTTTTAGATAAAAAGACTTATTACAATTTTTTCAAATTTTCATATTTAGACACCCTTTTATCCCCTTAATAGGAAATTAAAGAATTAGTAAGTTGCTACATTTATGTTTAATGAATGATTTTATAAACACCAGGAATATATTTAAAATATCAAGAATATGGAGGAATTTACGAAACTAATTGAAAATTATCATTAGTACTTATGCATAATCTATTTGTAAAAGTTTAAACACTGTATTTTATGATTTGCAGGTACCACACAGCTGCACACAGAGAACTATTAACTTAGATTTGGCAATTGTGATAAATGTAAATAAAACAGACACTATCCACGTACAATTTAGTCATATACATTCGTCATATCTATATAACTCTCCTGAAAAGGAGAGTCCTATAGGGATAATCAGATCCGACCTTACAAAAAACTATATTATACATAATTATATATAACTATATATTGTCGTATATACTGGTTATTTTTCGACAGTCTGATCTGATTATATATCCCTATATATAATTATATTTAATTTTATATACTTAAAATTTTATTTTTAACGTTCATTTTGAACAATTAGCAATAAATAACAATTAATAAGTAATGCAGATGTTTCGTGCCAATAAATCACATAATTCTGTTCGGAAAATTAGGAGATTTATAAATGTTATTACCAATCCGATCTAATAGGTGCACATATTCTATGCGTCCTGAATGTTAATAATAACTGATACACGTTCTTCATTGATTGGTAAAATATTCGAAAGTCTTTCCATGGTTTCAGGATGAAAGAAGAATAGTCAGCATACTTTTCAGAAAGTAGAATAACCAGCACAATTATGGGAAAGAAGAATAGCCAGCTCTAGACAACAACAATATTAATCTACTCAAGCTATCGGCTTCATACTGCGTAAAATAGTGAATGAAGCAAAAAGTGAAGTTCCGCGACATAAGACAATTTTATTTGACGTTGCCACGAATGAAGCAATTTGAGAAAAATACTTAAAAATTATAGCAGTCATGTGCATCTGAAGAGCAAGTCGAATGGTCATGCAACTGAAACAGTGTTTTCAAAATTATCTACAAGAATCAGAATAACTACACCCTTGTCCAACAAGACAATTCCTCACTCTCCCAAATAGCTTACCGTATAAAACACAAATTCTCCGTCGCACGGAACAATTTTATTAGACACGCCGTAAAAAAAATATACCTCCCAGATGCATCCCCGAGATCTCACAACAAATATACGCCCCTTCATACCGCACAGTCTCCCGAACTCGCCACTGTATCCGACCTAAACTTTAATTTACTTGTCAACCACGAAGGCACGGGCAAAGATCCGAGCCAAAAATCTACATAAAGGGACCTCACACAAATTCTGCCCAAATTTACAGCCCCCAGAATAGAGAGAAGACCAAAGAGGTCATATCTCGGGGTCACATCGCCGCGATCCACTCTCGTCCTCGCCGCAGCCGGGGGCATCGAGAAAAAGGGTGTATACGCTCGTATACGGGTGGAATTTGGAAATTTCGTGAGACGCAGAGGGGCCGGCATTTTATCACGCGTCAATCGCGTGCGGTTTTTTTTTCTAGACTATCGCGCGCGCGGCGTTCCTTTTAGAGAGTTTTTTTTATACTCGTTTATGGAGGGAAATTCGTGGAAGGCGAGCCGTGAAGTCGAGGAGAAGATCTGGATTGGACGATCGCGCGGCGACGCGACGCTCTTTTGTCTCCATTAGCCACGCGGCGCGCGCACGCGCGCGCTTCGGTGAGTTCGAATGAGAAGGCGAGAGCGAGTAAGCGCGAAGTAACTTGTTCGAAGGTTTTTATGCGCTTTTTTGTAGGTTTTTGGGGATTCTTGGAATTTGTTTGTTTAGCGTTGTAAGAAGGAGGGAGTGCAGGAGTTTGAATGCTTTTTTTATTATGATGTTTCATTATAATGTATAAATAGATATATTTTTATTGGTTAACATAACAATAGAACACTCTTTATGTCGTAATCACGCGTTGTTGCAGTATTAGCGATAAAATTATTCTTTGGAGTGATGAATACCTGCACTATAAATTTATAATAAAATTTTGTATTACTATCCCCGATAACACAAAACGTTTTTAGAACGTTTTAAAAGCGTTTGAAACCAAACTTTGAGAAGTTCAAAATAAAGTTATATAAACGTTTGAAAAAACGTTGTAAAAACATCTGAATGTCCGCAGATTTGTTATAAATAAGACGTTGTAAAACCGTTTTTAAAACCTTTGGATTAAAACTTTTTAAAACGTTTGAAAAAGTATTGAAAATGGTTTGAAAAAAAACTAGCATATAATATGTCAAAAGAATTATTTGAATAGAATTGTATGCTACAAATATTACCAATTTTAGAGTTACCATATGGATGATACTTCCAAAATTCGTAATATTTGTAGTATAAAATTCTATTTAAACATTTTATTCGATAGATTCCATTTTTTAATTGTTACCATTCAACAATCCTGAGAGTTTTTCAAACGTTTTAAAAACGGATTTACAACGTCTTATGCGGAATGAAACTGCTGACATTCAGACGTTTCCCCAACATTTTTCAAACGTTTTTCCAACTTTATTTTTGAACTTGTCAAAGTTTGGTTTCAAACGTTTCTAAAACGTTTCAAAAACGTTTTATGTTATCAGGGATCACAGATTGACAAATTACATTATAGGACGAAGTTGTTCTATGAAAACTTCGTTATCACTACTTATAGAAAAATATGAAAAAGAAGAAAGAAAGAATGCAAACGACTTAGTCTGTGATAAGTGCAAGGTACAATCCATTTATTGCACGACGAGGAAAGACAATTTAGTCCAGGCGGATTAGACTAGAAAAGTGCGGTTTTAAGAATAGTATTTTTCGACACTAGTGGGTGCGTTGGCTCGATTCGCTCGGGCGAAAAACGTCCCATGCGCTAAAGATAAACTTACCCACCAGTGTCGAACAATATTTTATACCACGAGTGCCTAAAAATCATGTCAAAATTGCGATTTTTAGGTTAGGGTTGTATAAATGTACTTTAACTCTAATTTTTTTTTTAAAGAGTGTTTCAAGTTATTTAGAAACCAACTGTGACCATATTCTAAGCTGGTAGGTAGCGTATCACCCCGAAAAAATTAAAATTATTTTTATTTTAGGCTCTTTTATCGTTATTGATGGAAATAATTGTTTAAATTTTTATAAAAAATATTGTGTTTGGACTGCATAATATTTTAAAATAAATCTAGAATTTCTAATTAATGTGGGAATTCAATCATTTACCACCAATTTACTCATAACTTGTTATATATTCGTAAAAATATAACAAATAACATTAATATGTTAAATATATATATATATATATATATATATATATATATATATATATATATATATATATATATATATATAAGTCCATGCATATATATTATGTTAAACTACTAAATTCACACTTTACTGGTATAGCCCCTGTGCTATTCAAGCATCAATTCGTAGAATTTTGACATAGCAATAATCTGTATAATACGTACTTTTCTTATAATAGCTGTCTGCTGCGATGAAAGTATATAAAAAGTCCATGCATATATATTATGTTAAACTACTAAATTCACACTTTACTGGTATAGCCCCTGTGCTATTCAAGCATCAATTCGTAGAATTTTGACATAGCAATAATCTGTATAATACGTACTTTTCTTATAATAGCTGTCTGCTGCGATGAAAGTATATAAAAAGTCCATTCATATATATTATGTTAAACTACTAAATTCGCAGTTTACTGGTATAGTTCCTGTGCTATTCAAGCATAAATCGTAGAATTTTGGCATAGCAATAATCTGTATAATACGTACTTTTTATAGTAGCTGTATACTTCGATGAAAGTATATAAATTAATTATAATTTGAAAAGTTCATAATTTAAAGTCACCTTGTAACCATTTTAAATAACAGTAAAAATCATCCCTTATTTTACTTTATATATGATTTCTGGGACCTTCAAATGTCTTTTTCGGACAAAAAAATTAAAATATTCCACCCAGCCCCTTTTAATTTATTGAAAATCATAATTTTTCCAGTAAATATGTCAATATTTGCTACATCAGCATTAATGAAATCAAACATAAAAATCAAAGCACGCAATATTCTAAAAATCCGCCAAACACACTAAATTTCAGTCAATCGTCGCAAAAGAAAAAAATTCCTCGCAACCGCACTCATTAAAACGCCCCTTCCAAAAAGTCAAGCAAACGAACAAACGCACTCCATCTCGTCAGATCTCGAAAAAATTCTCGCCCCGCAAGAAACTGCACACTCCCTCGGACCGCAATTATCTAACAAAATCCCCTCCGGAAAACACTTACCAAACCTCCTCGACTCTCGCGCTCATCTTCAAATTAACGCGAGGGAAAAAATAATCACCCCGCGCACACACTCCGCGCAAAATCAATCGCAAAAAATCAGTCGCTGCTGCGGGCTTCGGCAGTCTCCTCTCTCGCATAAACAAACCCACGCCCATGTGCGTCGCTATCTCCTCGGCAGCAGCACTCTCCCGGGAATTTCTACGCCTCGGAGCGCCACACCAGTGTACGCGCGCATCGCGTGCAACCCGGACCCATTATACACCCGTAAGGGCCTTTTTCGAGGAGGCAACGTATAATGCAGTGTCCGGACCAATCCTTCAACGGAGTTTCTGCTCAACCTTGGAAGTAGAATAAAATCAATACAATCGAAGCTACGTACATTTCAACAAGACAAACAGATAGATAATACTTTTTTCTATTTTTACGTACATCACGATATTTATGTATACAAGTAGAATTAACGTTATTTTACGGTTTAGACTGAAGCGAAACTCCGTTAAAGCGTAGCTCCGGACACTACGTAAGAAGGAAGGTAGGTAGAGAGAGAATGGAAGAGGAGAGAAGGCTGCTGCTGCTGCTGCAACCGAATACATTATAAGGACGCGCGCTCGCTTTCTTCGCGAAGCCGAGCGGAGCTGAGCTGATCCGAGCCGGTCCCTATTAAAAGTCTATAGGAGTGAGGTGGACGCGAGGAGAGCGAAGGAGAGTTTTCGGATGGGCCATCGGCCCGAGGACTCACGCGCCTGCGAATTTTGCCCCGCGCGTGCTAGTCTTTAGTTGGGAGTTTTTTTGAGGAATTAGGACGGGGTGATTAGGAGATTGCGCTGGGGTTAATTTTCGTTATGTTAGCGGGTTCTTCTCTTGAGTTTTTGCGATTTGTAGAGGGGGAAGAAAGGAATGAAGGTTTTTTTTGTTGAATTCGAATATACTCTATCTGATTTTTGAGAATTATAATATTAAATTGTAACTGTTTTAGGTCTTTTGAGAAGAAGGAATATCAGACATTTTCTAAAACTAGTGTATTTTGATTCCTAATGTCTCAAAACATGTTTCTATAATATTTTTAGCAAAACTTTTTTTACCATTCCAAAGCTCCCTCTATGAGGAAGAAATACAGGTCCGATCAATTTTGATAATTTTCAGTTTGTTGACTAGAGAAAAGTCCATTCAAAATGGTATTTTCTGAGATCTTAAATATTTTCTATTGCGATAATAATACTATCAATAAATATCGCTAAATGAGACGCTGAGCTTTTCGCATAAGCTACTCGCAAGTCGTTAAAGAATAATCTTAATACCATATAAGGGGAGAAAAATTCTACAACAAATAAGACGATAATGCTAAATACATATTTTATATTACAGCTAAAAAAGCATGTTGATGGTACGTTTTATTTTATCTCACTGTCTTTACAATTTCGGGTTAAATTATACCCATTGAGGAAAACTCTAAGAAGGATCGGTTGAATTTTATAACAAATTTTAAGACTATATAACAACCGATTTAAAATGTTAATAAAACAATACATCACTTAAACAGGAATAACTTTTATATTTTAATATCTCATTATTTCTCAATTTTTCTACACATTTTATACCATCCAAAGATTCAAAATAATTTTTGTTCTTAAAAATTTATCAATGACTGACCCTTGAAAAATATCCAAATTTAGCTGATTTTAGGTTAAAATTTGACATATATGTTAATGAAAAAAAAATTATGGTGGCAAGGACGCACTTGATTTTGTATTACTGGGTTATTTATCTTGATTAAATAATTGTTGTCATATGTTTTTCAATCTCTAACGTAAAAGTGCAAAGAATCAATTTTCAAAATGTATTTGTGAAAAAAAATTTGAGTGGCAAGGACGCACTTGATTTTTTATTATTGGGCTATTTATATTGATTAAGTAATTTTTGTCATTTGTTTTTCAAGCTCTAACATAAAAGTGCAAAGAATCAATTTTCAAAATGTATTTGTGAAGGTAGGGCCGTCTTAATGTTAAGTTTAGGTAACCATAGGACAAAATATTTTATATTTTTACTAATTACAAGATAATGAAGGGGTTACAAGAAAAAAATTCGAAATTTTGGAAAATTTTGGACCACTTAAATGTTTATTTATATAATGTCATCTTCGTCGTTGAATAGTGGGGAAATATGCATTTCATCACTTTCAGGTGGCTTTCTGGTGATTTTCCAAAGTTTTTGTTTAGTCCGCGATAAAGATCTGAAAAAAATACCTAATATTCGTAAAATAATTCGTAAAAAGAATTTTTTTCAGAATTTTTCAGATTTTTTACCCCCCTAGATTCCAAAATATACACACATTAGTCATTTTTAAACCGGAATAAGGTAGGTTTTGTAAAGTTGGTTTGCGTCAAGATAGATCACCTATTCATCGAACAGATTTAGGAAAATTTATCATTATTCTAGACATCAAAAAGAAGAAAAGTTAGCATTTATTATACTTTTAAGTCTATTAATTTACGTTTAGGAATATAATCTATTAAAATCATAAATAAATATCATGTTTTCATGCTTTTTTGAAGGTTAATATCATATCATTATATGTCATTAGTAATTCAATAAAAGTTCATTAATAAATGCGAACTTTTAAAATTAAAATTCTGATATGTTACGTATTGCATCCTTGCATCGGATTTATTAAAATTCTTTAAATCTTTCATGTATCAAATACATTTGGTACTATATCAGATAACTATATTAGGTACTATATTAGGTAAACAATAATTAATTATAAATATACTAAACTTTCAAGTCTTCATTCTATGTGGTACAAGAGCGTAAAAATGCTAAAACTTTATTTTTAATGCATTACTACCACTATCAAAAAAATTTTCTTGCGCTTAGATTACTTGTATGTTTTCCATTTACAACTAACGAGTACTTTTCTGCAATAAAACTTTTTTCAATTTTTCGGTCAAAAATTACCAGATAGCTACTTTAAAAGGGGTTTTCTATTGAAAGAATTTCGATTCTAAAGCGATAAAATGCACATTTTCCCGCTGTGCGTCGTCGGCAATTCTTTCCCCTCAATCTCAGATATTTAAAATAAAAAATAAAACGTCTGTGCCAGGTCCTAGAGAGCAGAGTGAAGCGGATGTCTTGCATATTGATCTGTACATACAGGATGGAGATCGTTTTTGTACTTTTTTTCTGATAATATAGCCGAACAGTGGGAAAATGTGAATTTTATCGGTTTAATAGGTGTTTATTATTGAAAATTTTACGATTTTGAAGCGATAAAATGCATATTTTTCCATTATGCATCTTTCCCACAAATGCGGCTAGTGTATCATAGTTTTTAACATTTTATGTCTGTCCTGGTTTGAATCGCTGTGCGAATATTACGATTTCCGGTTTACTATCGGTTTGTATCCATTTTAGAATTTCGTACAATGCCTTCAATTATAGAAAATATGTAACTACAATCATACGGGCCTGTCGTCCAGCAGTTCACGGTACATTCGAAAGAAAATATTTTCCACAAAAAAAGTAATTTTTCTACAGCTTATCTAGAAAAAGATTAAAAGAAGGTACAAAAGTATCTTTTCTGCATATTAGGTATTAATGTTTCTTACCGGTATATGCTTCAAATTTTGTTATCAACTTTTTCTAAAAAATATTGGTAAGCTCTTTTTTAAGTTTAGTTACATTTTCGTCAACGGATCAGTTAAGTTGGTTATTCCGGGCATAAAATATTTCAAGGTGCAGTTAAGTGATTATCAAATTCGATGTAAACGTAATTTTGAAAAAAATACAGTAAGTACTTTTTTATATTCTTATCATGGATTAAAACTCATACTTTTACTTTTACTTTCAATTTTAATTTTATATTTTTAATAACAATCTTAATTCTTTTAAACAAACAGTTAACACTTAAATTAATTTTACAAACTTATAAAATCTGTAAAAGGAAGGTTAATTTCTAACAATGTCATCAGAGTATTTAATTATGTGGGTTCCTGTATTAACGACATAAGTCCACTTTGTTAAAATCGAGTTTTGAGCGATTTTGGTATCCTCACTTAGTATATGTTCAGATAAAAATGCGAAATATCAGAAACGTGTACAAATAAGTGACTATATCTACTATTTATGGACTATATATATAGTATTTATACAAAAAGTGGAGTTATGTCGTTATATCTTTTACCCACAGAATTTATTGACCATAAATGATATTCATTTATTTAAATTATTAAAAGGTGATCGGCTCTTGATTAAATAAGAATGTTTTTGCTTTCTCAAAGAGAAAGCTTTGTAACGATGAGTTTTTTGTAATCTGAGATTACGATGTATTTCGATGTCTCTGAGGTCGTTGAATCGAAATATATGTTTTAAAAAATATCTGTCTGTATGTCAATGATCTATTGAGAGATATGCAACAGGATACAATCATGTCTTATGCTGACGACACTGTGATCATCGCGAGTAATGATACGTGGTCTTTGGCACAGGACAAAATGAATGGATATCTAAATCAAGTGTCAACATGGCTTACTCTAAATAAGTTAGCTTCGAATGTAAGTAAAACTGTATATATAACGTATGGAAATTACTGTGATAGTGTTCCTGACACACTAAACGTTAATATAGGTATCCAAACAATAAAAAGAATAGAATGTCATAAATATTTAGGATTGATCTTCGATTTCAATATGAAATAGGGCAGACATATAGAATATATTGTCAAAAAACTACATACTTGACATTTATTTGTCAAAATTAAAAATATAATAGAAACCAAAACATTCATGAGAATTTATTATGCATTTTTCCAAAGTTTAATAAATTATGGAATAATTGCATGGGGAGGAGCATGCAGCAATACTTTAAACCGAATACTTAACCTAATTATTTTTTTCGTTTTTTAATGAAGATTCGAAATTAAAAAGAAATTTAAAACTTCATCGACTCGTTTCTTTAATAAAATTTATTGAATTTTGGATTTTTGAGTTTTAGTTTTTCGAGTCTTTTTAAGTTGATAGTATGTTTATTAATGTAAGAAGTTTCTTGTGTAACTTACAAAGTAATATTTAAAGTCTGAAAAATACATTTTTTTCGACTTTTAGAGTTAATATGTTCACTTTACCATGATGTCCCTTATAGATATCGTTATTTACCTTACATAATCTTAAAATAGACCGCAGTTCATTTAGATTATTCATCTAAAAATTACTTCGAATCAATTTTGAAGAATAACATAAAATTTTAAATAATTTTATTTTATTTTTTAGATCTCTTCGATAAAGCAATCTGCCAAAGCATATTTGCAATGTATTCACTATACACATGGTAACATATGCAAAAAATCAGCAATTACGATCCCAATATACAAACCTCCAATAGTCTGCAAATTTCGCTACATAACTTCCTTAACCCCACTCCAAGAAAAATACATTTTCAACCAAATCAAGAGCCCGGCTAATAAACAAAAACGGTACATCAACCCGTGCCTTCGAAAAAAAGCCGCAGCACAATATCCACAAATGATTTCAATCATTGCTTCGATCATAATCCTCAAAAAAATTAATCATATCTCCTTTGCACCGCCGCGAAACCAAAGCGCAGCTCGCCTCGTCCGAAAGAAAAAAGGGGCCCCGGTATATTTCCATTATACAGCCGCGCGCGGGCTCGCGCACGGAAGACCCGTCGATCGGCTCGCGCGCCGCGGTATATAAAATCGAGGAGATTCATTTCGAGATCGATTACCCCGTTTATCCTCGCCGCCACCTGACTACGCTTCGGCTCGAAGCGGCCACACTGCAGCCCCCCCCCCCCCCCCCTGGAAACCGTTATACACCACTATAGTGTACGTGCGTGTACTGATTTTGAGAGACAAAGGACACTCTTTTGTACTGCGCTGGGTAGAGGTATTTTTGTCTAAAAGTGTTAATAGAAATTTTGAAGGTACTAAACTTTTTCACTGGTTTAATGGAAATGAAAGTAATATTTGTAATCGTAACATTTTCGACTCAATTTTAATGAATATTCAAAGAAATATTTGAAGGGCATTCAGATAATGGCTCTAGCATCTATGCACTAATGTATACATTTTTTAATTGACTCTAATAGCATCTTGGTAGACGAATAAACTGAGTATTGCAAAATATATTGAAAATAGCTGACTTTAAATTAAGCACTTTAATATAATCCTATAATTGAAAAAAGCCTGGTATAAAAAATATTTAAAAATCTTGAAAATATGTTAATAAATGTCAATGAATACCAAAGTTTAACGTTTATTCTACAGTTTCTATTATCCGCAAAAAGAAATGGAGTTGTATTCGTGAAAAAATGTTTTATTAGAAAATACCTACGTATTTATAAGAAAAATAGAGATAATATAAATACAAAACAGTACAAAATGTGATAATGTAAATAAATGTGAATATGGATATGGAAAATTTATGGAAATTGCTAATGTAGTTTTAAACATTAAAAAATTATTTTAAATTTATTTAATTAATTTTATTAATTGTTACAATCAGACGTAACTGAAATTGGGCGGGAAGGCGCGAAATGGATGGGGTTGGTACAAAATAGGGAAACGTGGAAGGCTTGCGTAGATGAGGCGATAAACTTTCGAGTTCGAAATGCCATTTAAAAAAAAAAAAAAAAAATTTTTACAATATATTTATGTACGAAACTCTACCGAAATGTAAATATATTTCTTCATCTTACGGAATAATTTTTAAAATAATGTAAAACTATGAGAATCGTACTAAATAGTTTAAATTCATTTATAAATACTTAAATGTATTTAATTTTCTTTAATTTCGTGAAAAGTCATTAATTTATATAACCATGCCCAATTTTTCACTTTTTCAAACAGTCCAATAGTTTTTAACAAACTTATCTACGGCATGGTGCCACAAGTACACGTGCATGCACCATATAACCCCACCCCCGTACCCGTAGTACACAGCACCCATGGAAGAATTTACTATCGGCAGAATACTGTTCCAGTATTAGTTGCCGACACTACCAGTACTTGCAAACGTTAGAGGTCCAGCACTAAGATGTAACGGGGATGATAAAAACGAGCCAGTACAACACTTTTCTTCTTGATATAATCAAAATTGTACAAGAAATATAAATTTTTAGACACATGCGAGACACTTCACTCAAAATTTAGTGTAATAATCATAATTACCGATTACTATCGCGCGGTCGAAAATTTCACGTAAGGTTAGTAATCGTACATTAAATTAATACTTTGTTAAAAACTAGCCTAAAAAGTAGGTTAACTTACGCTTGAAGATTTTGCGATGTTTTGTTTTCTTTCAATATCCGCAAAAAGTATTGTACCGACTCTGACACATTTTTCGGGCCAACGTCGATTCTTTTTACTGGCCCATTCTTATCAAAACGATATAATCTCCTTGTTGTTTCAGCACCGAAAAATAATTTACCGGTATACAATATTCAGCCAAAATCGGCCCGAACTATCACTGCTGGCAAATTCTTTCATGGGCAACAGCACGGAGACAGAGAGAGAGAGAGAGAGGTAAGCATTTCGCAGTAACGACACTTACCTGCTGCGCCAAAAATCTCCTTTCGCGGTATTACGGCCAATATAATACTCCCCTAATATAGTATCTCAGTCAAACGTCTAACTCCCCTCTCGCAGGATACATCCGACATCGACTGTCACCGAGGGGACGAGTGCACAACTTGCGCGGTGCACGCTTATATTGATGAGGGGGGGCTTAAACGATTTATATAGCGCGCGCGGTGTACTGGTGCTGTATATATATATATATATATATATATATATATATATATATATATATATATATATATAGCATATATATATATATACTGCGCGAGCTGTACTGCACAACTTGTTCGGCGAAATTGCACTTTGCCTCGCTCCGCGAGAGCTGCAGGTATATGGATTCTTACCTGCACTGCAGTGGAGATGTAGATGTACTTGTAGGACGCGTATATGGCTTTACGACGCTGCTGTTTATAGCTGCGTATTTGGAGGGAGAGTGGGTATGAAGTGTATATTGGATGGGTGTTAAAGATTTTTGGGAAATTTTTGCGGACGTTATTAGGATGGAAGAGTTTTTGACGGGTAATGAGGCGCTTTGGGAGGAATTTTGATATCGCATTATCGTATTAGAAGGGTCGTCGATTATGTTGAAAAAATCGTCGGTGATTTTAAGGTTCTTGTTACGTTTCGAAGTTGCTAAATCGAATTTTAGCTTTATATTATTGAAAATGATTAACGTAATCAAAATCTTTCGTTGAAAAGATAATAATATTACAAAATTGTTAAACAACTAAAGAATTTTTCAAGTAATTCAAGCATTTCAAGACATTTAACTTTAAAAATAATATAAATTGTATCAAAGAACGAAAATAATACGTGAATTTAAATTATTTAAATGAATGAATTCAATGCAAAAACTGTGAAAAGTCTTGAAAAATCAAGTTTTATAAAATATTTCTTATTCTTGAATATTTATTTATGCTTATTAATAAAAATATGTTTGTTAAATTAATAATATAGAAATGAGGGTTTGTGATAAATAAGTACACACTGTTTTAATTTATAATATATAACTTCTTATTTAATGTAATAACGATTGATCTTTTGATCGATATAAGAATATATACATATACATTACAGCCATACAATAAGTTTCATCGCAGAGTAGCATCTACCGGAGTAGTAGGCACTGAATAAGGCACTGGCACGCAGATTACAAACTATCTCTCCATGTCTACAATAGACATCGTCCTCACATTATAAAAAAATCAGCCGCCCCTCGTATATCTCTTTTTATTTCATCAAAAAAATCGGGTGCGCACCCAGCGAAAGACTTGTCGCTTTGTCATATATCTCTTATTCCTTTTTTTCATGTGCACTTGGGCCCCTTTCGCGTCGTCTCCGCTCTTTTCTTTCATTACCATACAATGCGATGAAGATACAACTCTCGAGCGTATCTTTATATATATCGATCGATTTATGAAAAAATTAAGTCTATGTACATGGTATCGTATACTCCTGCACTGAGATTTTGGAGTTCTCGGCCGTGGTGACCGAATTTTTGCTCGATTCTATTTTATCCTCTATTTTTCAAAGTGTGATTGGTGTGATTTTCAGTACGTCAAGCCAAGATTTGCGTTGGTCGTTGATTTAAATAAAATCAAATATTTCCATTCGATGACCACAACCGAAAAATCGATGATTCCTTATCTCAGCGCAATTACAGCTAGACATAAATACTATATTTACAAGGAAACGCATCGTTATTCTAAAAACATGGCCATTGAATCATATTATAGTCAGAAAACATAAGTCGTATTTTCCTCCTTCTCTCGCCACCTCTCCTTCTCCTACAATTGACTAGATCGCATCGGAGGTCCGCTTAAATGATCGATACAATATATACACAAATCTCGCTCCCTCCTCCAAAAAGAATCGCCTCTCTTCCGGCGCACGGCAACTCATCCTCTTTGCTGTCGTCGTTTTTTCGCTCCGCTTTCTGTAACACAAAAAATAAAAAATGTCCATGAGTTAAAGCTTTTCGAGGGTCTTACGCAGACGTATAAAATCAAATAATCCAAAGACACTAGTGCCCGCACGCCAGGTATGAAAAGGGGGGAGGCGAGCAATAAAGTGTGTCGTATTTTCGGATGGGGGGGGGGGGGGGGTGTATGGATCGAGAGGATCGTAGGATCGAGAGGTGGCCAGGTATACGGCATCCGTGATCCGGAAAAGCGGAGAGCGGATTTTTCAGGTAGAAATCGGAGGGTTGAAAGGGAAGGAAGGCGATCCCCGGCCTCTGCGCGGAGGGAAAAAAAATAGTGCGCAGTATAACGGAGATCGAATGGTAAATATGGGGCGAGAGAAAGAGAGGAAGAAGAATTTAAAATATTTTTGCTCTTATGTTGAATTTTTGTTTGAATTGAATATTATATAAAATGTTGAATATGAATATTAATGAAAATTGTTAGAATTGAATTGTTTAAAATTTTGAATTTTGATACTAATTGTTCGATTGTTTGATAGTCTGAATAAAAATCTAAATAATAAATAGATCTCTAAAGACTTGAAGAAACTCGAGCATTTCTAAAGAAATCAAAGGCTTGAATATTATGCATCGAAATCAGCATAATTAATTCAATTGAGATACAAATTTGAACTACCTTACACAGGAATCGAGCCGCGCCGAAACTTTGCATATAATTCCGAGATAAATATTCAGCAAGCCCGAAAGAAGACAGAGCCGAGTGAGAGAGTGAAAAGAAGAGCCCGAGCTCCGCGCGCGCAGGGGATGATTTCAGGTAAAAGGTGGGTTTTGCGCCTTTGGAAATAGAAGGGACGCGCGTATATACCGGTTCGAGGCGAGCGCGCAGACCCACCGACAAAGGGGGAATATCCATCTCTCTCTCTCTCTACTCTTCTTATCCAGGCTACTCCGTGCCTGCGGGATGCATTCGTGTTAAATGCAGCGAACGAGAGCGAGCCGCGAGAGAAAGGAAGAATGAAAAAGAGCGAGAGAGAGATGGGTAGAGATTGCCACGGCGAAATGGAAGCGCGAGCGCAAAATTGAGAACGAGAGAGGAGTTAAGGGATGAAGAGGAGGGAATAAAAAGACGCTAACGACTCTGCGGCGATTCTCGAGCGAACGGGATTTCTCGGCCATGACAATTGCGAATTGCATGTGTTTTCTTTCTTTTAAAGAGCAGTTAACGAGATGATTGAATTAAATTTTTGTTTGTGTTTTAAAATTATATCAATAAATTTATAAGTTCGTTTATTTTGTAATTATTTGGTATAAATTAATATTTAGAAGGAAAAAAAACTTTTTTTAATACGTGCGACAAAGGACATAGCGATATCAAAGAAAAAATAAGTGTCAAAAAATACAAAAAAAGAAGCGAAAGAAAAGACGAAAAAAAGGAAACCCCGAGACATGATCGATGCCCTCGTACCGTGAGGACAAAAGCCCAAAGCCGAGGCGCGAATAAAAGTCCGTGTTCACGTACACACGCGCATACACGAGACCCCGGAATACTACTGCTCCTCCGGAATCGAAATCCCGGCCCGTAACGAAGAGAAGAAGCAAAGAAAGCGAGGACCTCCTCAAAAAAAAAAAAGAGAAGAGAGAGGACGACGAAGCAATGAAACGAATCGATAGTATATACGTAGAGTCCTAGGGGCGTCGCGTCGCGCGCACAGCGGCAAAACCGAGCGAGGGGAGGAACAACGCCATTGCAGAGGGAGGAAAAAGGAGAACCTCTCTCTCTCTCTCTTCTTTTCAATCGGGAGGATAGACTCTATAGAACCGTGGGGCCCTGTATGAAAGAAACGTCGCGGGACAAAAGAGAGCGAGCGAGCGAGCGCGCGCGGGGCCCGTGAATGGGAGTCTGCGCGCGGAGCGCATTCAATGGAGAGACCGAGAGAGAGAGAGGGGTCGTCGGGCATTGTGAGGGGGCAAGGTCACAAATCGCGCGCGCGCTTTTTCTCTTTGAGGGAGAGAGGAAGTGCCGCGGGGTAAGGAGCAGAGCGGGGTTGTTAATGAATTTTGGCATGGGGATGGGTTTTTGCGAAAGGGAGAGAGAGAGAGAGTGAGGAAAATGAGGTGGGGAGGGGGAAGGGGTGAGGGAAATGAGCGGGGGAACAATGAACTTGACATTGGCGGTGCGTGTGGCATTGGGTGGTGAAAGAGTGATATTGAAATTTATGGTTTTGATTGATTGAAGAATTCTTTTTAGCTTTTTTCTCCAATTGAAAATATCATTCTTTCAGTTTTGGATAAACATTGTGTACTTGGATCATTATAATTAAAAAGTAGATGATTTATATAAAAAATGTAATGATTAATTATGATGAAACATATCAAAATAACTCTTTTACATGTAAAACATCTACTTTGTATACATACAATTTTTAATATGAATTATTTTGTGTCAACATTTACTTGAAATCAAACGCAAATTATCACAGATTAATTAATAAGTAAATTGATAGATTTTTTTATAAAAAAAGCGTATTAATTAATGAATATAATATACTAAACAACTTTTTTTACACGTAAAATATCTACTTTTTAAACGTAATTTTTTTGAACGTGAAACATTTTGCGTGTAATTACTCATTACTCTCAAAATACTTGCAAAATATTTCACGTAACACAAAAATAAAACGTACAATTAAAAATATAAAAATTATAACTCAACCAACCTTATGAAAAATCCGGAGCAGCCTCGCCTCACTCCAAAATCCAAAATCCAGACATCGAAAGATCTCTCTTCACTGTCCCTGCTGCCACAGCGAGATGTAATCCAGCAGCTCATCGTCCTCGGGACTCGTGGGCTCGTAGCTATCGTACGCATCCTGATTCGTGGTCGTGTAGATCGCGCTGGGAAAACTGGTGCCGTATCCCTGGCTGCCTCCCGCGGAGGAGGCCTCGGACACGAAGCTGGGTGTCGGCGAGCTGGAAGCCTCGGAGCAGGGCGCGGGAATGTAAACCGGCGAAATGCTCTGCTGCCTGTGAAGCTGCTGGATCTGCTGCTGCTGCTGCTGCTGCTGGGGCTGGTGGTACTGCAGATGATGATGGTGATGGTGATGGTGAGCGTGGTAAACGTCGTCGTCCCCGCTCTCTGACTTGAGCTCGAACTTGACCATCTCGATCTGGGGATGATGGTGCTCCAACTCCACGTCCGAGATGGAGATGACGCTGGAGGTGCTGAGGGACTGGTTGGTCTGAGGCGAGGGCGAGCTCGCTACGCTCCCCGAGGACACCGAGGCTTCGGAGTCGTGCTCGTCGAGGAGGTCCTTCAGGTTCCTGATGTACTCCACGGCCATTCTGAGGGTCTCGACCTTGGAGAGCTTCTTGCTGCCGGCTCGGGCGCCGCCGTGGGTGCCCGCGGTGTTGTTGCCCAGCGCCTGGGCGAGAGTCTGAGGGATGTGCTGTCTGAGAGTCGCGAAGCCGTTGTTCACCTGTTTCACGCGGTTGCGCTCCCTGGCGTTTCTCCTCGCGACGGAGGCCGGTTGGTGCGGCGCTTCGGGGGTGGAGGTCGTGGGGTAAGGTGTAGCCTGAGCGTACATCTTGCGCTTCTGAGCGGCCTGCGACTGCTGGGCCTGAGACTGCACCTGAGTCTGGGCCTGCTGAAGCTTGACCTCGTTGTTGTTGTTGTTGTTGTTGTTGTTGTTATTGTTAGCAACGATGACGTTACCGCGATGGGCAACCTGATGGTAGTGCAGCTGTTGCTGTTGCTGCTGCTGCTGCTGATGATGATGATGCTGATGCTGATGGGGCTGCTGCACGTTCAGCATCATGGAGACAAGGTGCTGCTTGGCACCGGTGAAACGACTGATCTGGCTGCTGCTGCTGCTCTCTTCGAGGCCCACCAGTGTCATGGCACAAGGGCACTTGTCGCACAACTGTCTGTATATCTCTCTTTAATATTCCTCTTCTTCCTTCTAGTCACAAGGGAAGAACTAAGGAATCGAACGCGCACGCGGCTGTTCTATATATATATATATATATATATATATATAACTTATGTAGAAACACGTGTGTATGCGCTGCGAGAGAGACGGAGGAAAAACTCGGAAAAAGATTTTTCTCCGCTGAAGGAAAGGAGAACGAAACACTGTAGTAGAAACGTGTGCACTCGGTGGTCGTGGCTCCCGAAATACCTCGGGTAAGGGGCCACGGGGCCTTATATAGGGCTCGGCCGGGCACGCGCCTCGCATCCCCACTACTACCTGCTGGCAGCAGCACCAGGCCGCTCGGCGGCACGCCAGCGCTCCTTAGCTATAGCTATACAGCTCGTCGGGGGCCCTAAAGCGCCCGGCTCGTCTCGTCTGCTCGAGAGAGAAAGAGAGAGAGAGAGCTTCCACCGGTCCAACCCCCTCGCTCCCCCCTCCTCGCTCTCTCTCATCTCTCGCTCGCTCTCGGCTTCTCTTTGCGTGCATGTGTATGCTGCTCCTGGGTCTGGGTGCTCCCCCTCTCCTTCTCTCTCTCTCTTCCCCCGTCCCTTTTCTGCTGTATGCTGCTGTATGCTGCTGCTACTCCTCCTCCTGTTGCTGCTGCTGGATGTGGCTGCTGGATGCATGTAATGTGTATAGGGATTCGATGAGTATGTGCGTGAGTGTGTGTGTGTGTGTGTGTGCTCGATCAACAAGTAGACGTGTGCGAGTGCGCGTGTAATCATTCACGGGTGTACGTGATCAACAAGTCCGAGTGCCCGCGCGCGTGTATTATAATGTCGGCGCGAGCCGCACTCGCGGCGCACGTTGTACCCCTCTAAATTCTAGAGAGTGATTATGGCTACCCTCGTTGGAGAGAATATTTTTAACTATAGTCATACGTTTACTAAGTTTTAATTTGATTGTTTAAGTAGATGCACCTTACAAAAATGGGTTGGATACACCAAAAATTGTACGTGTATGGGTATGTGTATATGTATATATGTATTGTACATGTATGGGTATGTGTATATGTATGTATTGTACGTGTATGTATGTATGCATATGTGAATTGTGCGCGTATGGGTATGTGTATGTGCATATGTATGTCTATAGGTACGTATGTATGTCTATAGGTACGTATGTATTGTACTTATGTATGCGTGTATGGCTATTCTTTTGGCGAGAATATTCTAACCTTATCAATTTGAGTAGATTTACTATAACACGTAAATTTTATAACAACAGCATTACGACTCCAAAAATGTACCCTGTGTGCATGCATGTGTATTTATGAGTGTACAACATATATATCGCACATGCGCAAGCGTGATCGATATGCTCAAGCATGTGCACTCGAGCAAATAACAATAAGCATCTTCTAAATTTACATACACGTATATGTGCGTGTATGATTGTGTTCATGTGCGCATGTGAGTGTATGTATGTATGTATGTGTCTATGTGTGTGTGAATATGTGCGTGTGTGTATGTGCGTGTACATTATCAAAAGTATGTATAAGTGCAATATATAAACGTGAGCGAGAGTGATCGCACACACACACACTTACACACACGCTGGTCCAGAAGCCTCACACCAAGATTCTCATCTCAGCTCCTCCACTCTTCTCCATCTCTCTCTTTCTCTTTCGACTCTCTCGCGCGCGCGTCCGCGGCACGCGACCGCCATCCCTCCCCCTTTTCTCGAAGCGCGAGCTGAGCGCGAGCCGCAGCATCAGGGAAGGAGGGAGGGGGATCCCCGACTTTCGCTCGACGCGCGGAATGCGCGAGAGGCGCAACAAGCATATAAGCTTCTGCGATATAGCTCTGTTTCTTTTTCTCCGCGCCGCTGCAGCAAGATCAAGTGCACATGTGCACAAGGTGCACGCGCGAGGAAATTGAGAGTGCCGAGCGCGCGATCGATTTTTGCGATGCAGTGTTTTTCTTTTATTGCATTTGGGTGGGATTTGAAAGTTAAATTTGGTTTGTGGGTATGCTGGGGGGATTGTTTCTTTTTGATTGGTTTTGGGGGGGGGGGGGGGGTGAAGATAAAGTGCAGAAGTCTTCATTCAGGGATCGATCGGTGTTGGTATTTTTGTTGTTAAGGAACCTGTTGATTCATTAAGTCGGGTAAGATAGCGTTGCGGATGGCTTGTTAGAGGGCTTTTTATTTGGGTTTCGAGGATTGCGATCGGTGGATGGGTCAATTTGAGGGATAGTTTGCTTGGTGTTGCGTGGAGCGATACGAATGGACTGATTGGATCCTAAATGGTGAATTAAGAATGCACATATCAATTTATATCATCATCAAATAACACATTTTAGTTTCACTTTCAATATTAATTCAAATTTCTTTTTATATCATTTGTGTGACTGTAGCTAACGTTCGATTTGCAGAAACTAATTGATCTTAACAGTGTGTTTTATACTGTTCATTGTTATAAACGTGACTTCATTATTTCATATATAGGAATTTTTTACGAAAAAAAGTATTTTTTATTCTATAGTCATATGAATACGAGAATAAAAAACTCATAATGGAATTAGCAACAACTATAAGCGAACTATATGTGAAAATTCGATAAAAAATTAAAAACTGTTTTTCAGTAATCGACAATACCCAACAATTTTTTCATCACGTACCAAAAAAAAGTTCATTCATTTTTTGTAACTACACTAAGCTAGCATAACAATTTCATAGGTACTATACGCATAATAACATCCGGCAGCGTTCAATCCAACCTCCGTGAATCTCGACTCTACCACCCTATTACCGAAAACCCTCGCATATTTCAAAATGATAAAACTCTAAGCCCATTAAAGCCCCCCCCCCCCTCCCCCTATCCCCAAAAAAACTCTAATCTCGCAACGGGCGACAACTCCTCCGAAATTCCCCCATCCCCCAACGAACCGCTTTACTTTTTTCCTCCACCGTCCGGGTGCATGCAGAAGCGAGTCGAATTGAGAAGCACTGCGCACGCACGCCGAGGGTCCCTTACATCAGTCAGTGGCGCGGCGCGGCGGCATCCCCACGCGCCCAAAATCTCCCTCTCTCTCTCTTTCTCACTCCTCACATGAGCACGCGCGCGCGCGAGCTCTTCGAACAGTTAGCCCGGCGGCGGCAGCAGCAGCAGCAAAAAAGAGAGAAGGACAGACAGGCACTGCGGTCCATGCGGGGAGGGGAGCGCGCGCGACCGGCAGCAGGCCCCGAAAAAGCGGGAGGGGGAGGCAGCGCGCGCGCGAGCGAGCGAGGCTCGAGGGGCCCAACGCGAGATAAAACGAGTGGTGTAGAGAGAGAGATAGAGAGAGAGGCGCAGAGGGTATAATGGAAGGTAGAGGAAACAAAAAAGATAATGCGAAGAGGGAGCGAGATAAGTTTTTGAGAGGACGGCGAGATAAGGTAGAGGGAGGATTTATGGAGTTTTCTAACGGACTTTTCTATAACGAGGCGGTAAGAGTCTTGTAGTCTTTTTAGGTTGTAGTTTGAGAAGGTGTCTTGAAAAATTAGGAGTAGATTAAGCCGTTCTTGTACAATTATATATGAGAGTCTAGTAGTAGTATGTTTTCCGTAAAAAGTTGATTTAAAAAAATTAGGACCAGATTAATCCTTTTCTGGGGAAAATAAGTATAAGTGATGAGATAAGCTACCTTTTTTAATGTAGTCAAGCACCTGAAAACGGTTCAAGTTTGCCAATATAAACATTAAAACGTACGACGATTCAGTCGCTTTATATTAGCAAAAAAGAAGACCGTCATAACGCAGAAACGACATCGCCGCTAAGGACTCAATAACGAAAAAAAAGCTTAAAATCCCAATCTTATTGAACATTTCTTTCAGGATTATCCACCCAGCGATTGCGACATTTCTTATTTAGTGCGTACGTACGTCGTGCACACGCATACATACACGGCGCATTTGAAGAAACAGAGCGAGAGAGAGAGAGAGAGAGGGCCCAGACAGAACAAAGTTACGAGCTTATACTGCGAGGCCCAGAGGTATACGAGTCCGACAGAGACAGAAGCAGTCGAAAAGAGAGCTCTCTCATACGTATAGAGATCCGAGCTCCAAAGAGCGAGAGAGAGCGAGAAAGAAAGATCTGAAAGAGGACCGAAAGGTATAAAAGCAGACGAAAGACCGGCGGGGGGAGACGAGGAGAACACAAGAAAGAAGAGAAAAGAGAGAGAGAATACATTATGGTAAAAAAGGGGGAGAGAGAGCGCGCGCACGCAGCCGGGCGGGAGGGGAAGGGGGGGGCACGAAATGCGCGAGGGGAGCAAAACGGAGCTAGCTCGCGCGCGCGAGCCGTCGTCTCCCCCTCCCCACCCCGCCCGTCGGGCCCGCGTGGCGCGCGCCGCGTATCCCCACCACGAGTTCGGACCCCGCACGCTCTCTGGGATGTATAGGTATTATACGGCACGTACGTGTGCACATGTGTGTGTGTGATGAGGACAGAGCTGGAGATGCTGTGTACCGCGCGGCAGGGCAGTGCGGCGGCGAGAGGTGAACGAAGCGGCGCTCCTGGGATGAATATATATTATGTATATGCGCGGTGCGGCGATGTCGAGTAGGGTACTCTCTTTATTTTCGATACGGGTTCTTTTTTTTGGAGGGAGGGAGGGGTTTCGTTTGAGAGTTTGATGGTGTTTGTTGGTTGTTGATTGGTTTTTCTTTTTGGAAAATTAAGATGTGTTGTATGTTGCATATGAGGATAATTATGAATATGGATTAATGTAAGAATTTTGTTGTATTCATTGTGCTATAGAAATCTTTATATGTTAAATGATATTCTTTTTTATAGTTTACCATAGATCATTTAGCTACTACTACTGTTTAGTTGTAACGAACGTACAAAAAGAATACGAAGGCAGTACATTACTCGTACATTGCTTCCTCGAAATAAGACTATGTCATGTCAAAATTCTGGGGTTTAGAAAAGTTCACTGTGAAATGAACCTTTGCAATTATCTAAAAAGGTTCCATTTGCTAATTTTTATTTTCATACAAGTTGTTTCGTACCCTAAAATCAAGTTGAAAATTTGCAATTCATCGTAGATTTGTTTCGGAGAGGATATACGCGTTGTTTGTTTTGCATGCTCATTATGCTTTATAGATACCTCTATGATTTCAACCGCATTTGTATCCTAAGTGATTAATATTCAGTTCTTTGTATCTGTATTATACCTTATATTTTTGCAATCTATCTGCAATGCCCCCAGGTCAAAGCCGTTGAGGTACGCATATGAATGCCTCAATCAATCATCCTGTCCCACCCTCGTTATCTCAAAAGAATTAACATTAAAAAATGAATACAACTTAACAAATCCCACCACAATATCCACAATACGCAAATCTACAACATATTGTACACCAAAATTTCATCCAATCACGCAAATGACTCTTCCTCATTCCTAACCCCATAATTTTGACACACATCCAATCCGACGCACGCCAGTCTGCCCATCCTCGAGCAAAGAAAAAGAGAAGAAGCATCAACAAGCAGCGCGCGAGCGTGCTGTCGCATGTGCACTCGGTGTTAAAAAGCCAAGCGGCACATGTGCGTCGCACGCGTTATATATCCCCTATGGCGTTGGCACGGTGCGTATAGAGCCTGCTCTCTCGTATCGCTTTGTCCGATGGAGCTGGAGCCCGGGACAGGTATACATGCGTGGAAGAGCGAGAAGCGGGCGGATCGGAGCGGCCTGCTAGCGGTCCCGAAAGCGAGGCTGATGTGGAGCGCCACCACGGGCTGCGTCCGAAAAGCGAAGCGGGATGAGGAACTAAGCAGGCAGAAGTAGATTGGGAACTGAGCGGGGTTTTGTTTCTTGACTTGGTGCGGTGCGAGACGCGAGATCAAAATTGGGAATGATGATTTTTTGTAAATTGGGATAGTGTAATTAAACTTTTTGTATAAATGTAATAAAATGATTTTTTTAATTTTGGTGAATGATGTTCTTTCGTCCGAATTCCATAACTTAATCAAAATTGGGAATGATGATGTTTTGTAAATTGGGATAGTGTGATTCAATTTTATAAGAAAATATAATAAATGATTTTTTAAATTTTGGTGGATGATGTTCTTTCGTATATAAACATGTTGAGACACTTCACTCTTTTCAAATAGATTTTTGTCGTAAAAAGAAAATTTTTCATTTATATTTTTTATTCTTTAGTAAAAAATCTTAGTTAACTGGAAAATTATTAACGATATTTCAAAAATATTCATAAAACGTTGACATGTAAAGTGACAGAGTATCGCGTCTATTAGTGGGTAACTATTGACTATATCGATATGTCTTTTTACTAAAGTCCTGCAAGCCTGTGTTTTAGAAATCATGAAGAAGATGGTATCAGTAAAGTGAGTTTATTCCATTGGTTTATGCAACTGTCATGATAAGTTAACATAGAAATACATAAAACATACCATGGTAAATTTAGATGATTATTTCTATCAGCATATATTAGCAGCATTTCATCTATTGTTATATAAACAATCTTAAATATATCAATAAGTAGATATTAGAGCCAATTTAAATACGAAATTTTGCATAAACAGCAGTAAAAATAATTCCATAGTAAAATAATGCTATTAAAAAAATTACAAAAAGTTATCAAATTTAAAAGGTAATTTGATAAAAATAAGATTGGCGTACTCTGGTTATCCATAATAATCCTCTAAGGTTCAAAATATGAAAAATAACGTCAAACTTAATGTATCATAAGCAATCAGCTATAAATCTGCTATAACAATCGATTTTACCCAATAAAGAAGAACAGCTCTTAATTCGTCATTTATCAAAAAGCTTATTACCTTCTCCGACACCTCGCTGCCAGGGCCCGCAAAACATATTTATGGGCCTCCCCAAAATCATTAAACCGTTCCAGCTCCAATTCGCCTCCGATGCACCTCTTACCGGCCGACTCGCAAACTCTCTTATATTACACAATGCAGCAAAACTGCCTCGCTTCTCCGCGCCGTAAACAATATCCCCGCGTGTGCGTAAAAAAGGAGGGCCAACGATTCACAATGGCACCTCTCGCACGGGAATCGAAAAGGAAAGAGTGCACGGAACCCAGGCTCCAAAAATTAAGAAATTATCATTTTATACGGAACTGGAGTTCGATATACACAATGCGCTCCTTCGCGGTATACATGTGCAGTGCTGCACATATGGGTGATTCCATCGCAATTTTTTAAGCATATAAGTGGCTAATATGTATATTGATTTTTCAATTCTTGTCACAATACTTAACATGCAATGTGATAGTAAAATGTGATGATTCTTTTCGTATGGTACCAAAATGTTGATACTAATTAACGTAATTTCGCTTACAAATTATACAAAGTGTATGTGATCAGCTACAAAAAAAGTTTATACAACTTTCTTTATAACGTTGCATTTATTTATTGGAAATAGAGGCTTGGAGTGCACTGTTATACCCTGAAAACCGAGGTAAGGACATAGGTATAACTATTCAACTAACATACGATATCTATTTCTTTGATTCATTTTACAGATAGTACACCATAATTTGTAGAACTTGTAAAAGTGTTAGATAGCCTCGATAAATTCTCTATTTATAAAGACGGTTTGAACATTTTTTTCATTTATATACTGTAATAAGTTACCTGTAAAACATAAATCTTGTATAGATGAAAATGTGTATAAAATATTTCGGACAAAATTTTACGCAAGCATGTGTAATTATAAATTTTACACAAATATTTGTGTAAAACAGAATTTCTTGTATTATTATTTTCTGTTAAAACCACATTAGCGATATAATAACGATATGTGAAAGCTGTACACCGAGATAAATTTCTTATATGTAAAAACAATCGTAAAATTCATAGTAATTATAGTAAATTATTTGAAATTACATAAATCACATGTAAAACAGAATTTCTTGTATATTTATTTCCGTTTTAACCATACTAATGATATAATAGCGATATGTGGTGGCTATACACATCTGGAAGAAATTTCAGTTAAAAATTACCATAGTAATTATAGTAAATTATTCGAAATTACACAAATGTTGTGTAATCTTAAAAGCAGTTTTCTTCCCTCGATTCTACATAAAAATTAGTATAAATGAATTTGCACAAAATACAAAATTAATTTTTAACAGTCTACAAATACCTCATCCGTATAGCCACAAAAAATGCACAATTTCAGTAGAACCAGCCATGTACATCCCCAATATACACATCTCCTCTCTGCCCTGCATCCTTCCACTCGCAACGCAACAGAATCCAGACCCATGTTCTCTCTCTCTCACACTGCACTCTTTGTTTCGCGCTCGCGCTCGCATAATAAATTCGCCGATATCGCATCTCCAGCTCCGCAGCACCGAAAAGAAGAGGAGCACCCAGCCACGGCAGCCGAGAGGGCAAAGAAGAATAATAAAGGCCGCGCGCGTACACTCGCTCGGCCTAAATTATAACGGTGCACAACGGCGGAGGCGTAGGCGGCCGCTTTTTCGCCGAAAAGTAAATCACGAGGTGCCGTGTAGCCGTGTTGCCCCCGGGGGTGAAATATATATATATGCATGCACCGAGCTGGATGCTATACAGGTGTATAATTACGGTACCTGCATCGTACCGGTGAAGCGAAGCGCTGGTGTATGTATGCACTCGTGTATACTCGGTGCGCGGTGCACATTGTAATATGCCGATTTGTCGTGCTGCTGCGGAAGATGAGGAGAGTCGTAGTTTTGGTTTTATGTCGGTTATGACCGTGGAGGCGGGATTGGCGAAATTGTTATTGCGGGTGTCCGGGCATATACAGCGTCGCTTGTGTATGCTCGAGGATGGGTGTCGTAAATTCGTCGGACGAGGTGTCGACGAGATTTTGCGCTGTGCATTGTGAGATTCTGGGTGTCGCGTTTTGGAAGTGGTCGGTGTGTATTCAATCCTTTCGTCTCGCTGCGGTGAGATCTGGAGGGCGGGATGAGTGGCTTGTTTTTGGAGATGAATGCGGTACCAGTTGGATTTGTAGGCGTTGGGCTTGGTGAGCGTTTGCAGAGGTGATCGCGAAAATTGTGGAGTTTGACGGATTTTTGAGAAGAAAGCATTTTGGTGCTGATTTATTTGAATAAAAGAGGCGTGTAGGGGGCTGAAACTTGTTGAGTCCAAATAATAGCAGTTTGAAATGAAATTCTAAAAAGTATTTCTGACAGAAATAATATATAGACTTCCCTGCTCTCGAGAACAAGATTATGATAATGAAATATTCTACAGTTTTGTAAAATTAAGCAAATAAACGTAACTTTTTCATGAAATTCATTTTCTTTACTATGGCTTTATTGTTGTATTTTCGAAGTAGATGAAGGGCTTCTATTTCGGATGAGATATTTTGTGTATAAAAATCAGATTAAAAAATGTTGTTTTCATAGTCATTGGGAATGCGATATCAGATAGCTGAATTGTAAGAATTGATAAATAAACCTTTATTATATAAGTAACTAAAAATACATTTTAATGCATAATATTAAGCCTTACCGATTTTTATCTGCTTTTCCCTTAAGCTTAACTTGAGTTGACTGGTATTGATGGATGATATTGGACTAACCCATGTCGATCTTCTTTTTCCTTTGGAACTGGCAGATTTGGATTTTGAGATTTTGTTTTAATACAGTATATGATGTAGTACACGTAAATTTACATAAGTTGAGGAATTAGTAGTTTCAAAAATACGAAAAATTTAAACTTGCTAAATTTTTTATATGCAACTTGATGTTACAATTATTTAATAAAAAATAAAAAATGTGCATTCTTGTTTCAACAGATAAAAGGGACACCGCCTCAAATATGACGAATGTAACTGAATATAACTTAGTACACTCATTCAAGTTTTATCACTGATATAATATAATATTATTTTACGATATACTTTGATAAATACATGCTTTATAATAACAAAAGCACTTACCGTAACGTTTGCTCGAGGCTCGCGCGGCACATTCATTTCTGCGCCATCCTTTATTATCCGGACTACTTTCTCATCGCTCAAAGTACAATTTATCAAACATTTATTGAGCAATAACTTCGCCTCGACCTTAAACGAGCTCTCCGACTCACGCAGCGCCCAAAGTCGATCTTATTTACGAACACAACGCACGTGTTATTTCCGATTTCCCGAACCTCACCTTTGTGCACACGCGTACAAAAAAGAGCAGCGAAATAATTAACCGCGCAGACCCTCCGCAAAAAGACATCGGCATTTTAAATAACTTTTCGCGAAATTCACCGTTTGCATAACGCGGAGCCGCGCTCCCGATCGTGAATCTCGAGAACGCTAATGATCAGGGAAGCTTTCGGGGCCTCGATCAAGTTCATAAAAAAGCGAGCAGCAAGTATTCCATTCTACTTTCTCTACTGGCGTTCCGCGCCGGCGTCCGAATCGAGAGCTCCAATGAAAGATAAGAGAAGGAGAGAGAGAAGTGCGTGCGTTGTATCGCGCGAAATGAGTTTCCCCCGAGTATTTGAGCGGAGACTGCGGTTTGGGCATTAATTGCCGCGGCACGTGGCCGAGAAGAGACTGTCGATTATAAGCGCGTGCGAGCAACTGGACGTTACGAGGCGTCGTTTGCAATTTTACATTTTGTGTTTATCTTGTCGGGGCACGGATGCGATGAAGAGCTCGGTAATAAACGAATTTATTTCACGTTTCATTATTTTGTATACTCATTAAGAATTTATTACGAATGTGATGTGCTCGAGTATCAGGAATATCCGAATTCTTTTCAAGATTAACGAGAAAAGAATCGAAAAGTTAAGAATAGCTATTTTTGCTGTTATGATAATCGTAGAAATCGCTATTTCTAGAAATACTAGTTTAAATGAAAATACCGATTTTTTCCGAGAATTTAAAAAAGGAAACGTTTTTCATTATAAACGAATCTAATGTTATGAATTATCAAAAATATCGAAACAAATTCAAAATTGTTGATATCTCCTTATATCTACTACGACATATCGAATCTTTATCGAATTTTCAAAATCGATTCTATCAGAAAACTCATAAAATATAAACAACTGAAATAAATATATAAAAGTGAATATTGATACTGTAGCACTTTTATCATTTTAGTACTGTCTTCAACTACTACTAAGATAGATTTAATTAATACTAAAGTGCGATAATCAAGTAAGCTCCTATCTATTTATTATATTTCTGCAAGAAAAAGAGATCTACCAATATATAAAACTTATTATCTCGTCTGTTATTTTAAAATCCACTACGAGACGTCATACATTCAATATATCGATCGCAAAATTTCCAAATTCGTCAATCGATAAACAAGTAAAAACAAAAGTACAGATACAAAAAGTCAACCTGGTCCTGTATTCTTCTAATATCCATTTCCTTCCATTTGCTCTACACGACTATATCGAGGGAAAAAATCGGCAACTCCGAAACGATTTCCACAGTCGAATTTACGCAAAACTCGTCCAAACCCACAAATCCAACCGAAAATCTTACGTCTACTTACTTACTCCTAACTCCTCGTCGCTTCCTCGACATCGCAAAATCCGTTCATCGAACCACGTGATCTCCTTGCGCGCGCAAAAACGAGAACCCCGCCAAGGAAGCGCGCAAACAAAGCGTCGTAATGCGCTTTGCCGCTGCGGTCACCTTCCAACCTGCACTTACACAGCATGGCAAGTCTCTTCTCTTCTCTCCGTGCTAAACCATACGGCAATGCAGCAGTTCACAACCTAGCACGCAGCGGATTTGTCGTTTTCGGACTCTCCTTCTCTTTTTCGCAGCGGGACGTCGCAGGTATGGAAGACAAAGCCTTCGAGGGGACGCGGAATTGTAAAAGCTGATTACGGCACCTAGGACGGGGCCGAAAATACGAAAATTCGACGTTCGGCGGAGTTGGGGGCGAGATGCGAGGATGAGCCGAATTTGGAGAGAGGTTATCGGCGTGGATATCGAGATTCGCGCGAGGGAGGAGTTTTTGAGAAAGTGAAAATCGGTAATGAAAACTTTGGGGGGGTGAGGATGGTTATCGGGAAGGGGGCTTGTTTGTCTTTGTTTTTGGGTCGTGACTTTTTTTGAGGGTTGATGGATTATGAGAGAGATTTTGTGATTTGGATTTGAATGCATTATAGAAGTAATATTAGTGGGGGATTATTAGAGGCTGCTTAGTATGAACATGATCCTGATTCAATTCCAGTTTGAATCTTTTTGTATGTGTCGTGACTATTTTTAAAATATTAAACTAATATTCAAATGTAATTTGTGCTATCTCAAATGTGCGGGTTGTAATAAAATTTAAGTTGGTATCGAACCAACGCTTTATTGTTTATTAGACGCTGTTTAATAACAAATATGTTTCTGGCTCAATTTTACCTTAATCTTTCTTTATGTGACGTAACTTATTTGAAAATAAAGAACTAATAACTAAGTACAGTTTATAAGAAAATTTTATTGGTATAGAATTAATACTATATTGTTAAATAAACACTATTTAATAAACAAGTTGATGCTGGTTCAATTACAGCCTCAATTTTTCGTTATGCATCAAGACGCTATTTAAAAGTAAATGGATTTTAAAAGATTTTGCACTAAGCGTTTAAATACGCCATATAACTACTATAAGTATACGATTTCCGAGAAAATTTGTGTTGGTATCGAATTAACGTTTTGTTATTTATTTGACTCTGCAGAGTCATGCGTTTAATAAGCAAGATGATCCTGGTTCGATTCCGGCCTTCATTTTACTTTATATACACATTCTTACCAATGTAACTGCACATAATTTAAAAGTACCTCTATTTTTATTATTATTTCGCAAAAAACAGCATTTCCAAGTTATTACTCATTACTTACAAGCTAACGATCACAACCCCCGAAACTATCTACGCGCAACAAACTGCACCATCGCCCAAACGAAATCCATCCTAATCCAAGCCTCGCGTTCAAAAAGTTAATATATTCTCCCCTCTCCCCCAAAGAGAACGTCTGAATTTCAATACACAAAAAGAGGAACGAAAAAAAAGCACCGCCCTATACCGTATTACATATACGCGCTGCATAGGAATCCGAAGCGCGACATACGCCGAGGGGTGGAGGAATTTTTCGGGCTTTTGAAAAAGTAGCCGGGACCACACGGGATTTAAACGCGCGCGCTCGAAATATCGATTTTCAACTTGACTGCACGCTGCCCGGCAGCATCTGTCGCACGCGCGCCTGCACGCGTGCAGTGTGTGTGTGTTGTGCGCCCAGGGCGCAGGTTGCGCCGAAAAATTGTGCGCACGTTTACGGGTGTAAGGTATGTGCGCGGTGCAACGGGAGATTGAATTTTGAGGTGGCGTAGCCCGAGCCGAGCCGAGCCGGCTTACGTAAAATGTTATCTGATTATTCGTGTATTGTGCGGCCCTGGATGAGGATCGATTTCCCGGAGTTTTGTGAGGTATTGGCGCGCATTGTGGATTTCGGTTTTGCGAGGTTTTCTTCTTCTCTTTTTTTTAGGGGTGGCTGGGGAGTGTATGAAAGAGCCTTTGGAATATGGTTTAACACAGGATCTGGGTTTATTTCGCTCAATGATGTTAAATTGTTCGGTGGTTTGAATTAGACAAAACTACAAAATATTGAGTTATTTATTAGCAAATATTTAGTTCAAGGAAGATCAATGTACATTTATAATTATTTTAAAAAAATATTTATTATTTTATTTATTAATTAAAAATAAATATTTATCTTTGTACGCGCATATTATAAAATTCTTTTTGACACTCCGTACGATAAGTGCCACTTTTGCGTACGCTTGCATCAAAATATTGAGTTATTTATTAGCAAATATTTAGTTGAAGGAGAATCAATGTACATTTATAATTATTTTTAAAAAATATTTATCATTTTATTTATTAATTAAAAATAAATATTTATCTATGTACGCGCATATTATAAAAATCTTTTTGACTCTCCGTGCGATAAGTGCCACTTTTACGCACGCTTGCTGATGCAAGCGTACGCAAAAGTGGCACTTATTGCACGGAGTGTCAAAAAATAATGTTCGGTACGGGTGATAAAAATGATTCTCACACGAGTGTGATTGTCATCATCGCTTCGCACAGGGGACAAACTTACACTCGTACAAGAATCATTTTTATCGCACTAGTATTGAAAAGTACTATAATTATACCAAGTTCTTTTATATTTATTATTATTATTTTAATTATCGTTATTTTTATAATAATTTACATTTTTTAGGTTAATTTGCGTTATCGCATTGTTCATAAATATGTTTGCTCGTTACTTTTTGTTATTCTTCATTGTTCAGAGTTATTTTCACAATTTACATTATTTTTACGCTATACGTTGTTTTTAAATGTTATCTACGCAATTACGTGATTTTACAGTATGTCGTGTATAAAATATACACGGAATGTGATACTCTCTGTAGTATTACTCTACCAATATACGAGGCAATATATGTACTATTTAATAATTTTAAACGATATCAGAAACAACAATAGAGATACACTTAAAACTTGCCTTATTCTAAACTCATCTATCGCCAAAACTTTTCGTCAGCAAACACGTTCCAATGCCTGTCGCGTTTCTCCCAAAACCTATTCCACGTCCGAATAAAAGATGTGCCCGTAAAGACGACTTTTCAGACCTCAAACGCACCTTTCCTAGAATCAGCAGCAGCCGCCGCACTCGGGGAAAACGACCAGTTTGTTATTCAAATAGAGCCACGAGCCGGGCAACTATATCGTGTGTCGTGTGTCCAGCCGTCGAAGCGTATTATCTGCGGGCGCCGCGTCGCCGCAGAAATCGGAAATCCCGGGCACGTATCGGCGATCGGCGCGCGCCGACCTTGCCAACTTTTTATCGCTCTTTCTCTCTTTCTTCCTTCACTCTTGTCTCTCCTATACGTATCGTGTTTTCTCGTATCGCATCTTTCTTCTTGTGTATAGATACCGTCGAAGGTACGCAGTAGAAAGGATTACTTGTTTTTTGTATGTATTTTAAGATTTTTTTGTTCCCAAAAGTATAATGAATAGCTGAAGTGGGTGTATTACAAGAAAACTTGTAATTACTCGAAATATAACTATGTTACTTAGTAAGTATCAATCATTTAGGGGTTGTGACACCTCAGACGTCTTTAAAACTGTACCTATAGAATTCTTTTTAACGCATTTTTTTATTTTTCTTATCTTACATCTTTTGTCTGCTTTTGTAATACATAAAACAATACCAAAAAAATAACATAAAATAAAAAAACAAAAGAAAGAAATAATAAAATACAAAACATATCTACCTATAAATAATAAAATTAAATAAAATAAGCGTATAAAAATTGTTATCAGTTAAAAACTGTAACTAAAGGTGAAGGATGTCTAAAAAAAGCACCGGTTGTTAACCATAATTTACTTTTTGTCAGAATTATCTCTAATCTGTGGTTTAAAAATTATGATACAAAATTAATTTTTCATACATTAAATTAACACAGATTTACAATGTTAGAAAATCATCTAGCTTTCTCTTGGCCTATCTACAAGTTTGGTATAGGGTACTCAGGCCATTTCTACCAGGGTAAATAAATAAATAAATGTATTTTAAAAAACAGTTAAACTTTTTTTTTTACGTCACCATATTTGTGCTCCCATATGGGGCAAATCGACGACAGGGGTCTGCGGTGTGTTTGTAAACAAAACACATGCAATTATTACAGAGGTGCTTGTATCAATCGGTAGAGACTAGGAATCGAACCCGGGTCACCGACGTGGGAATCCGACACTCTACCGACTGAGCCACCGTAGGCCCTAAACAGTTGGTCTTCTTATTGGTCATTTTAAAGTTTTACATGATAGTTTTAAAAGATTCAATTAGCAGAATTTAGAAATCATTTTTTCTTACATAATGGTAACATTTTCTGTATAAAAAATAACAATGACTACTAAGAGTTCAGTAACATTCTTGCTTAATACACAAAACTCATGCAAAAATAATCGATTCTTGAGTAAATAAATAAAATTCGTTTGATAATCTCCCGATAGAAAAAAAAATTACTTAAAACAAGAATCTTCTCGCAATCGGCAATAAAAAAAAACATTGCATCTCATTTGAAAACAAAATTATTCTTAAAATACGAAATAGTCTTGTTTCTGCGTACGTACAGGTATATACTCAGCAAAAAGGAAGGGAGAGATCGACACGCGCGCGCGAATCTATGTCGAAGGTGCGGTACCTACATACGTATATTTATATACACACGTACAAGTCACGGCCCGGTGCGTCGTACCTATACGCACGTATATATAAATCTGCGGCCCGTGCCAGCTGCCAAGTACGCACGTGTGTACGCAGGGTACATAACTACACACACGCGTGCTTATACATACTACACATACACACATACATATATAACCTGCCCCGCTGTCACCTGCGCCGCGTCGTCGTCGTCTTCGTACCGTTCACCGCGATTTCGCGCACTCCACCTCCTCCCTCTCCCTCAATTTTTTTTCTCGCGTATACGTATAGTACCTTCGGGACACCGAGGCTGCACCACACAGTATACGAGTAATATAGGTACGCGATTTTTTAATTTTTGCGGTGAAGAGATGTTGATGTGCTCGTGCGTGCGTTGGGTCGCGGAGCTTCGGATGGATCGAATTTTCGGGGTCTTAACGACCTTGCGCGCGTGCTCTTTGAGCCAGGGGTGTTTTGAGGAACGTGTGCGCGCGTGTGTGTATTAAAGAGCGTCGAAGCGTCCACCTGGCTGTCTTCGTGTTTGAAGTCACGCGGGGTACCGTTACGTATGTGGAGGACGGAACCGATCATTAAGAGTGAGTTCCTAAATGGATCGAGTTTGATAGCCGGGAAATGCGTTGGGTGGAATTGTAGGTGTACGGGAGGAAAATCTATGGGGATTTTCGACGAGACAAAGAAGTAGAGAAATAAAGAAATGGAGTGTAACGGTTTCTGTAATAAAGTTTTATGTATTTAGAATCTATGTATTAGGAGGTGTGGAGATTTATGACTTTTATGGATTAAGTAGAATTTGTGATATACAATACTGTATATGATCAAACAATATTGGGCAAAGAACATTATAAAGAAAGTTAATAGAAAAGCACGTTAAATTAAAAAAAAATATAATAAAAAATTAAGAATCATATATATGACTGTCATTTGTTAAAAACTTATTTTATGCATTGAAAGCGAAACAATAAGGAGAATCTATTTAATACCCTAAATGATTTATCAAAAGTCTACAGACTTTACAAGAAGTATTAATTCTGATTTATGTTACAATTAGAGCAGCTAATTATAAGGACTATTAGCAATTTTGACGAATACTTGGCGAAATCTGTCTAATTCTGACAAAATTTATAATAACAAAAAATTTTGTATGGTTTAGACATAAACTGTCAGAATTTGTCAAAATTCGGAAGAATTGTTATTGATAATCAGTTGTTAAATTGTAACATTAATACTTCTAAAATGTCGAAATTTGCCCCGGAATTTTAATTAGGCTTTACCATTCATTTACATTATTTATAAAATTGTTATATTTAAGTATTTTCCTTTTTCCGTAAAAGCAGCAGATTTTGTCCAGGAATGAAATTGTTATTATTAAATGTATAGAATTGTTAAATGTAAGACAGAAAGTTTACAGTAAACGTAGCAATCAAAAAACAAATATAGACCTTGCTTAGATCATTCCAGTATCGATAGAACAATGTTCACGACAACTTCCAATTTTTACACGACCCCACCTCATTATTTTAATCAGATTAATAAGCTATTCCCAAAATCCATCTCTCAAAGCACTAGATCCCCCCAAAGGAGCTATCAATGATCACAGAACACAGCCGCCGAAGCATCGTCACTAATCCGCTCATCAATGCCCTCTAAATCACGCTCTAAACACCGATCTTACCGATCCACTTCTAATAACCTCCAAATCTCCCTGTAACTAACCTCCCAAACCGAATCCTTCGTCGAATACCTCACTTTTTCCTCCAAATCCAAATTCACGTCGATTCCAAAACAAAAATCATCGTCTCTACCCAGAAAAACAACGTCTTTTAATTCACTACGGCACGTCGTGTGTACGATACACTTCCATCCGAATATATATCGGGTCCGTCGCGATATAGGCGGCAGCTGCGATAGCCGGGTAATTGCAGGTAGCTCAGCTCCGGAGACCCGCATTTCTCTCTCTTTCTCTTTTTCTCTCTTTCACTCTCTCTCTCTCTCTCTCTCTCTCTCTCTCTCTCTCTCTCTCTCTCTCTCTCTCTCTCTCTCTCTCTCTCTCTTTCTCTTGAGCTTACTGCTGGCGCGCGCACCTTTTGCTAGCTTTGCAAACTACGCGATTAACACTAATACATCGCTATGAAAAAATTTCGATTACTGCCGAATCGTTAGAAATTACAGTAGAAGACGAGCATGATTTGAATTTTCGCTGCTACTTTTTCGGTTTTAAATCTTTTCTTTATTTAGTAAGAGTGTGAGAGAGAAAGAGAGAGAGAGAGGGGAGCGAGAGAGAGAGAGAGAGAGAGAGAGAGGAGCGAGAGTGAAAAATGCGCGTTATTGTTGCTGTCGAGCTTTTGTTCGAGTTTAAGTTTGAGTTTTAGATGGATGTGGATAATTGCTGGGGTATATTATGACATGACGTGTGTGAGCAACTTTTTTGTGGGTGGTATTTTAATTTCTGTTATGCGAAATATAGATTTACAATGGCATCAAGTAGTAAAATTTTGAAAAGTTTTATGACAACAAAAATTTTTTTTTAAATATTTATAGTTACAACCCCATAATACCAAATTCTAATGCTAATTCATTTAAGATTAAAGGTTATATAAAATTACAGTCGAGGAAAACATAAAAATACGTGCAAATGCTAAAATACAGGTGTTTTATATGTAAGTAATAAAGATCGTTTTTAAATTGAAAAACAATTATTACATAAAGAATAACATTGTAGACTGTGTCCTATAAGAGCGTATAAGCTTTGATTTCATATAAAAAATCGACTTTTTTTATATCTGCACCGTAATAAAGCGATATAGTTAGAATCAACTACCAGGCGAAAGTGCCCTAGTCGGGAATGGAACAATACAAAGCTCCGAAATCCGATAACTCCCACATTAAAAGATGACAGGTAAAAGTACAGACATTTACACTCTAATACTTTTAGTATATGAGTATGAATATATTTATTATTATAGTATTATTAGCAGTGGATATACGTCTATGTATTGTACGTAGACTTTGTAAATATAATGACATTGTAAAAGATAGCTCCAATGAAACTTTCATGATCATTATACTGTGTCAAAGGGACGGTTATATGATATATAAGAAACAAAAATACATTGCGTTTTCATACATTTATTAACCCGACGTTTGAAATGCTAATGACATAGCTAGCTATAGTTATTTACAGTTCTGCTGTATAAAGTATATAACGAGGTGTACAAATTCAAAATACATTTACGCAGGTCAAATGGGTCCCAGGTAATAAACATGGCGTTGTATCCTCTTTAACACAGTCTGGAGTATTATTGCAGTCTATAGAAACAAGAAAACGTAAGAATTTAATGTTACCTAAGTGATTTATATTTTTACAATAGTTCTTACCGAATTCAACAACTGAAGTAGCGCAGAAAACTAAAGCAACAAGAAGAATAGTTATAAATGTGGTAGTAGGATAAGTATGGGTATTACGGCAGACGCCCCGATTACTGCGGATTTTACAAAGTCGACAAAAAATACTACTTTTTAGTAAATATTCCTTTAAAAATTATATATTATCGCATCAACTTTTGAGAATATGCATGTTTATGCAAGAAAAAACCTATTTTCTTTTATATATTTGTATAACCACAGACGTTCACCGCAGTAATACACACCACACTTACGGTTGTATCACTGCGGGTCCTAACCTATAAATTTTATACACAGTAATCCATGCACAATAATACATGCAGAACTGCAGTGATACAAACTAGCGACAGTGAATGTTTCTAAAGTTGCATTTACTTAAAAAATACACATTCTGGAACGTTTTTTTTATGAAACGATTCTTTAAATGGTTAGATTTGATCTAGAAAGCGAATCACATCATTATTTGTTTGTACGCGCAATATTTTCAACGCTACATTTAACCTACTCGAAAACTCCGCAGTAATATCCACACTTACCCTAGTCGTCATGGTCCTAGTTATGCGGTTGAATTCCGTACTTTGGTAATCCACAAATATCTTTTGAATTTTGGATGCTTTTGTATGCCTTTATATATCCCTTGGCTTCTTCAAATTATTAATAAGATAAAAGCTGGAACCATTTATCTTGAGGTCGTAGCCTAAAGATTATACCTCAAGGAAGAAAAAAAATTTGTCTGCGTGATGATGAAATAATGATATTTGACATTAAACTTTTTCTTATCAATTTCGATAAACTAAAAAATGAATCTAGGTGCCTTAGCTGCTTCTTTACAAAACCAATAACCACGAAAGTACTTACATTTTTCATTATTTTTCATCAATTGCTGTTTTCTCATTATTTAAGTTTTCAATCTTCAAAATGTTGTTGGCGCATAATAATAATTTTCAACATTAGTTAGCTGAAATATTTCGTAAATATCCATGGCAACGTTCATGTTAAATGATTCTATTAACAAATTTGCACTGTTTTTAACAATTTTTAAACAACAAATATTTATTATTTAAAAAGAATTTGGTGTCAAAAACACTATCAAATTTTTTGGTTCATAAATGTCATTGTGGTTTGTGCCAACAACTTTTACCGTACGGCCTAATTTTACTTAAAATAAACCTATTATTCTCAATAGCTTCAATATTATTTCAGAACATTTTTGAAAAATGTGTGTATCAATTGATAATATCATTATGAACATGCCATGTAAATATTATTTTGTTAGCCTTAAAGCTGGAAGTTCTATTTTTCATCGGAGAGCCACCTTAACGAGTCCCATAATAAATTTAATGAGTTATCGAGCTCACCGCATATGAAACACGTTTTGGGACTTTGGTTGTCAACCCGTTATTTGTGATTATTTTTACATAAAATAATTAATATATGTACTTCAAAACATGTAGTTCAACATAGGATATTGATTATTTAAATATAATTTATTTAAGTTATAAAAGAATTTGTGAATTTTTACTGTAATTACTAGGTATATAACCCCTTAAAAACAGTTAAAATTACTCGAATATTCATCTTGATATTCATGCTATTTCAATCACTATCTTTAATTTATATTTATACTTTCCGGCGACTTTTACATTCTTTAAGTTTTTTTTCAAGCATTAGAATTTGCAGAGTTATATTTAGAACTAAAGATACCGTTTTTTGCTTAAGTATTGCATATTTGGAGTACTGTGGCTTGTACTCGGAAACAAGGGTCCATTAGAACGCATTACGAGTGGTGCTAAAGTCTCATCAACATCCGAGTTCCACAGGGTTGATGTTCTTGTAAATCTACTTTTTCTAAAGCTTCCATGATTTGTGACTCTACAGTAACCATTCATTACTTTCTAAATGCTCTTTTATTAGATAAGCCGATACTTGCGCCAACTATTAATTATCCCCGATCATCGAAGAAAAGACGATTCCTCCATTTAGGAAAACCTCTTTCTTAAATAACAAAATTCTCCATTATATTTATAAAGCTATTATACTCCTATTATAGCATACAACTTGGCCTCAATTATGAAACCCTTTTCTAACGACGTAATCCTTTTCTCTCAAAAGAGGATTTCCTCAAAAGCGGGAGAGTTCTAATCGGTTTAAATACATTGAATGGGATGCCCTTTCGTTTTTGGCATCGAATGTCTGGTCTTCGGCTCGAAGACTGCAGTGACATGCTCTAAGCTTGTAATATTACAGACTCATTTGAATATTGTGTAAAAGACATTCTTTTTTATTTTACCTCGTCTTACCATCCTAATTTATAATCTTTAATCATTATTAGCTTAAAAAACAATGGAAAATAAATGTTGATGTTGGCATACTTATTTATTTTAATCTATTGTAAAAATATATGGTAATAATGGTTCTAATCATAATAATTGTTGTCAATTCCATAATGAAAGATTGTTATAGTAAGTAATAATAAGGTTTATGATAAACAATAAAGTTCACTGAATTTGCTTTGATATTTTGTAAAAGATTTTATTTAGGTAAACAAATTATTTTTCGAATTTTAATTTATTCCTTTTTATATAAAATGAGAAAAAATTGCTTATGTAGTCCTCTGACGTATGCAGACTTTAATTCAATCTGTCCCTGTGATTAACTAATATTAGTTAATTCTCTTCAAATTCAACTATAATATTTATATCACTTTAGAAAATTAAAAGAATAATTAATATAATTACACTTAAACTTTTGTAAATATATTTAAAAAATAATAATAAATAACATTAATATACGCAAAAAAGTATATCTTTTATTTTGTATACTAAGATAAATATATTAGTCTAATTGAAGAGAAAAGCAAAAATCGAACTTTGAAGGGTAGATTTAATATTTCTAAAACATTATATATATACATATATAGTGATTGTCAAAAAAATGGAGCTTTTGGTGTCTTACTTTTAACTATCCCTTTAGTGTATATATATCGACCTCCTTATAGTCCAATAAGGCTAAAACAATCCAGATTTAAGAATGTATTTCTTAATTATAAAAGAAATTGAAAATAATGATATCTCAACATACATTTATAGTAATTTACTACACTTCTAAACCTTTCGCTTTTCGCAGTTCCTCATCCCCCTCCTTTAACCCCTTCTATCCATAACTTACGCATTCAGGCGCCATGGCTACGTTCTATCCTCGCATTACATCTCACGAAATGCATACCTATATACGCGCGTCCTTGTCCGAGTCCACGCACAACGACCGCAACGGGCCTCTCCGCAGGATCGGGGCTCTTTATCCTTGACCACATCTTTTTCCGTCTCCCCTTTATATTTATTTATCTCTCTCTCTCCCGCTCATTTTCTGCGATAAATACGCCTTTAATTGACTGTCAATTTCGATTCGCCGCGCGGAGATTTTTTTGTTGCTCTCGTCGTCTCCTATTTTTTCTGTATATACGTATACATGTAATAAACGGCAGCGCGTGGCTCAAGGAGGAGAGCGACAGAGAGGGAGAGAGATTGAATTTACGAGCTGCGGTGTGGACGCTGCGGGCGGCTGCGCGGAGCCGAGATTTCGCGCGCGCGCGCAAATGCGAGTATTATGCGTGCTTACGTGCAGGCGAAAATTGATTAAGTTGTGTTATGAGCGGCGACGGTGATACGTGAGTAAATTGAGTTTCGGCGAATTGGGAGTAGTGGAGTTTTTGTTTTGTGGGTTGAGAAAAGATCGTGTTTGCTTGGATTGATGGACGCGAAATAAGGGTGGATCGTGTGTTTAGTATAAGAGGACTGTCGCTCTGAAAAATAATGAAAAATATATTTAATTGTAAGTAAAAAACAGTAAAGTATAATAATTTTTTTATATTTATCATTTTTACGTACAGTGATACCTCGCTTTTTTGGCTTCAATATTTGAACAGTTTCATTTATTTTAGCTTTTCCTATGCTCTCATCTGCTTTAACGCAAGAAGTGCTTTTTCTAAAGGTTTTGTTAATACAGACAAAGGATTTCGGTTCCGGGCTTTTAAATTACCAGTATTATTCAAACTAATTATTTGTATAAATAGGTTTTTAAAAAAGAAAAAAATTGTCAGAATTCTTTATTCATCGGTTAACAACAATTACATAAATAAAATTTAGTTTATAAGTAACGAAAATCCAAAAGTTGTATATCTAACAGAATTACTTGAAATTTTTTTTTGATTTTTATTTCTCAACGAATAAAAAGCCTAACGATTGACTTAAGAAATATTAATAAATACAATTCATCTTAAAATAAATTCTATAATTTAAATAAGTTAGGATACGTCATTATTAACTCTGCTTAAAAGAGCTCTATCATTAACTTCATTAAAAATAACGTAATTATTTTCAGTCCATGAGTATTTTCAAGGCTCATAAATTCATTCCGTCAAAAATGCACTTGCTAATGTTTACCACAAACACTCTGTTATTCCAAAATCTATGATCCATACATAGATTACATTACAACTCATTCCTCCAAAGCACGCTTTAACCACCGATATCCTCAAAAACAGTATATAAGTATATATAACCCACTGTATTTACCTTACACCATATTTTTCACCATCGAGAAAGTACAAATACGCATTTATTTCACGAAACAAAACAGCCAGGCCACGGCATAGCGGTTTTTCCAGATCTAACGAACCTCGCGCACACGCGCGCGGTTCGAGCAAACAGTGACCCTTATCACTTGCTAATTAAGGGCCCGGCTCCGCTCGGCCGTTAGAACGCGAACCGAGGCGATAGCTTTACAGTTAGATCGCAAACAGCCGCTGCCGCTGCGCTATAAAACGCTAATATCCCTTTTAAAAAAGGCGGAGAGACCGCCTTAAAAGCTTCTTTAATAAATGCGCGTTTTGTGGGTTTGCCGAGTGTGTGTGTGTGGGTATGCTTTGATTAGAATTTCGGAAGAGGTTGTAAAGCGTTGAGCGCGGTTTTAGAAGGTGATTTGTCTTTCGATCATGGTGGAGAGGAGGGAACGGATTAGCGCTTGACGTATGTTTTTATAAAAATGCTAATATGATAACTTGATTAAGTATACAGAAAAGATAATTTTGATTGCTGTATTCATTATTGTTAAGTGCCAAAATAAGTCAAGTGAAATACAAATTTAATATTTATGTTTATTAAATTCAGAGGAAATTTATAATGATAGAATATTTTTTCTGTTATTTTACATGATGTGGAATAAAGTTTTTAAGTTAAGTTTATAAGATATGTCAATTTTACGTTACATATCTTTAATACAACTATCTCTTTGTTGTTGTAACAATATTGTATAGACATGTTTGATATTTACTAGTTGATGGGGAAAATTTATTCCTCAAGTTTTCATAACAGCTTAAAAATGCTTCAAAAGTAAAGGATTGTATAGAATTTAGAAACAGTGATATTTCCATATTTTTTTAAATACTTAAATTATAATACAGTGAATATTCATTATTTAAAGTTCCATTGTTAATCGTACTCTTTAAAAATAAAACCGTTTATTAATTAGTCAGTGTCACAGATGAATGAATCTACTATTACAACAAAACAAAATAAAATTAAATTTTCATCCCAAATTTGTAAATATCCTCTACTAAATTAGTGGATTTTTTCACTAATTAATGGCAAAGACAAATCTATAACTGATTTGTTTTTAGAGTACTATTTGCATTACAAACTAATGTTTGTGTAAGCGCAAATATTTATAAAAAGTGAAAAAAATAGTAAATTAAGATGACACCAACATCACAAATACTCGATGAAGTTTCTTATCAATTCGAACCACCCCCTAAGAAGACAAATCAAGCACTTAATCTTAAATTTACATCTTACGTTTCCAGATCTCGTATCCGTCCACTTCAGCAATCGACGATGGCAAACACGCGCTCATCGAATCAAAAAACCAACACGAAAACTATATATATCGCGTCCAATTCACCGGAGCGACCAATAAAGCTGTTCAAACAGAGTTGTCACTGTCGCCCTTCTTCTCTTCTTCCTTCCACCTCACTCCAAATACCGATACCTCCTCCGAGAAGAAGACGAACGCAGAAACGGGGGAAACGTACAAAGAAAACAAAGAAATATCGCCCCCACCACCACCGTACACCTATAACGAATGAGGCGAAATCGCGCGTATTTTAATTGTAGACACTTATGAATCAAAATTAAATTTAGAGGCTACAGAATAATATTTTAGATTTTAATAACTTTTCTCTTATCTGTACGTGCTACAAAATTATCTCTAATGTACTGCTAGATAGACTCATACTTCTCGCGGAGGAAATCCTCGGGGATTACCAGTACGGATTTCGGTGAAACAGGTCAACAAGCGACCAGATGTTCACGGTTAGGCAGCTCCTTGAAAAGAAGTGGGAATACGGGTAAACGGTACAACAATTATTCATTGATTTCAAGATAGCGTATGACTCAATAATAAGATGTAAAATATTCCACGACTTACTGTTCCTACTGCTACGGGTACTAAAAAGTTGGTCAATTTAATCATAATGTGCCTAAATAACAGTCGGGGCATAGTCAGATCAGGTAAAAGCCTATCGCAGCCATTTGACATCCACAACGGATTAAAGCAGGGAGATGCTGTATCAACCGTCCTGTTCACCTTAGTTTTAGAATACGTGACCAGGGCGGTACAAGAAAGTAAAGAGCGAATTATAATAAATAGCTCCCTAACACAATTGCTAGTATACGCAGATGACATAGACATTATAGGATAAAACAGAGAAACCGTAATAAAAAACGTAGAAATACTAATAAAAACAGCTAAAGAAATATGCCTAGAAATAAGTGAAGAGAAAATCCAGTACATGGTCACTAGCAGAGCAGGGCCCGAAATTGCTGATACCGACTTGAGAGTCTCCGGAAAAACTTTCAAAAAAGTAGACGACTTTAAATATTGTGGCACGATAGTAAACCACAACAATGAAACTCATGAAGAAATCAAGAAGAGGCTGCATTCGGGAAATGCATGTCTATATTCGGTAAATAACTTACTAAAATCACGATTGCTATTGCGAAAGACTAAATTAGAAATATATAGAAAAATCATAATGCCAGTACTTCTATATGGATGCGAAGTGTGGGCGTTCACCAAACGGGAAGAAAATAGATTTAGAGTATTTGAGAATAGAGTTCTTAGAAAGATATTTGAGACAAAATAGATGAGATTACCAGAGAACGGAGAATTTTACATAATCAAGAAATACACGAGCTATACGGGAAACCCAAACATTACCAGAATGATTAGGATGTAGCTAGGATGGGTAATGAAAGAGCAGCACTTAGAGTGCTCATAAGGAAGCCGACAGGAGCAAAAACCCCAGGTAGACCGAGGCATAGGTGGGAGGACAATATTAAAATGAACCTACGAGAAATAGGATGTTATGAGAAGGATTGGATGCAACTCGCAAACAATAGAGAAATATGACATGACTGTGTGAACAAGGCTATGGACTATACAGCTACGGATAGCTAATCCCAACAAGTAGTTATGAGAGCTATGGTAATGATGCAAGCACGTCTACAGCCAACATAAAGACTATATGATAGCTGTTGCCCTGCAGGCACCGTTGCTGCTTACCATTACTACTTGGTCTTTAATTATAATAATAACTTATTTTTTTAATTAAGAAGATGAGACTGTGTAACTTTTTTTATATTTTGAACAGTACATATTATCTATTATGTAAGTTAAACATATTTGAATTTGGTATACTTTTGTTGTATAGCGTGAATAGTAAAAAATATGCAATGAAAGCATTGAAGTTATCGGCATGCAAAAGCTGCAAAACCCCTCCTTCGATGGACGATTTCGATGAATAGATGATTTTTATTCAAACTGGACCTGGGTGGAATTTTTATCAAACTCAGTTGAAAGACGAATTTATTTTTTAATAATAAGTAAATGTCGGTTTTCGATTTAAAAAATTTTTATTTCAATTTTTTATTCATATTTTAATATTTTCTTTTACAAAATGTTAAAAGTAATCAGTAAAAATTAAATTTTCTCTAATCTCAAAAAAAATAATTTATTTGTTATGTAAAAATATGTCTTTTAGTCAAGTGTTAGAAAGATTTATTAATTTGGAATGCGTTGTGTCGTCTTGGACTAAAAATCATGTATTTAAAGAAACCACTTATCGGAGGGAAATTTTTGTAGTTTTTGCATACTGAGTTCATAGCACATACAATAAAAATATGTAAAATTAAAACATTTTTAACTCAGATTATAGAAAATACGTACAATTATTATTTTTTGATTAAAGAGGAATAGCTTTGAGATAGAATCATTTTGATACCAGTACTCAATACTTTGAGGCTTTAGATATTCGCATCTTTTGACCAGAATAACCATTTTGAGTAAAAACTTTAGTAAAAAGAATTTAAGTTCCTGTTATTTGTTTCTTTATTCTACTTATCAAAAGAAGAATCCTTTCAAGATAAGCGGATATTTTGAAATTATTTTTTTCAACATAGTGCATCTCGGTAACTCATTAAAAATTGTTTCAATTCGTTATAATAATGACCTCTTCTATGAGTGATGCATACTCCTCTTTTTCATCGTCACTTTGATCGAGAGACTTGGAGCTTCCAGATCCGTGGCGCCCCGAAAAAGCGGAGAGCACATAATACACATACACGCCACTCGTGAAATTCAGCCCCTCTCGATCTTGCCGCGCGCAGTAAATTTTCGAAGAGCGAGTTTGCTCCACCTGCCGTTCCGTGCCGAGAAAGATACGTAAAGATACACACGTATACATACACATGCGTGTGTGTGTAAGAGAAAAGAGTAAGTGGGAGGGGGGACGATGGATGAAGAAAAAAATTTCGTTCGTTCCGTACTAATTACGCGGAATTTCGGGGCGAAATTTCGCGAGCCTCGATTTGACACATTCCGTCGGTGCATCGGAAATTCGCTCGAAATTTCGAGGTTTTGTTTTTATTGGAGGGAGATACGCAATTCGTGTAGTGATTATAGAGAGATTTATTTTATGGACGAAGGTAGGTAGATCGATGAAACTTGACAAAGTAGTTTAATTTTTTATTTGTAGGATAATTCTTATGGTAGTTCATTAGTATTCAAATCTAAGGATTTTATTTCATGGTATTAATACTTACTTTACTGAAATTAGAATTAGTTGCGGAGATAAGCATGTGCAAAATCCAAAAAATTAAGATATTGAATGAGTTAAAGTAGCAAATATTTACAAAAACTATATACATTTGTTAAGATTTTGTAAAAATCAAATGTAACTTTACTGGCATGTAAAATTTTGCTACACTTATACTTAAAAGAGTCATCATCTGAAGATTTTTCTGAAAGTTTCCAATCGATACGTCGGAAATTTCCTCTAAAATTTTGCATCAAGCTAACTTTAATGCTAAAAATTTTAATTATACATTTCAAAGCTTATATAATGGAGAAACTTGATCATACTTTAATATTATCTTATACTATATATAATCTTAATTTTCTAAGTAATTTTCTCAGTTTATCTTTGACTCATCCTCTTGAAGCAGCGTTATACAGATTTTATAATAAAAATAAAGATATTTTTGGTATTACATAGAAATAATGTTTAAATAATGAAAAATCTTCTTAAAATAATATTAAACATTGTTATGATTAAAAAATGAGCTGTTTTTAAAAAAACTTGTATAATGTTACCTTAACAACGTACTTTTCCATATCTGTTCTCCCAAAACTATCCCGTTTCTATGAATTGTCATAGGAAAAGATTAACGATCAGCTCACAAATTTTAATTTCTATAAAGTACAAGAATCTCAAAGAATCACCAATGCACTACATTACATAAACTACAACAAAACAAAATTCTTAACTCTCCTCGCTAAACACTTCTTCCCCCTCTCTCCATTGTCTCTATACGTACATCTCGAGACGCGCGCTTAGTCGCGTGCCTTAGCGGGGCGCCCCACCATACCCGCATACCCATATATACCCTTCCCCTCCATACACAAGCGTACACCCTCCATATAGATTCACTCCTCGGATAACTATACCTATATACTCGCAGCTCCTAGCTCCGTCGCATCTTCCTCCGCTCCTCTTCGCTATCTCGCTTGTGTTTTGAAATTTAATACACGCGCGTGGCGCCTGCTGCACTTTAGATGCATCCGCGAGATATTCGTCGCGCGGGTGTCTTCGAGGGGCTCCGGCACCACCATTTCTCAAACTTGGAGGAATTTCGGCGGTGGTTTGTTTTTTCGGGGAGGTTAGTTTTGAATAAACGATGAGGGGATTTTTATTTACATGCTATTACCGGGGGTATTATGAATGCGCGAGGTTGGGGTGGAGGAGAGAGGGAGAGAGATTTTTTGGCGATCGGTGAGTCGGTGGAAAGAAAGGTGCAAAGAGAGGTGGATTAGCGAGGGAGATGGGTATAGTATTATAAGTAGAGTCGATGTTTCGTATAGATATATAGATTTATGCTAATGCTTTGCTTTTGCTTTGTAACTTTTTGCAATGAGTTTTATGTAAATAATGTTACCTACTTAAATCAAAGATAATAAAAGATTCTTTAAAAGATCTCTGCACATTATGGATGAGTTTTATTAATGATAAAAAAAGGCAAACCTATTTTTCTCAATTTATTGTGCATAATAAATTTACAGTATCATGTACACGCACACACCCGTACACGTGCATACACACACGCACACACACACACGCACATGCACACGCACACGCTACATTCGTAGTAATTAATATATGATCAATTTCTTTAATATTAACTTAATTTTTATTGAAATATAAAGTCTTAATATGTTAAAATATATACTGTAATTTTAAATTACTAAAAGATGTAGAATAAGTTTTATACGTGCAGAAATCCTCCTCAATTATAAATACATGTAAGTAAACACACAAAGTAAATTAAGTAAATGCACATTTCATTCTCCGCATAAACGAAAAGCGTAATTCCAACTTACAACTCCGCAAGAAAGAAGCGTATACACACACCGCCATAAAAACGATAAAACACACAAGCAAGTACTCGTACTTAAAACCGCATCATCCTCAACCGAAACAAACGACGCGCTTCTTAACACTCCTGCACGCTACCTCCAATTAATAACGCCTCGCTGCCCCGCTCCTCCCAAAATTTTAATAATTTCGTTAACCCAAAGACACATCCACATCCAGCTCTCTTAATCACTCCACCAAGATTAAACTCACACACACACACATACACACACACACATGTACACACACACACACACACACACACACACACACACACACACACACACACACGCACACACAGTCTCCCTTTTTAACCCACGAAAGAGGCTCGAAGCTCACGTGCACACAAATTCCCGGTACAATTACGCGACATCGTACACACATTACGTTATACTTGCGCAATATACGGCATATTACGCAAGCGGTGCGCGAGCGCGCGCGCGTGCGCCTCAGCCGCAACGTCATTAAACGTCATTATATGCCTCATATACGTGCGCTCGCATCGCGCGCGCACGCAAGCCCGCGCGCCGACAAAATTTTTCATCCCCGCCTCTGCTCCTGCTCTGCTCATCAAGCGAAAGCCCATCACCGAGAGCAGATCAGCAGATCGGGAGATAGCTGCTGCTGCTGCTGCTGCTGCCTCGTCCTTCTGCCTTCCTTTTTTTCGGAGAGAGAAGAGAGAAGAGCGCGCAAGAGAGAGGGAGATCGCAGGTGACAAGTCCGGTGGTCCCGGTTGCTCGACGGGGACACTGTGTATGTGTGTGTGTGTGAGTGTAAGCTGCTGCCGATGGTGATGCAGTTTGCCGAATTTTATGCGCGCGCAGCGGCGATTCCTTTGCCGGTGCGCGCGGCGCTTTTCGAGACTTTGGTCTTGCGTGGATTTGTTAGAACGGAGGGGGGGATGCTAATTGATATGCGCAATGATGTAGAGGGTCGTTTGATTCGCGTGATTTTTCGGGTGTTCCGAGGGCTGAAGCTTCTGCGGGCTCTTTGATTTAGCAAATTGGATGATTTCGTCGACTGGGATTTGATCTTTGATTATCTATACGGAGTTGGAATTACGGAATCCATGTGTAGCGTGTAATTGGGCTTGTGCAGCTCGATGAATTTGGGATGTAAAGCGTAAGGGTTTATTAATAATGGATTTGGAATTGAAATTTGCTGGCTTATCTTTGGGGATCGATAGACATTATCAAATGTAAGGGATACTTAAGTGTGTATATTAGAAATAATAGCTTAATTAAAGTAGCAAATTAGATTGTTCGTGATTACAGTTTTACTGAATTTAGATTTTGGATGAATCGAAAAGTATAGTGTAGGTAGTAAATCTGTAGCTTGCAGGTAACCAGTGATGGCCACTACTTACAAAATGTGGTATTTAGTTTTAGTTAAGTACCGTATTTAAGTATATTTTCTTACAAATAGCGTCAATCAATATAATCAATCAATGCTGAAAATAGGCACTTGAAAAAAACTACTTGAAATGAATATTTAGACTGCACTTAAAATAGCATTTTCCAAATTCTTCACTATGCAAGGTACAGATTTGAAAGAAAAAGACTCAACTACTCGTTAAAATATTCCTACTTCTTTTGCGGTTAAGTGTACCTTAAACAAAATAATTTTATTAATCACTACAGGTCGAGCTGCAGGTAATATCGACTCATTCCAGACATGGGAGTATATATGCAATCTCTATCGTTAATAGATAATGAGCGTGCATCCCACATAGATTGAATCGATGCATCTATTCAATTTCGGACCTACCGCATACTGCAGCTTAAAAAAATCAATCGAATTAAAAAGCAAAGCTTAAAAATCATAAAACAAAGCACGTAACAAGCAGCCCCACTAATTTGCCCTACTTCTAATAGCCATAATTGAATTTTACGCAACTCTCTCGTAGCCCCGAACAATCATAAATTCAAGCATCTCACTCTCGCTCTCTCTCTAATTTCCCCTCTCTATCCCTCGTTCAACCATCCTCCCTATTTCTTTCTCCCTCGTGCACTCGATCCATCTCCTTCCTCTTATGCATATGTACACTCCGAGCTCCAGCTCCTTCTCTCTCGTCTTATATATTGTTTCTCTCTTCTTTTTTCAAGACGGCTGCTGCTGGACGCCGAAAATGCGCGCGCGCGCGCACACGTGCTCTTTATGCATTAAACGTACGTGAGTTTTAAGAGCGGAGGGAAGGGAGGGAGCGTAAAAAAGGAAGAGGAAGAGGCAAGCAAACGCCGGGTGCTGCAAAATAAGAGTACGGCGAAGGTGATAGGTGGTGTGTATATGCGCGGGCTGAAAGTGTATGTGTAATGTGCGCGGCGTGCCGCGCGCTGTGGATAAATATAAATACGGGAAAGTATGATTATTTTGTTGAGCGGTGGTCGTTGATTTTTGCGGGTTTAATTGCATTTTTGAGAATTAGGATTTTTGTTTAGTTTAGTTTAGTTTTTCGATTTGGTCCATGCGTTATTAATTTTTGATGATTTAAAATCAATTATGTTGTTTGTTTAAAATGCTCCAAGAATTATTCATCCTTAACAACTTTATACATCTGTATAAATATATAAGTACTGACAAATATGTATGTAATAATATGATTTTTGTAGGTTTGTTTAATTTTTACAATTTATTTCTTTGTTTTTCTTCATTAATGTGGGATTTATTAAAATTCATAAACAATCATAGTTTGCAAGATTTATTTTTCAACTTTGTAACATCTGATTAAAATTCTTTAAAACCAAAAGGGTAATTATATCCATCCCAAAAAATTCTATAGGCGTGGATAAAAATAAATATACTGAGAAGTATAATAATTTTCATGATAATCATTGGTTGTAGTAACATTTATTAATATTTTTATGATTTTTTTTCAGTTATTTTCTTAATTATTACATATAATAATATCGACTTCTTACCGACTATGGAGTAAGTCGGTCCATATCCAAAATCGATAAAAAATCGATATTATTCTCAAAAGACAAGAAATTAATCAAAATTAAATTCGAATATTACGTTACGCAAAATATTTATGAAATTAGAAAAATCACTTTTAGAGCTCGTTCAAAAAAACTTATTTGTCATGAAACACTGATATTTTTTTATTTAAAAAATGATCATTTCAATAATAATTTTTCTTTTACTGAGTGAAAGTTGTTCAAAGTTGGTAAAAATCTCAATTTCAAAATACAGCTAGTAATATATTCACCAAATTTTAAACTTCATACAAAAGATCACCATCCTCAAACTCTACTCCCCAGCTTCCTGACACCAGATCAAAAATTCTCGAAACTCAAAGCGATAAATCCACCTATCCATCCCCCCAAAAACTCCATACACCTCGTACCTCCACCTACAAAAACGTCTCCTCTCTCCTCTGTCCCCTCTCGCGCACAAAAGCACCAGCCATCAGCATGTGCATTCAGGACCTCCATAAGCATAACCCAGCAAGAGCTACACCTCTATAGGTATATACGCACGACGCAGCCATAGAACGCTCCTGCGGGGAGAAAAATAGGATTATAGAAGCAGCGCAGACGTCGGACTTTTAGAAAAAGAAACTACGACTGTGAAATAAAAAGAAGAGAGAGTATAGTATACCTATACACCGGGACGCGTGGCAGCGAGCGAGCACGCGCTGGCGCTGCAGCTGCCACGCGCCCGGTTCGAATGTGTGCGTATATACGTGTGCGAGAGTAAACTCACTCTCTAGAGAGAGAGAGAGAGAGAGGCACAGAAGTAGAGAGGAAAAGAAGTGTGGCCCGATAGCCCGGGCCTCGTATACACGCGCGTTTTTCTTATATAGGTATGTATGCCTTTCTTGAGAGAGAGTCTTGAGGTGCTGCCGCCGGTTTTAGTTCTTTGTGCGCCCGGTGTGCCCGCGACGCCCGTATCTTAGATATGAGACGGAGATGGATGCGTGCGTGTATGAGTATGCGTGGATGTAGATATGGGCTCCGTAGGAGTATTTTTTTATGGAGGGACGTTTCCGAAAAAGTGGATGTAAAGTTAATGTTATGAAAGAATTGATATGTCAGATTTCATGGGTGTGTGTTTATTATTGTACTTACAATAATGTTGTTCGAATAAAATAAAAATCTGCTAAGAATATAGTTTAATGAAAATTTATGCAGAATTTATTTAATTAGAATTCTACAGGAATAAGAAATATTTTTATATGAAAAATAAAAAAAATTGTCATTATTAAAGAAAAACGTGTTAACGATTTAAAAAAAATATTGATATTAGACGTTGTATATCAGTTATTTGTTCTCAAAATATCGTAATACATACGCATAGACACGCACACATACACTAACACACGCACATACACCAACAGACACACTCACACATACATTATACGCATAGATGTACACGCACGTACGTGAATATGCACCCACAGCCACATAAATATACACGCACACACACGCGCACACACACACATCACATAGTATGGTTACACAGGTACACAGATGAAATCCAAATTTCTTATAAAATCAACAAGTACACATAGCAGAGTGTCTTTTATGTTTAAGTCATTGATATTCAATTTGATTCATTATCTTCTGTTAGTGCAAAGCACGGGACTTAAAAAACACATAATTTATATAATACATTATAGCAATATTTATGCATATGATATTTAATGTGTTAATTTATTGCGACCCAATGAGAATAAATGGAAGCTTTCATAAAAATCTATAATATGATTGATCAGTGAAATTTATCAATATAAATTATAAGAACAGACTGCATATTAAGCAACCCATCACTTTGATTGAAAAAATGTATAAATAAAGGTTATTCCACAAAATTATAAAATTACTTACTTATTACAGCAATATTCATTCATAAAATAAAGTCACAGAAGCTGTTAAATCCATAAACACGCGAAGTTACACCAACCCGTTTCAAATACAGCAAGCATGATCCACGCTCATTATACAGTTGCAGTTCAAACTCAAAAAAAAGAGAAACTAAAATCTCCACCCATTTAACATAATGCCGGCAAATGTCGCTCTAAGCAAACAAGCCAATCAATATATTCTCATCTGCAGCAGGCGCCGTCCTCCGAAAAGAATCCAATGGTTAGAAGCCTCCCAATATTCCTGTCTACTTTTTGCTCTCAACTGCTCTCCACGCGATCGCATCACGTGTATGCCATGCATGCAAAACTCTCTCGTGTAATAGTGCCTCCTGTCTTCGCCTACAGTTTAATGCAGACTCGATGAAACTTTTAACATTCAAAAACCAACTCTTACGATACTCAAAAGGCGACATTGATATATAGCATAAATATAATATACTTTTCTTCATTCTTTAGATAGCAATTAAAGTTTTATTTATGTAAACGGGATAAATGTTACTCCGTGAAGAAGGTTAAGACGAATCTCTATCGATCTGAAACTAAAGACACGGCATATTAGCGTGAACTTAATAAAGACTTCCTTCGAGTCTCGTCCTCCTCTTTTTTTTACTATACGTTTAGTTTCGGATTTTTATGCTAAGTGGCCGCCTGCGCGCGCGCACGCGCGCTTCTGAATTTTGAAAGGCCCATCGGGAGAGAGAAGAGACTTTCGTAGAACTCGCGCAGTCGAATCAATTTGACGTCTTACTCTAATTAAGGTTTAGCATAATAGAGACGCGTGTTTCGGAGTCGTGTTTTTTGCGTTTTTGGCGCCGAGTGTTTCCGGAGTGGATGTAGGTATACTAATTTATCGCGTGGTTAGCGAAATCGCCGTGTTTGAGGTTGAGGTTTGTATTTGGATTTGACGGATTCCGTTGGGGATTGATGTGCTAATGGAGGAGTGGTATGTAGGATAATTTTTTTATTGGTTAGGTGCTTTTAAGGAACAATCGGGGCCTTGTTTCTTGTTTGTTAACAGTTATTTTTTTATTGGATGGAAGAAACGTTTATTCACAAAATGATTTACGAGATGAATATTAGCATACAGTTTTGTATAAATCTTTTTACTAACCTTTTCACCAATACAGGAGTATTGATTTTAGTACTCGATCAAATTAACATTTGTTTAAAATTCAATTATGCAACTTCAAATACAATACTAGTTATGATGAAGGAATTAAAAAAAATATTCATTTAGTTTTATCTTTATATCATTTCATGGATCGTGACAAAAGTATTATCATTAATTAAAATAAAATTTATCATGTATATCGAAATCGAATCTTTTAACTATAATATTATTTTACAAGTTACAACCATAAGTTGATATTCGACTAAATTTAAAATCATGTATAATCAAATACCTAAATTGTAAATAGCCTTCGCGTAAATCCAATTCCCATTCGGTAGTTTCGAAAAACATTCTCAAAGATTCCTAAAAATCACCGGTCGCAAAATTCGTACTTGTCGCCGATTTCCCTCGAGCATAAGTATACCGCCGAAACCGGTTACGTCGCACGCTATGTAACGCAAGAAACCTGCGAATCCGGACAATTCGGAGCCGCTGATCGCAACACTGCAACAAAATCGCGCGCTCATATCATAATTAGAAGCTCATCTCCTCGAGCGAAACCACCGCTAAATTACAACAAACTTTTTATGCGTTATGTGTACAAACTTGAGAATTTTCACGTCGCGAAAAAAGCAGTGGCGACGCACGCGAAATTTCACCTGTCACTCATGCTGAAGATCCCTATCGTGACTCATAAACGGCATAATCAAAAAGTGCGATACGCACGCGCGTATATGTACGATATATATAATATATGGGCGATTCTCTGAAAACGTGTAAATTTTTTATGCTGCACGGTCAAATTTTAAATTTTGAGTATCTAACCTTTTTTAAGGATACCTGATTCTAATTTCATGGAAATAATATAAATTGAAATCTTTCAATATACATTTTCTTATAGATAAACATTGCCATTGTGTTTATAAAAGGAATACAATAATCAGGAAAATTACCTTTTCTATAATAATTTTATGTCAAATGTCTGAATTTGTTTGATACTATAAAATAAAATTATCTGACTCTCTACTTAATTCTGTAATTACACATTTACATCGAAATAAACCTAGTCTGAGTATTAAAGTGTAAATTATAATACAGTTATTAAATAAAGACATAAGGGGTCTACCTAGATAAATGGGTTAGGTACCTGTGTGTTTTTCCTTTTCAAACAGAAAGCCTTTTTTCAATATAAAGTTTTGTTTCCCATTTTTTTAAATAAAAACGTATTTAATGACTCTAGAATGTTCGAATAAGCTACTCTCAAAAAGTATCCGCTGTATAACTAAGTGTGTGCGTGTGTGTTATGTAGCTCTTCGGTGCTCGAAAACCACTTGTTAAAAATTGGACAAGGAAAAGAAACATCGTTGTCAGCATAATAATAAAAAGAAAATGTTCCATCAAGTATCCATCCAATTGGCGGTCACTTGACGCGATAATGTTTGTATACTTATATGAAATACAAGACAAAAAAGTTTGCTGTAAGTCCAATAAAGATTATTTTAAATAACAAAATGCAAATTTTGTTAAAAAAAACAACTATATAACTCATTAAATGCGCCGTTAAAATGTATTAACTCTTCTTCAATTATGCACGTCGTTTGACTCTTAAAAATACATATTCCTGATTTTTCCGTTTTTTCATAATAGTAGAACTCAGCCCAATATCTCCTAAGCTCCCATAACTTCAGGATCGAATAGAGACAATAAATAAAACCCCATCGATCCAACAAAATCCAAGAATCACCCCATACCCACCAAACCGATCACGAGCCACGTAAAATCCAGCCGGGCGGCGCGTGCGCCAAAAAGGACGAAAACGCGACGAGCGAGTTTTGGATCAGCATACACACGCAGCGGCTGCTGCTGCCGGAGGCACGCGAGTCGCGCGACGATCGCCCATCTCATCTCGCGCGCGTCGCATCTTTGCGTCTGTCTTTTTTTGTTTCGAACGGGGGGAGCTTTTTTGAAAAAGTGGTGTACGCGGGACCGGTGATTAGCATCGGAGCGAGCTGCCGTGCGCACGCGAGTGTAACGTGCCGCGTTATTTGCACGCGCGGTCTGGACGACGCAGATACGTTAATTAGTCGGAACGTTTAATGTAGTTTTTGGAGTAATTTAAGCGTATTAATTTATTGCGAAGAAATAATGTACGTGAAATATAATAATTTTTGGTAAATATGGTTTCTTGCAGAAAGAATTTTAAATGTATGGAGATTGGTTAAAATATTTTGTAATAAAATCGAATTAAGATTCAGTATTGTTGTTATCAGAAAAGTACCTCTACATAAATTAAAAATAAAACGAGCCTTAAAATATTTAAATTGGATCAGTTGTTCTCGGGATACGATGATCACACATGCGGACTCACACACACATACAGACATTATACGCTTACACACACATACACGTTTGGTCCTTCGAGCCGGATTGGGAAATCTGATCAGGCTTTAGATTATTAGTTAGTGTATTACGGATTGGTTGTCGGTTGTTTAAAGCGGTCATGTTTTTTGGATGTTACTACTAGAATGTCAATCGATTTAAGAGCTGGTTAAAGCAGGGTATGTTCTTAGTGTGCCGTGCCCTTCTGATCAGTCCAACCAGCAGACCCGGGATGCACCATTTGTACACACACACACACGTACGCACACACATACACATAAATATACACACACGCATGCATACAGACGCACACAATCACTCATACGTAGACGCACACCCACACATTCAGACATTAACTAAGCAGTATAATATATTTTGATTGCTAGGCTTTCAAAACCTATTTCTATATTTTTATCAAAAATGTTTTAATTCCGATTCATAAAGGTTTCTCTATACGAGGAAGCCATTAACCGGACCATCCATACATTCAACCAAACATTCAAATTCCTTGACAAAAATTCCTCAACCAGTTTTCAAAAATGACACTTTCGTCCCAAAATTCCCCGAGTCCAAGCTCACTCTCACTTTTCCCTTTCTCTATCTCCTACCAGCATACATATCCACCTAAAAACCCGCACCTCCATTAATAAAAAAGAAAAACGAATCAAGCAAAAGCATCGAGACACCACGCGCGCAGCGATATCATTCTCTCTCCTTCTCCCTCTCCGTCTCCACGGTCGCTCTCGCGCGCGCGCGCGTATCTCAAGGTGAAGGAACCAGAGAAGGTGGAAGCATCAGCATCAGCAGCTCGAGCGCGCGCGCGTCTTGGTATATGCAGGAGGAGTAGGGGACCGCTGGCGCGTGCCTCTCGGCTGCTGCGGCTTTCCCCTTGTCTCATCTCCCGCGCGCGTGTCTCCGCACGCGGGAAGAGGAACCGGCCACGGTGGACCGTCTTTTCGGAGGATGCGCGCACGGAGGAAGAAGAGAGAGCACGAGGGATTGGGGATTTGCATGTTCGTGGATGGTGCCGATGTAGGATACCATGTGATTTGGGTGAATTTTTGGCGTGTCGGTGTTGGAAATTCGAGGGAACAGGGGTTTTTATTGGGGATATCGGCTGATTATGGACCAGTTGATGCAGCTTAGACTGCAACGATTATGTAGCGATGGATATTGAGTGTTGGATGCATAATTGTATAAACGACGCTAGTTTATATTAATTAACTAATTCATATTTAGTATTAGTTCACGTTTAGTTTAATTGAGTAGTTCATATATAGTTTATTTCACAGTTCACAATTAGGAAGTATACTTTTTTTTCATGTGTAGTAGTGTATATTATAAACAGTATTTAGCATATAGCATAATACGTTGTAGGAACGTTTTGCCATTTTGTAGGAACGCTCTTGCAATTAAACAACATCGCTTTTAAAGCTGCGTTAAAGACATTGAAATTTAATTTTTCGTGGCAAATAACAAGTTGTAGAAACACTGTAACATTGTATGTATGAACTTGTCATAGTATCATTCCCTTTCGTTGTCAATAATTGAAAGATAAAATAATTAGATTCAATTAAAATATTATTTACAATATGACTCATGTCACCATCTAAACTCGTCTCTTAGGTAACTTTCTTATAACATGATAGAATGTCTTATAGACGCATTACTAGAACGTTTTTCCAACGAGCCATTCACAAAAAAGACAATTTAACGTTTCTGCAATATTGTTAACTCGCTTTTGCAACTTTAAAAGCAACGTCGTGATAACGTTTCTATAGCGTGATATGCTATAGTGGTAGGTATAACGTACTTTTAATTGAGATACCCTTACTTTTTTTATCGAGTGATTCATGATTCGGTTTGGCCAGACGCGTGCGTGCAGTCGGATCCATTAATTTCGTTGCGATTATATGCTTCTTGATTCATATGTGTGCACACGTATAGCTACTAGTATTATACGTATTATAGACGAACTGAGGCTATGATTTAGTTTTGATGATAGACTGTGTAGAAAATATAGCGTAGTAGTTCCTATTCTGCTTATTCCAAAGTTTACCTATTTTCTTGGTAAAATTTCAAACACATTGATTTAAGAAATGTACAATTTTATCAGGATGCAGTTTTCGTGTTCGTACGAAGTAACCACTCCCATAAATAAACTCTTAGTGAATAATTTATTTGTATATAATGATCTGATAAGTTTACAAAATTGATCGATGTCGGAGAAAATTTATTTATAAAGCGAAAAATTCGAGACACCAGCTGATTGCATTACCGTTATAACTTCCAAACCAGGTGTTACGCAAAAGCAATAAAATTTGGCGCTCGCGCGCGCCTTGATGATTAAATTAAAATAAAACTGCTCGATGGGTGTGCGTATGTCCCTTGCGTGCTCGTCTTCAACAGCTAAATTACATTGACTTTGCCTTTGACAATTTTGAGATTTCAGCCCACAATTTTCAATTATAGATTGAAAAATAATTTAAGACAATAATTTTTTTCAGGAATACTCTAATGCTAATAAAGATTATTTCCATATTTCAAATGTACTAAACATATCATAATAATAATATTGATTGTCAAAACTTAACAAATATTTAAGGATGATTATCATTGTTCAGTGTTGCCAAAGAAATATAATTTATCAGTTAGATACAATTTATTCTGGTCCATTGAACGTCAGGTATTGTGGTTAAACAAAATTGTCATTTACGTGGTATATTTATCGGAAATTATAACACCATTTTGAAGAAAATATGTGTCATTTTTACTAATACACAGTGGTGTTCAAAATATTTGTTTTTATTATAAATGTTTGTCTGTATTTAATAATATATATATAATACTTAACCATTTTGTACTTACAATTTATAATACATAAAAATATTCTTTATTATTAGTATTCACAACATCTTTCTGGTTGAAAAGATCAATTTCTTTAGCTTATCACCCTTACGTAAGTTCCTTGAAAGACATTTTATTTACCCGTTCATTTTAATTCGACAGATCCCTGAAACATCGCGTCATAACTTTCAATTTATTACACTTCCCTCGTCCATCGACGGCTTCGATCCACTGCCCTCCCCAAAGACACACTCATCTCAAATCTCATAAAAAAAAATCCACCACCACATTCAAACTCCTAGAAGTCAAAAATCCCACCGTCACCAAATACTACCATTTCCGCTTCTCCATCACGAAAGCTAAAAGAAAGAAAGAAACATTCCCCCCCGACGACGAAAAAATCCATCATCGATTACGCCCCGCGGTATCTCCCCCCTCAAAAGAGCCCTCGCATAATACAAATTCATAAATCATCGCGATCTCTCCCCGTGTATAAAAATGCGGAGGATCCACGAGCGCGAGCGCGATCCATCGGGAGACTCGGAGCCGGGTGCAGATGCGAGCGGCGCGCGAGCGCACTTGTTTGATCGGTGTCTTCTTCGCCATTAAGCGCCTCACGATGTGTGTATGTGTGTATGTATACGTGGAAGATCGGACGGCGCGTGGTGACGCGGGTAAGGTAGGAGCACGCGCACCTGTCCAGGAGTGCGGCGCGCGCCGAGCCACGAGAGCGCGTAGTTATAATGGTTGGCGTGTAGTCGGGTAGCTTTGGCGGGACGCCGATGATGACGATGACGGGGAGAGTACTTTTTCAATTTTCGGGCGGTTTAGACGGTTTTTGGGTTGATGGGGATGATGACGGTGGAGTGGCTTTTGTTGGCAAGGTGTTTCAGGGTGTCTGTGGAAGTTATGAGTTTTGTTTAGCCGTTTTATAATGTAAAGTACTTCGAATTTGAATTATACTAGTGCTCTTCGGTACAGGATTGCAGTGAAGTTTGGAAATTGAACATTAAGTTAATGCTGTATTAAGTGTAAGAAAAGTAATTCAACCTAATGGGATTTTATTTTGAATATATTACTAAGCACCATAAGAGTTGCGATTCTTATAAAAAAAATGATTTCAAATGATAGTTTATAACGATTCAATTTCTTTTGAAACAAAGCATATTTGTATTTAGTTATTAAAAAAAGAAGATTCAGTAATAAATTTTAAACAAAATGGTTGAATTAGATAGCTCAAGATGATCAATTCGTTAACATTTAGTAATTTCTAATGAAATGAAAAACTTTATTTAAAAATAATAAAACATACTTAAATTTTGAATACCCAAGGCAGTAAAATATATTTCAGAATTAAAAAATGATCTGCCCTAAATGATTCTTAATACTTCCCCTATTTCCATTTAAAACAGTTTCTTTGAAAATTTTTCACTCTCCAACCTCAATAAATCCTCAAACAAAATTCACCCAATTAACTCCCAACTTTCCCCAAAATCCACCCCGAAAATTATGCAAATCCACCATTCTTCCATCCCGCATCAACCTTTTATACATCTTACACCCCATATACACACACTTACCTTTCCACCTGCTCCTCTATCTAAATCCCTCGCAACCTGCACTCTCTCTCTCTCTGCCAAGGGGCGCGGAAAACGTGCCTCTCCACCTTTGGAAATGGAAAATTAGCCCCCCGAAAGCAACGGTCGCTCACTCCTTGCGTTCCTCCCCCTGTCTCGTTGAGATCGGAGCAGGTTGTTCCCTTTAAAGAAGCCCGCGCCGCCAGACACGGAATCTCTTTTCGGCGCGCGCCGCAAGGGCCATTATGCAATCGAGAGCGCGCGAGGGCAATTTGGGGAGGAGAGAAAGAGAGAGAAGCGATTTTTCGGCTCGCTTTAATTTTTCACTTAATTGACGTGTCGCGTCGCTGTGTGTACTAAGGGACAGAAAGAGAGGGAGGGAGGGAGGAGGGGAGTGTTGAAAATTGTCGAACATTGGGCGCTTTGTCAGATGCGTTTTAAATTCTTTTCAGAGGAGTATGCGTAATTGTAATTGTAATTGTGCGTAAGAGGTAATTTGTGGGATGCGCGGACAAAGGTTTTTGTAGAAATTTTTAACGATCGCGAAGAGTTTGGCGGCTTTTCGGCTTTTTTCCGAGGAAGATGTCTCAATTGGGACGCTCGAATGGTCATTTATTATAAATATGAGGCGGAATTTATTGTTTTTTATTTCATAATACTTTAATTTTGTTCATTTATATATTTTTATTAATCAATTTATATATTTGTTTATTGGCAGGTTTTATGGTAAGAAATACACAAAGAAACACATTGTATTTCATCTCCTATCAACTTCAATATCAAAATCAATCGGTATGGGCATTTATATTGCCGATAGAAAATAGACAATTAGAATTGGCGATACTGCTTCTTTTAAACGGTAAAATAAAATAAATTATCCGTTCATAAATTTTTTTTTTTGCAAAGCAATCAATGTCAACTTTTTATACTCTAAATACTTGATAACACTTTTATGTAGAGCTCTGAGTCACCTCAAAATCTTAACCCATACGCGTCACAATGTATAATTATGAATAACTTATTGAAGCATTTGTTCAAGACAACAAATATACGGATACCATGTTTATAAACGAAAGTTTGGTGTAAGAATAAGTATAATATTGTGCAAATAGATTTTAAATAACATCACATTTTTAACTCTTTCGAAAACCAACTAAGAAAACCTAATTAACTATAACAACCATATTCAGATAAGATAATATAAGTTAAGGCATTATTTTGAATCATCGAAATATAATTTTTATATTTATAACATACGTTCTAATAGCTCGTCAAAAATGCATCTACAAAGCTATCTTTCTAGAATTTTTTATTCTAATACAAAAAGTATATCGTACAAATTCCCAAAAACTCAAAACACCAAAGAACAGCACAACATTTTCCTCTCACTCAAAGTCTTACGCAACACCGCTCATTTTCCCACTTCAAACCAGCTCTCTCTCTCTCTCTCTCTCTCTCTCTCTCTCTCTAACTGCAATCTCACTCACCACGACCTTGGCAATGCACGCAGCGGCGATCCAGTGCCGCACAGCAGACTAACGCTAGACGAGAGTCCACTAGAATACCGGTCCCCGAGCAAATAGAGAAGAGAAAAAGCTCTGTAGCTCGGCACTCGGACACTGGGTTAGAGGAACGCACAGTGCGCACGCAAGAGAGAGAGAAAGAGAGAGAGAGAGAGAGAGAGAGAGAGAGCGAGATTCAAGATCCTCGTCGTCGTCGTTGATCGTTACCTTGGCGCGAGCGAGCGCGGTGTCCTCGCGCCCGCAGGCTCTGCGCCACGCGACATTATACGCGGGCGCCCGGTGTCGATGGCCCCGACGTGCGCGCGCGAATGACGAGGTGCGGTACACGGAGCATTCCGCCGCGGACACTTTCATTGGGGAGAAAAGGTGTGACGAAAGTTTTGATTTTGTTTCAATTTAGTTACTGATATGCTTGAAGGCATTGCAATACAATTATTCTTATTAAAAATTTAATTGTTTAGCCGACTTCAAAAATGAGGTTTACCATTTAACGAGTATGTACATATACATTTATGCATGCATATATGTATGTATGTATGTATGTATGTATGTATGCATGTATGTATGTATGTATGTATGTATGTATGTATGTATGCATGTATGTATGTATGTATGTATGTATGTATGTATGTATGTATGTATCTATGCGTGTATGCATCCATGTATACATGCATGTATGCATGTATGTATTGTAAATATGAATCCATGAATGTATGTATGTTTAACGTATGTATGTATATAAATATGCATCGAAGAATGTATGTACGAAAGTATGCACCCATGAATGTATGTATGTATAACTTATGTACGTATATAAGTCTGCATCCAAGCATGTATGTACAAAAGTATGCATCCGTGAATGTTTGTATGTATTACGTATTTATGTAATATGTAAGTATACTTATACTACTAAAAAACTAACACATCATATTATTTACGGGAAAATCTATAATATATTTCAAAATATCTGCTATTTATTAGTCTTTGTGTAACTATTTTTTCAACTCTTCGCCATGGTTAATGTACAAGTAAAGACGAATATCTAAATACATAAATAAAAAGTTGTATAAATTTAAACGCATTTTAAATATTTAACTATTTAAACTATCAGCAGACAGCCGATAAAGAATATCGGCGGCAATTTACTGGAAAATTCGTGCGATTAATCACCGCACCGCTGCGGCACAACCTTTTCTTTCCTCTGCTGTGGCACACACTACAAGGATAACAAATTAATTAAGTCATACAACCGAACAGCATCGCCTTTCATGCGCGCCGATACACACACATTAAAGAATTAAAACATGCGAATGCCGTAAACTCGTTTACACGAAACAAGACTATAAGAATACAGAAAATTCAAAATTAATCTGAGTGACAATAAGAACAGAGAAAAAAGGTATTCTTTAATTTAAGAACAAATTTTTCTTAAAATAAAATGAAACTTTTTGAAAGCATATTTATTCATAACAATATGATTTGAAAAAAACTTTTTTTGATTAAAAATTTCTCTTAATTTTTTTCAAAGACATAATCTTAAATGATCATTTGGTTATGCGACACAAGTAATGTTCATTCTTTAATTAAGAAACTTTATCTTTATTTTCTCAAATTTTTTTATTTTTTATGTTTTTACTCCAAGCTAAATGTTTCGTAAGCTAAGTAATTTATTTTTATTTTGAGTACAAATTTATTTTACAGTAAAATTCGTTTTTTAGTTCTACAGAGAGAATTATTAGTATCTTAAAATAAAAATTATACAGCAATTCACAGTAAAAATTACCATACATTATGGTACAAACATAAGACATTGCGACTTTTTATGTTATTGTTTCTCCAAGATCATGTATAGGGAGTTTTTACTCTATATTACATAAATTTAACCGTGCAATGAAAATCGTTGAATATTAATGATTACTGTCACAACGTACTAGATTAACTATAATAGGTACAAAGTAATTTTTACGGTAAATGATTAAGTTTGTGTTTCTTTACAATTTTATTTGAAATAATGTTTCTGAAACTAACAAGGGACAGCAATGGAGTTCGGGTCACTTATGTAAAAAATAAGTTCATTACCCTGTAATTTGATTATGTAGGCGTTTGTATATAGTAGTTTTAGGTACAAAAGACGATCTAAAAAATGTCATCAAAATCCGTGAACCAAATCCCCTTCAAAGTAAAAGAAGTCTGTGGATACTATTAAAATATATATAATAAACAGAGAAAAACAAGGGCTGAAAGAACATTAGAATAAATTTTGCTAAATCATACTTCCTAATTGTTCTCAGGCCTCGTTCCTTATATTTCTTCCACTTATTATTCACGCATATAGGTCATGACACGATTCAGCAACGATTGTAGCATTACTAATTTAGTTAAGACGCAGATTCCTCCAAATCTCATAACAAACTATTTCACAAAGCAACAACAAGCCTAAGGAATTCTCTTTCTCCGTGAATGTTCCGTATATAACATGAGCGTGCACGCGTGCCTGCAACCGTCATCCAGAGGATTCGCCATGCAAAGCAGGCGGCACACGCACACTTCGTTGTCTGTCCGTCTCTCCAGAACGTTCTGCTCTGTTCTTTCTTTCCTTCTCTCGCGAGACTTTTCTATTTCTTCGATATTGATGATGCGGGTCGGCGCGACACGACGCGCGCCGCCGCGGCTGGAAACGACCCCGAAGAAACGACTTCCAAGAGGCCTCTGCAGCAGTGTCGCGAGATTCTATCTCTTTCGAATTTTGCGCTTCGGCTCGGGTTTGTTTGTCTTCTTTCTTCTTCTTTTGCGCGCGGGACGTTTCTTCGGCATACGGGTGTTTTTTCGTTGCTTTTGCTGGAAGGACGGAGATTTAATGAAATATACTTTTCGCTTTGGTGGGAGAGTATAAAAATGGAAGTGGAATGCTTACGCGGCTGGGGGAATCCGGGATCTGGATTGCTATCGATTTCCTTGATTTTAAAGTATCGGAGGTTGAATGCAGTCGTTTTGTACGACTGGAGGTATAATGTTGTGATCGCGAGCAGCAGATATGGTGTCAATTACAAGTAATGATTGCCGAGCAGTAGCTTTCGGCGTTACACTTTGTAACGTTCTTTTCTGAAATAAATGATGCTTGCGTTGAGAAATAGAATCGCAGAAAATCACATTAGTAGAAAATAAAGCATTATTCTTCATCGTCAATGTCATTTTAATTTTAAAAATAAATCGCTCATGAAACTTTTTCGATATTTTCAGTGTTCAATCGAACGCACTTTAAAAAATAAAATAATATATTCATGTCATCGTGAATGGTTCATAATCGGAGGGAACTAAGTTACGCACGACCGCACAAACACACACACGCACGCACACACACACACACTCACACACAAACACACACACACACACACACACACACACACACACGCACACGCACACACACACACACACGCACACGCACACATTTACCCATACGCAGACGCACACATTGCGCACACGCACACTTCCGTAAAGATAATTTCTAAAAATAGTGTATATTGATTCACAGTATCTCAAAACATGTTTCTAACATGTTTTTAGCAAAACTTATTTTACCATCATAAAGCTTCCTCTATGAGGTAGCAAAGAATAACATATAAGTCAATCGCAAATTATATTCAGAGTTTGCAAAAATTTACCTTTCTTCATATATCACTACAAAATATCCATCAATTTTGGAACAAGTGTATAACACTACCACCCTCCGAACCACCTTTACACGCACTCACGCACCGAATACACAAATGCCCCGTCCTGTTCAACATCCATTAGACACTTAACATATAAATGCATCCACCGTACGCACAATCATCATAAAACTCCTCTCGAAACATCGATTCAACGCACCGAAACATCCATAAAACCCATCGCTATTCTCCCTTTATCCTTTGCAATTCCAATCGCCCATTCCTAGTCCAGAGCGAGCATCTGATTATCCGACATCTCTTGCGAATTCAGGATCCGTTGCAGCATCTGTACCACATTTGCATCGCGGGCACGCGTCGAGGCCGGCACGTGCGCCCGCCTGCATCTCTCCATTCGCTCTCTCTCTCTCTCTCTCTCTCTCTCTCTCTTCTCTGCTCTTCTTTTTGTGGACTAGACTAAGAGACTGTCGAGGCCGCGCCGAGACGACGTAAATATTTGCGCCCGGTGCCTTCGTTCGAATGTCGCCTTAATTGGAGGAGGCTTTTTGACGGGCGAAGGTGGTCGCATTCTTTTTTGTTTGCGGAGAGAGGGAGGGGGAATTGGGAGGATGAGAGATATCGCGAGGTTTATGTTTATTATGATGCTGGAGGATTCGTTAATATAGATGAGGGAGTTTGGGTTGCGGGAGAGCGTGGATTTATGTCGAGGTGGGGAGGAGGAGATGGAAGTTATTGGCTTGTTTGTGAGAGCAGTAGGATCGAAGTGCAGTTTAGTAAGAGATATTCAAGATATAATTGCGATTGTTTACTGTAATAAAGAAAGAGGATAATAATTTTTTAAAGAAAAATTGTATCTTGTAGTATTATTTCTGTTTTAAAAAGATTAGAAAGAACATTTTTCATAATAATGGATTCAGTGAGTTTTTTATGTTCAAATAGATTATTGGATGTGTTTTGAGTATCACGTGTGTGAGTGTGTATATGTGTATGTGTGTGTATGTGTATGTGTGTATGTATGTGTATATGTACGTGTGTGTATGTATGTGTGTGTGAGCGTGTGTGTCCGTGCGTGTGTACGTCTTTTAATTGCTAGCACGTATTTCATGAACAAAAGATTGTTATTCTATCGAAGAATAATATTTTTATGAAAACCGCTGATAAACTACCGAAATTAACCGCTCAATTTCTACCAAGGCATAATATATATTGTATATATAAATTTCATTTCACTGATCAGTACAATGTAAAATGTTTTAGTGCACGAATCTTTTAAACTCAGCATCTCTCAAGCGGAACACCGAGAATCTCACTCTCCGCGAAAGCTCGCCACAGTACATCAGCCAAAAAAATCCTCTTGCGCACGAACCATGCGATTAAATCGTAACGCGTGAAAACGGCGCGCGCGCCCACCCCTCAAAAATCACGCTTGCGCGCCCCAATCATATCAATTACAATTGTTTGCAGAGCTCGCGCGATCTTTCTCCCTCGGAAGAAAAAAATAAACAACGAAACGGCTCGAAAAATGAGATGTTGCCCAAACTCCGTATACACACGACTTCGAAGCCCCGAAGCATCGCGTACACAACGGGTACACATCTCGCGCGAGCGGCGGCGGCAACGAGCGCGAGAAACAAAGACTCATACACGCCCACTTCAAGCGGCCGTATAATAACACGTCGTTGCATTGCGCTTCGCACTTTTGGCCCTCTCAGTTTCGCACCTCTCTCGCGCGCGCGCGAAAAGAAACATGGCGCCGGGCCCCGAAAATTATTATCTCGCACCGTGGTGTTTGCGCAGCGATTATTTCGCGCAAGTGCCGAGGAAAGAGAGGCTGGGGCAAAAAACACGGTGCGCGCGAAAAAAGAATTTCGCGGAGAGTGAAAGTGAGGATAAGTACGGGCGAGCGAGCGCTTCTTCTCTTGCTCGTGATGAATGCTTCTTTGAAGGTGGCTGCGCCCTGCTGTCGACGGAGGATATGTATTGTTGGAGCGCCGAGTGAGAATTGTTGGCTGTTGGTGTGAGTATTTACACAAAATTTCGTTAGCGCGGGGCGGCCAATTATTTTAAATCGCGGTGCCCGTGTGTGTTTATTCTGCCGGAAGGAAGTGCGTGTAATTTGTAGGTGGCGAGGAGTTTGCGATGTGTGAAAAACGGGGTGTGAAGGCTGGGATTGATAATGTGTTTCTTTTAAAATTTGTATTAAAGAAAGAGCATGTTATACTATTAAATGTCTATACATAGCTATTACCTGCTTTTAGAGAAATGATCTCTTGAAACAGAAATAATAATCTTGAATACGAAATTGCTCAGAAGAAAATTATTGTTAACCGAAACATTTTTATTAGTATCAGTAGTATCGCTCAATATTGCTCAATATAGCTCAATATAACTAAGTATAGTAGTAGTATTAGTAGTATAGCTCACAATCATCAATTTGGTCATAAATATTTGAAGACTTCTGGAATTAAAATTATTACTTTTGAACGAACAGGATAATAGTTTCGATTCACAATGAATTTTCACTTATAAAGGAACATTCAATAATTTATGAAATTAAGAATTTATGAAGTATTAAAGAGATAAGTGAAAAGATAACAAAATGTCATTTCTGCTTATGCGTCGTTATTTTAAGTGAACTTCACTTCATCTGAGGAAAGCATTTTAACACTTTTTGGTTTAAACGAAAGAAATTGAATTCAGTTTGAACTAGATCCATGAATTCTCTAACATATGTTATCTAGACAGCAACTCTTATTTAAATATTTTCTTCCTAGTTTAAAAATTATTTCTTAGAGTATATAATTCTTTTCTGAGAAAATCAAAAAATTTTCAAGCTTCATGATAAAAATGATGTCAGAAATCTGAATAATTAGGACTGCATGAAAAAATCTATCAGGAGCGCACTGTAAAATATAAAAAAGTAAAGGACACGTATTTTTCTTTTTTTAAATAGATGCAAATTTTTTTATTGTCGATTAAAGCTTAAAGATTTTATATATATACTACAATGATATATGACGAACATATATGTGTGACGTCACAAGTATTCAAAGAGCTGTAACTCTTTTAATTTTCATCTATTTAAAAAAAGAAAAAATACGTGTCCTTTATCTTTTTATATTCTACATTATGGAGCTAATGGAATTTTGCATGCAAAATTCTAATTAATCAGTAGTATTCTGACTATTTTCTCCAATTTAACAACTAATCATGAATTCTAGTGAATTCTATAGCAAAGTTATATATATATTTCTAAGTACGAAATATTTTTTAAGAATTAGAAGGAAATGTTTAGAACTAGTTCAAATATGTCATAATTAAACATAAATAGATGATAAATTTTAACGAAAGTCACAATTTATATTTGTAATGAATTCTAATTCAAACTGAGTATCGTGCATATTATTCTGATAATTCATCAGTCGAGGTTATGACAATATCGAAAATATGAAGTCGATCAAGGAGACGCAGAAGCTCACAAAATACGGCTTCAAACACATTTCTGTTACTACTATTACATATGTTATATACATCTGGTTCTTCAAGCGAGCGTAACTACAACGATTTCAACAACTGTGCATCATTTCAACTATTTTTCGACCATGATTCAACGACTTCATACTCATTACTTTGGACGGAAATTGTATATGTGATATGTATCAAGATCCTTGGTAATCGATTTCGTTATAATAAATGAACCAAAGACTTATAATTGCTTTTCCTTAATTTTTATACCTAATATATATGTTACGATTTTATTATATGCTACGAATCATTTTCTTTACTCTGATTTCCTACTAAACAAACAAGACTAAAGCTAAAAAAATATATATTCGTGATTCACCATCAACTATATTAACAAAAGTTGTTAAAACTAAATATAAGAAGTTAAACAACTACACACAACTATAAGAATCCCCAATAAACACCATCGCACTATCCCAAATTCAAAACAAAAGAAACTCCGATCATCAACTAACCCCGCCCTAACCTCAAAACCATCCACAAAAATCAACCATCCCCAGACAACAATAAAACCCTGCTCCCGACTTAAAAATAAAAAAAACCCCAGCACCATCATCAGACCTGCAGATAAGCCGAAAACGACAGATAAACCGAGCAAGATAAATCGGGAGCGCCGCGCGCGCGCGCTCTACAGCTCCGCAGAACAGAGACGGACGAAGCGTAACACCTGCCTCCCCCTTGCAGGTGGAGAGTCTCGGGAGAGAGAGAGCGCACGCGCGCGCACGCACGCGTTGGATTTCGTGAGGCTGCACCGCGCGCCGCCCACCCCCTCCGCGTCCTGCTGTAACTGCGTAATAAACGTGCGCGTGGCAAGCGCGCGCCCATTTGTCCCTAGGAGTATAGGGGTGTGTCGCGTGGAGGGAGAGTCTAGTTGCGCGCAAGCGCGGGGTTCAAGAGTGGAATTGGGAGATGGGGAGACGGGGAGGTTTTCCCGACTTTTTGTGGGTACGTGCGTGTTGCGGGCATTGAGATCACTTGGTCGTGGCGATGCTTTTTTGTTGGAGTTATACTCCTACGATTTGCATCAGATTTACTTTACAATTTTGCGGAATAATGTTCGATAAATTGTCTAGAGGAATACGTAGGATTTTATTTAAATATTTTAGGTGTTGAGCGAGCCCACACGCGCAATGTATTAATTATACAACTAATAGTTCTAATTTTTGCCCTTACATTAGCTTTTGCTTGTACACTCGCCGGTAAGATATTCGCGTCGAACATTTTTTTAAATGCTCCAATGAGATTTTCCGATTTACAGGAATGAACCAACAACGTCGCTCTATTTCAAAAACGTTCGAGTTTACTTCGTGGCGCCATTCATTGCTTAACACCTTCACTTGAGTTTAGTAAAAATAGTAATAATTTTAAAAGAAAATAGAATTCTGTTAATTGCGAAAAGAGTTGTATTTTAAGAGCTAAATATCCTGCTAATTTACGTATTACGTATTACGTACTCAACAAATATCTTCAAATTTTTAATTTTGCACATGGTGGCCTAACCCCTCAACATATTTGATTAATCAACGTCACTTAAATAATATCTTCATTTTTTACTTAAAACAAGCTATAGCTTCTTGAATTTTCTATAAGCCAAGTAAATACAAAAATACCCATCTCACTCTAAACCCCCACCACACGTACATACATCCAAACATCAAACGATCTCAACCCTTATCCGACACTCCATTGTTGTCATTCTCAACATTTTCCCCATTCTCTACCATCGGCACTTCAATCCCATCCGATCCTAACGTTTCTCGTCCTTTTTCCATTCCATTCGAACTTTCCGACACGCTGTCGGCTATAATAGCCTCCCATTATTCCCTTTCCCCCCGCGCATATCTCACCGCGGGGTGCTAATGGGAGTTTTACTAGGCGCACGCGCGCGGCGATTGTTTTGTCGCCCATTGTATAATACGCGTCGATATCGATGCGGTGATTTTTCATCGGTCGAGTCGTGTATAAAAATGATGACGTCAAGATGGTTTTTTTTGGGCGAGCTGCAGCTTCACGTCGCGCGTGCGAGCATATATTATGTGTTTTGTGTCGGATAGGATTGAGAGGAATGAGTTGTAATCATTAATCAGTTCGTTTGTGGTACGATGATGGCTGTGTGTAAGCTTCGAGTTTCGATTGATGATTGGTCGTTTGTTGGGAGGCTCGTTTATTGTTTGTTGTGGTGATCGCTGATGGAAATGTCGATGAGATGGATATATGTGCGATGGGTGAAGAAGGAATCGGTCTCGTGGGGGTTATGCTAAACGTGTTCATTTGAATATTTTCTTATTAGGAGAAATGAAATCCTTTGAGTTAAATGATGGTTAATGAAGCTAATTATTTTAAAGTGGTTTGTTATGAGTCATCGTCGTTGATTATAAAAACGGATTGGGTTCACACTTAAACTTATATTTACGTTCTTCTTATTTATAGTTGTGCATTGAAAGAAGAAAATAAATTTTCCATAGCAGGGTTCATTAAAAATAATTTTATGTACCTTGTTTTTAATATACTCCAAGAAAGAAATATGCAGTTCGACATTTGCATGAAAATACTTTTTAAGCTGTCTTTAAGTACTCAGTTCACGGCTTGTAATAACGTTTTTAAAACCACTTTCTCGGACAACGTTGTGAAAGTTGCTCTCAACGTTATATTGAGCGGCCATCAAATTTTGACTCAGAACAATATCTTCGTTGACACGCTTGCGATTGATCTACATGCTAACTACATAATTTAACTATTCTAGAAATAATTATAATATTTATCATAATGTGTTTTAACTGAAAATATGCCATTGTCATATATATATATATATATATATATATATATATATATATATAAATGCTGACTCCTGATTTTTCATTCCTATCCTAAATGTATTGTTTCGCCTGACCTGGAAATGTTTTTTTTGCTTCCTCAAAGAGAAAGTTTTGTGATAGTAAAAGAAAAAAGTTTTCAACATGTTAGAAATATGTTTTGAGACTTAAACAATTAAAATAAACTATTTTTAGAATATGTCTGTATGAGTGTGTGTGTGTGTGCGTGCGTGCGTGCGTGCGTGGGTGCGTGCGTGCGTGGGTGCGTGCGTGCGTGGGTGCGTGCGTGCGTGCGTGTGTGTGTGTGTGTGAGCGCGCGCGTGTATGAATGTGTGTGTATGATTGTGTATATGTGTGTATGTGTGTGTGCGTGTATATGTGCGTGTATGTGTGCGTGTATGTGTGTGTGTGTGTGCATGTGTGCATGTGTGTGTATGTGCATGGACGTGGATCGGCAATACTCTGTATTTTAAGGTTTTATAGCGGTTTTTCGATTGTTGGGTATTAGTTTTTCGGTTTATTTGGTATATTAAAAATAATATCTTCGACCAAACAACAAGGCATTTGAAAGAGCATATAATTACCTAACTTTTCCAACCTGAAAGTTTGGATAAGGTGATTCAGGGAATGTCCTTCTTTTGTTATACACGACAACATCATTTCTTGTTTAAACGGTTATATCTCGGTAAGATATGCCGGAAAATTTTTGAAAAAATTCGAGATAATTACGAATATGGAGAGGAATGTTTAGTAAAATTTTTGAGACTTTACCTTTTTATTTTGATGAGAAAAAGAATTATAAAAATATCGATTTTCTTTCTTCGACGATAACTGAAGTAAATCGGCAGCATTTTATCTGAAGCTTTACAAAAAGGTAGCTTTATACAATCTCATTCCCTGCATGTTTTTGTTAAAAATATACAATATATGTACCGTGAGTTGTACATTATCTAAAGGGTTTGGTAATTTGTATATTCGTAGTTACCCTTCATATCTGGGACCTTACCTCAAGGGAAACACAGTAATTAAATGGACCTTAGGTAGACCTAGATGTAGATACAAGTAGAGTAGGACAATATTAAATTAAACTCAAAAGAAATGATACACGAAAAGATAATATCGTGGATATATGTAGTAGGGAACTTGCCTTATTCCAATTCAATTTTATTCAAAGGATTAGTTAACACTAAAATCAATATTTATTTTACATATTTTTTTTTGTTATTTTTCAAAGTTATTTATAGATTGAAAGTTAACATTTAAGGTAAATCGATTACAATTTTGAAGAATTGAACGTGCTTGAAAGTGCAGTCACAACATTCTTTTAGGCTGTACTGTCACATGGCCCAGCGTTTCCAAGTCTTTTTTATTTACATGAACTAAAAATCCTTTATCATTTTGCAAATACCTATTGCGTGTTAACTATTTGAAAAGCTTAAACGGGAATACACGCAAGTTTACTATTAGTGCAAAATAGAGAAAAGTGGTATTCTTGAGCTGATGAGGTAAGTAACTTTTGAGTTCCAAATGCCAAATACTCGTAATAAAACTAAAACGAAAGGATTAAATTAAAAACAAGCAACCTAGTTATATTGGTATACTAAAAAATGCTATTATATGTATTCTAAATATCATTTTATCCAACCTCGGTTATCTTTTCAAGAGAAACCCAGTAAACTGTACTCATATTCATCACTCCCATATCCTACATTTCAGTAACAAACTCAACAAGGCACCAGCCTCCACCATTCGCTCAAGCCACCTTTACCTCATCTCCCCGCATAAATTAATCACCTATGCAAACCTCCGGCCAATCCCCAACAAAAAAGAAGCCCTCCACCTCGCCTCCATATCCTCCAAAACAACACTCCAATGATTCCAGGAAAACACAGCATGCGCGCGCGCACTCATCACCGCTCGCAACCTCGTGCCCCAGAAATATACTCTCCTGCGCGCGCGCGCCAAAAATAATCGCCTGCGCGCGTAACGAGGCTATACGTTTTGCAAAGTAGCCCACATCACTGCAAGCCGCGCCGGCTCGCAAAAAGGTTAACCCGCCCGGCAGCGGCATACCTCCGCAGAGGTCCTCATCTCTCCGATATATGTATATATATATATATATATATATATATATATATATAAAGCATCGACGAGTTTTTTTTTTCTTAGTGTACCCGTCGCGCGCGGCTTGCGTCAGCACTGCACACGTGCGGCGCGGCTGCGCGCGTGCCGCGTGTAATCTGCGCGCCGAGTGCGTGTACTTTTTGCGGGGGCTCTTTCACTCTCTTTCGCGCGCGCGCGAGAGTGGTGTATAGGTATAAGACGGCTGGCTGGCTGGCTGTCGATGATATTGAAATTTAATTTTAATAAGACAGATACAGGGGGGAGAGAGAGAGAGAGAGAGTTTCGACGATTAACGATTGATGGTGGGGGTTCGATGTAATGATTGAGGTGACTCAGGTGACTTTCTTTATATAGAAGGAGAAATTGGTGGTGATGGGTGTATTTTCGTTTTGTTGAAGGGGAGATTGTAGTCGTACTTCGATCGGTTACGATTGACGTTCGGTAATTCAGTGGTTGCATCATGTTGTCTTGTGGTTCTGTGGTTATTTTTATGTATTTACTAATGTAGCATGTTTTACTAGATTTATCTTAATAATTTGAAATATGAAAACGTAACGTATAAGTAATTCATGCATAATTCATGCAAAATTAAATGAATTATAGTTATCAATCGTTAATCGTCAAAACTTTCTCCCTCTCTCTTAATAAGTTTATTAAGTCGATTATCCTAAGTCAAAACAAAGAAATGTTCTCGTTAGCTTTATGCAAAATTGTAAAATAAAAGTAAATATAATTAAACGTAAGCCGATTTGAAAATGTGAAATTGAGATCTGAGATTTGAAATGTGACTTTAAATCCGAATCTAAATATTTAAAATTTCTTTTTAAATATACATATATCACGCCATTTTATTTAAAAATCAATAGTTTTCAAATCGAATTGTAGCTCAATATACTTTTTGGCATAAAGTTAATGATAATTTTTGCTTTGTCTACCTTTTATAGAATAATCCATGTATTGGAGAAATGAGTTGTGCACATAGCCTTAACATGTGCAAAAACGGAAGTTTAAAAAATTAATTGATAATTTGATAGTAATGCAATCTAATAAAAAAATATACTAAAACTCATAAGTATAGATACGTATCAGATAAGTTTTTCGATTCTCATATACCTTCTTAAAATAACCATCATGTTCAGGCTTCCAAGATGGTCTAGCCCTCTCCCCAATACAGAAACTAAACCAAAAAACAATACAACACTCACAAACCTCACATATAAATCCTACTCCACACACATCACCCAAAATATCCTCCTCTCCTCAACAAAAGCCCTACAAATTCGCAAGAACCACTCGACCACCAACACCCATTTTCCTCTCAAAACACGCGCGCTACTTTCACTCATCAAACACCTTCTATACACTCACCCCTATCAAAACACGCTTATTTATACCTTCCAACTGACCCATTCGCAAACACCACTCCATCCGGATGTGTATAAGTACACACACGCGACTCCGCTGCTGACCAGTCGCCGCTCGCCTCGCCTCGCTCTGTATGTTTGCCGAATATCGCGGGGCACTGTACATATACTTCTGTGCGCAGTGTAGTGTAGTGTAGGTATATGCGTGCAAATACGAATGCACAAACAGACACCGGCCGTGCGTGAAACTCGGCGCACCTGGTCGGCGGCGGCACCGTATACACCGGGCCCGAGACTCGCTCGAGGTGCGCGCACCCCCGCGTTTGGTTTCTCTCTCTGTGCACCCGTTCGCTACTGCTATACTCCGATTGGTATAAGAAGGTTCTGGATTTTGCGAGAGTTTCGGATTGTATGGTGGTGTCTGGGTTTTATACTGGGCGTACAATGCATTGAGCTTACGAGTGTTTTTATTGCATAGTGTTGTTTTAATTCATTTGGTTGTTGATTTGTTAATATAGCAATTTTTAAGTTCCTCTATATTTCGAGATCAAGTCTGTTTTATTCATTTATTTATTTAACAATTCAATAACCATGTAATATTGTATAAAATAGAAATTCTCCCAATTTAATGAAAATATAAGTTACAAGATTCATACAATGATACTATAATCGAATTTCTCTTCGGGATGTCGCAATCAGCAGATTATGCATTTTGTTTATTTTAATAAGTGTGTCTTAAACAATCATGAAATGAAAATGTAAAAGTTTAATTTTATTGTTATTGATAAAGTTGAAAGTTACATATTGAAGAATATAGTTGATCTTTATATACACTCTAAAACAAGAACTTCAAAAACTCAATTTTTTGAACGATAATGTCTTATTGTATTAATTTTATTCTGTAAAGAGAATATCTTGTTGGGTCAAGAAAATTAATCGTTAACATAACTTGAGTTTCTCTATCAGTATATGTTTATTTTATTATCAATTTATTTATTTGTTTATTTATTATCAAAAAAAATTACTTTCTGATTTGATTAGATAATAGACAAGTTTATTAATGATGCTATCTATCCTTTTTAAATTCTGATAATAAAGCTGGGGGAAATCGTATAGTGAAATAAATTACGATTCCTATTTGAAAATATTAATTATGTCCTCAATTTTTTATGAAAATTATCAGAAAAATATTACGATGTACATTAAATTCCACTGTTCAGACACTTTCATTGCAAATCTAGTCATTTTAATTTGACAAGTGCGTTGAAGTCTGTCAAGTACGTTCGCAACGCCCAAATATAAATACTGACTTTTGCCATATATAATTTCTCTAAAAATATAAACTGGACTACACAGTCTCTACTTTTCTAACAAAGGAAAGAGTATCAAAAAAGCGATGAAAGCCTTCCTCTCCCATTAATTTCTCCATCACAATCCCAAACAATACCAATCAACGCCAACAAAAAAAAACAGCCTCCCCATCAAAAGATTTATACCGTAATAGGATCACCTCCTAATGATAATAGTTACACACTCGGCACTCGGCACCAGCCAGCGACGACGATCTCGCAAGGAAGCAATCTATCAATGCGCTACCGGTAGATGCACGGCACCGTTTAATACGCCTCGACAGCCTAAGATTCTCCTCCCAGCTTCTCAACCCTTCTCCTCTCTCTCTCTCGTCTAAACTCAGCTGTATCAAACATATATACCCACACCCAAAACCTCTACCTATATAGGTTCGCATTGCGCGCGTGCAGCAGCAGCGCGCAACGTGTTATTAGCCCTTAAGGGTGGGACGCGTGTTTCGGCGAACGGGGGTAACGCAGGGGAATTAGGACCGAAGGGGGGCTATAATTATTATTCGGGGGGCCCTGGTTATAATTTTCGGAAGTGCACGCGCGCAAGTGGAAATTGTATATACGTATAGCGCGTGCTGCTGCTGCCGCTGGATTAGATTAGAGCGAGCGATGGGTAGGGGGATGGAACGTGTAATTATTATGTATTGCGGGTAATTTTTTTTTATTATTGAGGGAGTGCGCGTGCGTGTGTGGATGGATGGAGTTTTGGCGGATTGTGTTTCTGGAGAGTGAGGGAAGAGAATTTGTGTGTATGTGTGAGTGGAGATTTTATCGATTGTGATGATAGATTTTTTGTAATGAAACTGTCGTTACGGCGCGCGGCTCGTTTGAAGATGAGAGAGGAGATAGGGTTGGGAGAGAGTGTTTGATGTGATTTGATGGAGAATTAAATGTGTAATTCGTTTACAAAACGAGTGGATTGGGAGGGATGAGCTTAGATTTTAGGAATTGATATCTTTAGTGGTTCTTTTATAATAATATACATAACAGAAGGTACTTAAAAAAAATGTTATACATTGAATGAAAATGACTTTTATACATAAAACCACGAAATTTACTACCCAATTACAAGATTATGGTTTCTTACATCAGCAATTATATTATTACGTGATCCAGATGATTTAAAGGTATATAAAACAAAGGATTACACACATAATATATTATATTATCATTTTCATATTAATATAATACAAAGAAATAGAGTCTACTTTCTTAAATAAATTTGGCATTGTGTCATGGATATGCCCGGACAAAGCAAACATAGCAAAGAAAAAATTGTTATTTAGTTGTTGCCTTTACTCCTAGGTGGGCACCTCTTTCATGCACAACAACTATACCTGTCGATTTCATATACACACCTGGCTTTCTTTGCTATGTTTGGGCAATATTTTGCTCCACATGCGTCTTAGGAAGGATGTACGTACCAAGTGAAGAGACCAAATTTCTAATAATTTATTTTCACAATTGTTGTGATTAGTTTCTGTTTAATTATTTTTGACTATTTCTTCCCGACAACAAGACTTTTTGTTCCTTATACTCATTCAGTAAGGCACTTGACGCTGAATACATACAGTCCACCTTACTTGAGAAATGAGGCAAAAATTTATCTTTAGCTCGTGGAGGCAAATAGATTCATTTTCATATTAATATAATACCGAGGAATAGAGTCTACTTTCTTAAATTATATTATTGTGTATTTAAATGATTGCTTCTAACAGCAAATTGTAAACAGAATTGTTCAAATTTATATGAATATGTGACAACGTTTCGGGTGTTTCTTACACCCTTCTTCAGGTCAAAGTTTAAATTTATCAAAAGGTAGACGTTGGAGTCATTTGTTAATTATCGAATGTTAGTATAAATATCTTACAAACATTCCAATGATTATTGTGTTTTATATACCTTTAAATTATCTGGATCACGAACTAATATAATTGCAGATGTAAGAATCCAAAATCTTGTAATTGGGTAGTATAATTTGGTGGTTTCATGTATAAAAATCCATAAATCCTCTAACCAAATTAAAAGTTGCATCGTTTAGTGCATCATTTACTGTCTTTACAAAAAAATTACTTTTTTCATAATCATGCTCACTGTTTGCGCGCTAGCCGACCAAAACGCAAGAATTTAAAATAGCTTCAAATTTGCTTAATATGAGCGCGGTAGTAGCGTCGAGCGAGAGTGCAGCTGTAAAGCACTTATAACGATAGTCCGGAACACGTGTGGCGGGTGAAGGGATGCAGAGTCTGAGGGAAAGTAATTAGGTTTTTACACTGATTTTAATGTAAAATATCACTGTATAAAAGTGAGCATTTATTGCTCTTAAAAATTACTATATACATGTTGTCTTAAAGTGTAATTGTACAGTGTATAAGAAAACTTAACACGCGGTCGCGAGAATAGGCGTCACGAGGCGTGCACCGAACTTGCCATACCAGCGGTCAAGCCGGAAGAGAGCGAGCTCAGCGGGAACAATTAGTTCTCTCTTCGCCGAAATCAGGAAGGAAGTAAGTGGGGGAAAGCGCGCACATGTGTCTTTTCTCGCCAGAAATCATGCGAGCGAGCGCTTCAGATCTTGCAAGAGAGACACAGTGCACGCGAAAATATGAAATATACTAGGTCCGCTGCAAGTGCAAACGGTCCGAACACTCACCGGAGAAATCACTTGAATTTCTAAAAGTGTATGGTACTATGTACTATCAATATTTTCTTAACTCATCAAGATTACGATTGAGTTGTAGTAAATTTCCGAGGATGGGAAGTGGCGGTGGTCCATCTATTTTATTTAATACTCTTCCATATCTACTGTACCGAGTAAATCGTGAAGAACTATTGACACAGTAGCACGATCAATAAGTAAATCAACATGATTGTGAGCATTTAATGAGTGGGAGCCTCTCCGTTTCTTTGATTAAATAACGGTGGATTCCTACTGGACGATTGAAGTTCAAGTATGTACAAAATTATCCTTCAACGCGTGCAGGTGCATTATTCATACTTTTGCTATTTAATTGTAGCTAATGGGGTACATTCAGGCAGCGTGATTGGTAATGTTTGTTTGTTTTCATTTAATATTATAAATTAATTTTACCATAACTAATGTATTGATAGGTAATATCCCCAAACCTGGAGATAGTTGGTCGTAGGATTAAGGATTTTATTAATATCTATGTTGATTTTATATGTCGTGCTGGATCAAAATTTTGAGTCTGGATCAGTAATTATACTAAGAAAATGCAGAATTATTGCTTTTGAAATGAAGAATTTGTATGGACTCATACAAATAAGTTTTGTTTTTGGGTTCAAAGATGGTGTGCATCTTTTACTCGCTGTCTTATGGGACGTTATGAGCCAAATTGACAAACTCACTGCTTATTTAAAAAAATTAAATTTTTTTTAATTATTTTATACGCTAGATAATATGTAAAAATATTACATATATTCGTAAGGTGATTATATTTCTTTTTTGTTGGTGTATCTTATACACACACTTTAAAGTTTTCGTTAAAGAAAGGCAATTTCTAATTTTTAAAATTTGTTAAAATTGAAAAAAAAATTATGGTTAATGTATGCATTATATAATTAAAAAATATGCATTTATTGATAAAGAAGGCGTACTTTCGTTACAATTATATAAATTCAGTGTAAATATTCAATCAATGATTGTGCATTAAATATTTTTGAGAAAGCATTCTGCTCTCGATTCTGCTAAAGCAGTTAGCAGCGTTATTTTCAATCCACTATGTCTTGAATATTGTAAAATATAATTCAATGAAGTTTTCACTGAATATTAGTTCCATATAGCACTGTATTCTGTAAAATTTTCAGTCATAAGATTTATTGCTTCTTGATAAAAAACAAATGTACAAAACTGCATTTTTAAACTTGTTATATATAGTACAGTTCATTTGCTGCAGAATAACATGTATTTTGTTAAAACCTTTATTAGATATTGATACGAGGGTAGTTCAATAAGTCTTTAGAATGACCAACAGATGGCGCTCGAATCGCTCCAAATCATCTGTTTTCAGACAGCACCACTCCCGACTAGATATATGGTGCAGTCACAGTCCACATCTTCTGAGTTTACGTGTTTTTATAACCAATTGAAAAAAAAAATTGCTTGTTAAGAAAAATGGAAAAAAACGAGTTCAGAGCGGTAATTAAACATTTTCATTTAAAGGGTTTAACTCCATATGAGATAAAAAATGAATTGGACTCAGTTCATGGCACATCTGCCCCTGCCTTAGCAACGGTTTATAACTGGGTAAATGAATTTAAGCGTGGTCGTACATCAATAAGTGACGAACCACGTTCAGGAAGGCCCGTAGAAGCAACTACTCCCGAAATCATCAATAAAATCCACGATATGGTGTTGAAGGATAGAAGATTAAAAGTGCGTGAGTTAGCTGAGGCCACAAGGATATCTATAGGTGCAGTTGTTTCAATTCTACATGAAAAATTAGGCATGAAAAAGCTATCGGCAAGATGGGTGCCGCGTTTGCTCTCAGTTGAGAATAAACGCAATAGAGTGGTCGCCTCTGAGGCTCTTTTGGCGCGCATAAGTCGGAATCCTGAGGAATTTTTTCGTCGATTTGTGACTGTGGATGAAACATGGATACACCACTACACTCCTGAGACAAAGGAACAATCCAAACAGTGGATTTCCACAGGCGAACCAGCTCCAAAGAAGGCAAAGACCGCAAAGTCAGCTGGTAAGGTTATGGCTACAGTTTTTTGGGATGCACGTGGAATTATACTTATTGACTACTTGGAAAAGGGTAAAACAATTACTGGTGAGTATTATGCATCATTATTAGAGCAGCTGAAAGAAGAAATTAAAAAAAAAGACCACATTTGGCGAGAAAAAAAATTCTCTTTCATCACGACAACGCCCGAGTTCACACATGCTTCGTTTCAATGGCTAAAATTGAAGAACTAAAATTCGAATTGGTCGAACACCCACCGTATTCACCAGATTTAGCCCCCAGTGACTTTTTCTTATTTCCAAACTTGAAAAAATGGCTCGGTGGACAGAGATTTACGGACAACGAAGACGTCATTGCCTCTGTAAGTGCTTATTTTGAGGAACTTCCAAAAACGCACTTTTCTGAAGGATTAAAAAAACTTAAAAAGCGATTGACCAAGTGTATAGAGCTCCAAGGAGATTATGTTAAAAAATAAAAAAAAAATTACCCAAAAAAAATTGTTTTTATACTTTATTCTAAAGACTTATTGAACTACCCTCGTATGTATAAAATAATTTCATGTACTGTACAATGAAGAATATTAAGCATTTTTTTCAGTGTAGCTTATTCAATCTACTCAAGTCATATATAATGTTTTGACGTTAGAAAGAGGAAAACGAAATTTTCATCGTAATAATAAAAGAAAGAAATAAAAAAAAATTGAAATAAAAATTGAAATAAAAATTTCTCTTAGCATACCTTTTAATTCTATTCTAATAATAATATTAATTGTTATTATTATTATTAATTTATTATTTTCTTTTTAATTTATTTTAATTTTATACAGGGAAAAGAAGAATAAAAATCCTTCTTTTCTGGCTTTATCCCTCGGTGATGTATTTAAGGTAACGAGTGAAGATATCGATCTTCCCAAGTCAGGTCGTTGGAGAAACGAAAAAATAATTGAAAATTCTTTCCTTTTACGTTCGACGAACAATGTCATCCTCGTAAGAATAGATATTAGAGTGGCGCTTACAAGAGAATCATGTGCAAAAGCAGGAATACCACCTCCGCCGCGTTGCGGGGGGGTCGACACGAGCTTTAGTTGTTGTTTGCTTGCGATTTAATGTAATATATACATAGTTATAATTTTTTAGAGGCTTTGGACTATTAACCAAGATTTATTTGAACGTGGATATTTGAAAGAAGTATTTTCGATCAGAAAAATCGAAATTAACCTGCTTGAATTATCGTAGATTCGAAGAAATAGATCCTACTTTTACTGATCATAATCAAAATTATTAAAATACAATTCTAAAAAAATTAAGGCATATTCTGCATGTAATTAAAAAAATAGAATCATTCTTTCTTAACGTTTACTTAAAAATTTCAAATCAAGAATTTCGATTTAAATATATTACGCACATCTACACTTACAAAAAGAAAGCAAGCAATTCCATTTTTTAACATCTCACAACTTCTTAATCCTCTTAACGTCTAAAATGTATTGTCTATATTCTGATTAAAATTTGCAACAATTTCTCTCGTCCGACATGTTCCCCCACAACAAACCATCCAACAAAAGTCATTCCAACCCAGCACGCAATCACCTCTCAACCGCAACAATTTCAAAAGCTACAATCTCCCCCGCCCATATCCTCCTACATATCCCACCTAACGATCCACCGCAACCTAACAACCTTATAATCGAAAATCCAAGAAAACTATCTCCCGTTTGTCGCCCGAGGGGGATGCACCGTATCAAAAACTCCGCGCGTGCGCGTATCTTCTACGCCGACCTGTACGCGTACGGTAAACACTCGTATGCACGGGCGGCGACGGCAGCTGCAGCGTAAAAGTCCGCACCCCCGCACACGCACGCACCCGGCTGTGCACACTTGCGTATCAACGAGCGCCAGTGTTGCATTGTGGAGCGTGGAGGTGATGCGGAGCTGGGCTCGGCTTACGGCGCATTTCCTCCGCGGTGAGGCGTCTGTGGATTTATCTGTGTATTTCAGGGGTTTCTCGAGAATACCGATGCGGAGAGGGATATGTAGGTTTGATCTGAGTTTTAATACAGCGTGGAATGGGGAGATTGCGCGTGGCGTTTGTCGAGGGGATTAGTATGCTGTGCATTTGATTTTTAGAGTTAGTTTTAAGTTTGGATTGTTGCTAATGTTGTTTGTAGATTGGAGTTTTAAGTTAGTAACAATTTGGCTTATTCAATTGCCGCTGGTATTGCATAAAAAGTTTATTTTGTGGACGGTGTAATGTGTAAAATTAATAGAACACTGAAGCTGAATTGTTTAAAAATACAAGCTTTACAACGGTTTACGAAGATAATAATCGATGTTTTATTGTTAGCTGAAATTCAGTAGTTCACCAAATTTATTGTAGTTGTTGGAGTTATAGTAGACCTAATTTGGTACGAGTGCTTTATACAGGTGTTTACTTACTATTAATATTTACTACAGTCTATACAAACAGATAATTTTCTGATAAGAATTACAATAAAAATCATCGCAAAATAAATTTTATCGTGCATTATAGCAACTTTCAAGGCAAATTTTAGCATGAATTACTGCAATTTTTACCGTTCATCAAGGTAATTTTTCCCGTGAACTCAGGATATGTCTGAAGTTTACTACAATTTTCACAGTACTTTGTAACCGAAAATTCGCTCTTTGAATATAGCTATAATTAGTAATTATAGATACTGATAAGAAGAGTTTCAAGTTGAAATGGTATTTTCTTAAAAATTATAAATCATTTATTACTTGTTAAAAGTAACATTATTAATAATTGATTTTTTGGCAAAAAATTTAACATGTTCTACATTTATTTATAATAGATCACTTTTCATAGTAATAATGTACCAAAAGATTAATTTTCTTTGTTCTCTTTTGAAAAAATATATTTACAGCAATACGTTACTTAATTTTTTCTTTTAATTTCCCGCGACTTGCCAAAAGAAGAATTGGAACCTAAAGAGTTAAACGATACTATATTCAAATACAAAAAACTAAAACCTAAATTTCAATTTATCTACTTTTATCATAACAAACATACAATCCTAACATCCGTAACGAATTTTCCATACACACATTCAATCATCGGAATAAAAATCCTCGAAAAAAAAATCCCCGCACGTCGATTCCATCCTCACCCTCAGCTGCCGCACTGCCATATATACCTGAAAATCTCTCTCCCAGGTACACGCGCGCATCCGTGAAAAGCCTTTCTCCCCAAACTATACACACCATATACGCGCATCCACCGTCATAATACTCCACCCACACGTACGGTACAATCCAATCCGATCCGATCCACTGCAGACAGACAGACACGCATCTCGCGTCGGCAGCGACGAAAGAAAAACGAAGAAGAAAAAAGGTATAACCCTTTTTTTTCCCCGATCTTTCCGCCGGGGGAAAAATGCAAAATCATCCCCCCGTCAACCCTTTTGAGGAACGATCTCCTGCGCGCGTATACGTATATAGGCTGAATGAGACGTCGAACGATGCCGATGAGTATCGACGAGTCGTAGTCGTGGGCGCAGCTGCTCCAACATCATCGAACTCTCTCTCTCTCTCTCTCTCTAGCTTCTATATATACACAAGAGGTGAAAGGGTAGAGAGAAGAGAAGTGCCGGCGCTCGTTATACCCTCTCGTCGATCTCCACACGCTTTTCACGGCTGCCCTTTTTTGCGCAGGTAAAATTTTGGCACGCGCTACCCTACCCCTCTTATACACACACATAACACCCACCGGCTCACCTTTCTTTATATTTGTCATTTCTATACGCGCGCATTTCGGTACCCTTTTGCGGAAAGAGCTTCTCTCTTTTTTTCCTTTCTACACGCGCACCTATATCCACTGCTTTCCAGTTTCCACCCCCATTGTGCGCCTTTTTCCGCGCCGCACCGCTTCTCGCCGAGCGTTTTTACACGGGCGCGTGTGGAAAGGGTTTTTGCTCGTAGCGCGCGCGCGCGTATATCGCTTCGCTCTTTTGAGAAGAGGGTTGGACAATAGAAGGGGGGATTTTCTCTTTGCGAGGGTGTAGGGTGTGTGTACGCGGCACTGGGCTGGAAAAGGCGAACACCCACGTGCGGCTAATGGAGCACGCGCGCGATGGGTGAACACTACAGGGCACGCACATGCAGATTCGAGCTGGAGGGGAAGCTTCCGGGATACACCGGATGTGCGCTGATCGGGCTTTGTGAATCCTTTTTTTTTTTGGGAGAGGGGGGATTGAGATGCGGTTTTTTGTTGGGAGATGGATCGTGTTCTGTTGTTGTAGATTTCCAAGAAGTTCGGGGGTCATTTTTCATGGTTGATAAATTATTGTAATTAAAGTTTGTTTAATTAAATTATTTTATTACGCATATAATATGTAAGGTTTTTTTATAGATTATAAAATTTGTTGCACGTATTACAGGTCTGTAAAGGGTTCATTTGTAGCCTAGGAAATTTATTTTTATGAAATTTTACATAAAAACTAATCAGAAAAAAGAATTTTTTTTACTATGACTTTAATACTAAAGTCTTTCTCCTTTGAATACTTAAATGAGCAAACGTGCGTCGGTTACCGATCTTCTTTTTTTTAATTTCTTGATTCGTAACTAAATCCACGATTACAAAGCAAATAATTGTTTTATTTGGAACTAAACGAAAATTCCAATTCGGATTGGATAATTCATTTTTCTTAACAAAAAGTATAATATATTTCAATTAAGTAGATTCTTGTTCCGTTAAATACATGATATTATTATCTAGTTAAAAATATGAATTTTTAACTACTAAGGAAACAGCTTTTTCTTTATAGAGGTAAATAGACACTTTATAGATGGAAGAAACTTTATTTTTTATTTTTATTTTTGATTTATAAACCTCGTATTTTTTATGGAAATTACCGTATATTTATAATAAATAAATCGATATACTTACTAACACATAAGTCGACTTCCATTTGCTCCAATCAAACCTTTAACAAATCAATTATTAATATTAGCGGGTAGCAATCAATTTTCTCAGCATAAAATGAAACAAGTGCGAATAATCTTTAAGAAGATATTATAATTTCACATACCTACACCAAAAGAATGATTTTACTATACAATTATATAGTAAAATGTACTATTGTTATTTGAACACCAGTGGTATACTCAATTTGTTTCAATAAAAATAACTATGTATATAAAAAATTGCCATATACATACTACTAAAATGTTATACATTCTTTTTATAATTCTTATTTTGAATTTGACAATTTGCACTATAAACCGGCTATTTTATAAAAAAATCAAACTACAAAATTTTGATTATAATACTACAAATCTAAATACTGTTTACCCCGCACAACGCCCCCAGATAAAAACCCCAAACCCCCTCCTCACAATTCTCAGATTTTTCGTTTGTCGGCATGCCGGCCACCCCGCAATCGCCCTATAAAACAAGCTCTCGCCCAACTGTTCTCCTAATTACATGCTCTCTGCCCTTCTGAAATTCAAAATCCACCACTGTATATACCTCCATATGGCCTCGTTTCCCTCGCGATACCCATACACACGCCCGAACACCCTGCAAAAGGCGCCGCGCCGCCAACGGTTACTCAGACTCATTCGTGCGACATGCGATTGTAAAGAAAAAGAGTACTTTTCCCTCCTCGAGGGTAGTAGTCGCGTACACCACTTAATTCGGCTCTAGATTTCTGCTGCACTGGTTACACGGTGCGCACTCTTGCTGATTTCCTCTTTCTTCACGCTCGCCTGGGCCTCGTTGCTTCCGGCTTTTTCTACAAGGGTGCACATAGTTTTTTTGCGGAGGTAGCCGAGGGTTCATGTGAGTATGCTAATGAGGGTGCGAGGAGGGAACGAAGGCGTTTGTTATTTTAATTTTGCTTTAACGTCGTGTGTCCGTATTTTGGAATGATTTTGTATTTGAATGAATTTCAAGGTTCGTTTGCTTCTGAATTTGTAATTAAAAGTCGTTGACTCGGGATTGGTAATTATGCTTGAATTAATGTTTCATTGAAGGGAGTTTTTTGTTTCAGCAGGCAGAAAGTGCAGACAGAAGCGTGATGCGATGATTATTTATATGGCAGAATTATGAAATTTCAAAATTTGCATATTTACGTAAAAATGTGTCAGCGCTGTGTATACTTGCAGATATCATTATCTCGACTCGATTACTGTAATTAAGTCATTGACATTTGGCAATTTGTCGCGCAACTGCTTTACATCACGCACAAGAAAGATCCGAAAATGAAAGTTTTTAATTTTCAGCTTACACGTAGCATGCTTGAAACAAACTTTGCACATTCTATTTTTAGATTTCAATTTGAACTTCATGTGACTGACAAACTTATATATACATATATATATATATATATATATATATATATATATATATATATATATATATATATACTTACGAACTCTCCTTAAAATTTTCGTGATTAATAATTAATTATACCCCAATATGATTGTTCTGTAAATTATTAATTGTAAAAACTATTCATATTATTATACATAATGATGACTCATTCTCAACAAAATTTAAAATACCTCATAATTATGCTCATATAACAGAGAAAACCAAATCTTAACAATATTTAGATCATAAAAGTCTCTGTAACAACTTTTATTGAAATTATCAAAAATTTATATTTACCATTTAATTAATTTTAATTTTATGATTGTTATATCATGTATTTTACGTTATGTGATTGCATGAGTCACGATAAATGGATCGTTGAAAACTATAATAGAATAAGTTCATTTTGGAAATTCCACACGGGGTTATGATACTTTAAATCGTTGGTTGGTAGAAAATCATTCTATCTTCTGCGTATAAGCATATGAATTATCCACGAAACCAATAAAATAGAAATCGCAGTCATTCTACTTGTATGATAATACATTCATTTTTATAATAAACAATTAATCGTAATAACTAACCCAACCAAGTTATTCTAATATACATAGTATATTTCAAAAGTCTCACAAACGTTTGCAAAATTTTCAAAATCGACTTACTCCACTACGTCTCCTACCGCCCCATAGATCATCTCACTTCCAACTCTCCAGCTTCCTCACTGCCAAGCACCGCCACTCCCCAACAACAACAACAGCAACATCTGATTGTTTTCCGGAATTTCGAAATTTCACTGCCTATACTCCGTTCCGCCGTTCATCCTTCAACGGCAACACTTCTTGTCTTCCCTTTGTTCCTCACTTCGATAAAAGAAAAAAATCCTTACATAATTACGCGCCCATAGCCTCGAGTATCAATTACTCGAGTTGCGCGGCGCAGTAAAACGCGCCAATTTTCAACGCTCGCGCCTAAAAAGTATACCGCGCGACGACGCACTCGCAGTTACGCCGCTTTTCTCGCACGCGCCGCGCGCGCGCAATTTGCCTCCAAGTGCAGATATAAACCCGCGAAAGGGCGCGGTGAGTGAGAGTGAATGAGAGAGAAAGAGAGAGAGAGACGGAGTTGGAAAAAATTAGCGACGCCGAGTGTGCGAGGAGGAAGGGGCGAGGAGCTGCAGATGGAGAAAAAGCCGAGTTTACGAGCGACTCGTGGCAGGAGAGACTGCGGCTTGAGGCACGTATATAGTATATAGGTATAGGTATTGGAGGTGCGTTTGGGATGGAAATAGATTTGTTGGAAAAAAAGAATTGGAGTATGCGTTGGGAGTAATATTGATGTTTTGAGTTTTTGAGAAACGAGAGACTTATGAAATGGCAGAAAAACATTTTTGTATTGAGGATTGGGAGCAATTAATAATAAATAAGTTAGGTATTCAAAATTGTATATCGTTAGCTGAGAGAATTTTCTTTACCTAATTAAACAATTTATTTGCAGAAAGTTTGCAAAGAGCGTGTCATCAAATAGCATGACAGATTTGCATCAATGATATGTGTAATCAAAACCATTAAAATATATACTTTTGGAAAATGTATTTTATTCCATTTCAATACGAATGATACTCACCCCAAAAGTACATGCGACTCCAGGAAAATACCTAATTAAAGTTTTTTACTTCATTAATTTTTACCAATAATTGCAATATTGCTTAAATATTGCACATAATCTTCGAGCAATATTGTTACAAGAAAAAAACTACTCTCGAAAGCAATGTAAAAACAAACAGCCTACCTATGTCAACATTGTTTTAAAATTTTTTAATTTTATGTTTGAAAAACAACTTAGCAAAGTTATATAATACAGAATATCTCGTATAGAATATTAACAAATTCCTCTAAAAACAATCTTGGGGCAATTAGAGGATTGCGATAAGATTGAGAGATATATAGGTGTTTTTTAGAGCAAAAATAAACATCAATTTTGAAAAGTTAGTTTAAACTCATATCGGTAAATAATCATAATACAGCAAAATTCATAATAAAACATTTTATATGATACAAGTATATTGTTAAAAGAAAACACAAAAAACATAAACATGGCAATCTATGTAAAATGAAAATTGCAGTGAAAAACCAAAAACTTTTCATTACGCGGTTAAACATTTTCAGAGTTCGTACACAATATCAGGTAATCTTCTCCAAATCATACTAAAAAACCACACAAAAATCTTAGACTACAATACAAATGATCACTATTAAGTTTCAAATTTCACTTTTTACTCCCCTTGATTCCAACCTCAAATATTTCTCGAAATCGTAAATCCATCCATCCGGATCACCTCGACTGCGCAACCCGCAAACTCCACTCTACCCCCTCCCCTCTCTCTCTCACTCTTACTCCGGTCTCTGCGGTTCGCCAACGGAAGAATAATCCTACACCACCGCACTTTACGACCCGGGCAACGCGTCTACCGCGCCACGCGCTCTCGCTATTATTACCCCGGCACCTTACACCTCGCGCCTCCTGCCCGCCGCCGCGAAATTGAATGGTCGCGCGGCTCGAACTTCCCGATAATACACTTAGCGATACCCGGCCGCCTCGGCTTTGTTATTTGAGGCCGATGCCTGATAATTGCGAGAGTTTAGGAGAGAAGAAAACAAAAAACAGCGGCGAGGGATGTGTCGGGGCTAGGTTTTGGAGTTGGCGGAGTTTTTGACGGTGGTTTTGTTTGGCGCGGGAGGGTTAGGAGACGATGATTGTTGTTTGCAGCGGTGGGTTGTGTTGCGAGGGGTGAAGTACGTCGAATTCGTCGCGTTGTCCTGTGTTTAGGGAAGTTGATGATGATAGGGTTGGGTTCGTTGGGGGAGGGTGATGCGTTTTGTCTTTTTTGTAGGTAATTTGTGATAGTAATATTTATGACGGAGGTTTTATTAGGCTTCATACGGAATTACGTTGTTGTAGGCGGGGAAAGAGTAAGGGGAGTGGGGCTGTTTTTTATACTTCTTCTTCTTTGCTAACTTTTCAAATTAGAAACGAAAAATAAAAAGAGAATGTAAAATAGTACATAATGGTAAGTAAAAATAAAATAAATATAAAATTAAAATACGTGATATAAAATAAATGTAATAATATAACGGTATACATTGTGGGCGATACAGTATGGATAAACTTGATGCTTTATAAAGTCAAATTTTCTGGATTATCTAACGTATTTCCTGAGTTCTGAATTCTGGATACTGAAGGGACACTGAAAAAACTGATAGATGGTTGAGAATGGTGGGAACAATTAGGTTCGTGGTTGAGTACTTTCACGTGATTGGTGAATTAGTTAGGCTAGATAACGTACACTGCCCAAACATTTACTGTGACTGCGAAAGTATAACATTATTACAAGACAATGAAAACTAGAAGTATTTGAAAATAAAGTGCTTAAATATAGGAATTTGTTTTCTAACGCGAAGAATTATATTTTGTTTACTTCTGTACGTTTTTATTTCCATAAAATATTAAATTCCCGTACAATATATTAAATAATTCAACTCTACTTAATTTATCATTATTAGTCGTAAGTGCAGTTCCGTATTTCTTACAGATTTTGATTTACTAGATAGTTTAGTACTCAATTCTAGTTTTTACTAGTAAACGTTAATATTTTTTTCTTTAATTATTAAAAGTGATTAGGCAAACATTATTATAATTTTATTATGGAAAAATAAATAAATTATTTTCGCATAATTGTAAGTAAAAGTATTCAAGTGCTTATCATTAGACGTCATTTGTACTGTAGGAAATATACAATTACTATTTATCTAACATTCTGTTATATACATCTTTTTATACATATTATAATAATATTGATTTATTATAATTATTTTTTTAATATTTTTTAATTTTTTAACTTTATGAATCATACATTTTGAAAATTTTATATTTTTCTGTGATTTTAGATCAATTATGTTCAATTCCCTATTATCGATTGAAAAATATCGACTACTGATTCATAATCAAAGGAAATACCCCAAAAATGTATGTTTAACAGAAATTGCGTAAGGATGATGACAGAAGATGAGCATGCCTCCGAGGACCAAATTCCAAATTGCGGGAACAAATTGAGCAAATTTTTATGACTTTGTATTTTTCATTCCGGACTTTCAAAAGGCCGACGATTTCGGTAAGTGAAAAACCCTTTCGGCTACTGCATGCATTGAATGTACTGACTTTAAAGCGAGCCTCGTATACGGTGCTTCAAGGAACGAATTATAAAGAGTAATTTGCCACGAGTAGGAAGACATTTTATATATTTCAGATATTTCGAAATAACGCCGAAGTTGTTTCATCGAGATGTTTATCATTTTTTTTCTCGACTTCTTATACAATTATTTGGAACATGCGATGCATCAAGATTATGAATTTTTATATTTTTAAAAATTATATATAGTATATACAATATACATCATCTATATATTTAAGAAAATTGTTGAATTTTCAGTGTACGAGTTGAATTTGAATATCAGACTATGTAACTGAAAAATTTAATCACAACAAAAGGAGAAAAATAGACTGTAAGCTGACGTTGATATGAAATTACTGAAGACTAGTCTATACTCTATTCTTTAACAAGACTATTAATAAGACTATTCTACTAGTATACTAAATTCAGTGCAAGTAAGTTTGAGTTTTGTCTATACATAACTATTTTTATAATTACAATCAATATAATTTAAGGCGGAAAATTTGAATTATCAATTGGCTATCGGTAATTACATGTCTCGTAAAAAGAACTTTTTGAACAGTAGAGATTTCAAGCTCGTTTATATAGATCCATTATTGTACAACCAAACATACACCAAGAGATTGTTAGTAGTACTTCAATTACTTATTTCAACGTATTACAACCCAAAAAATTCCACCACATAATAATCTAAAAAAAGCCTTTCACCGTCCTCTAAACCAAACGCCTCAATCAATCAATACCATATCCTCCAAACCCTTCAATAACCCCACCCCCCCCTCCCAATTAAATCACCGAAAACAAATCAACCAACAGCCCGCTCCCAAACCACATCCCATGTATGCAAAATCCACGTTCACGTATGCATATACATCCACACACGCGTCTCCTCGCTCGCGCACGAGATACCCCTTGAAATTATTAAAAATGACAGGCTCCCGACTGCACGCGAAACCCGAAAAATCATATCTCGCGTGCAGCATCTTTCTCTCTCTCTCTCTCTCCCGATCGATCGGCAAAAAGCGCGCCTCCGAGTTAAAAGCCTCTTCCTTCTTTTTTACGCGCGCGTCTGGGTGTATAGGCCTTACATCCCGGCGAGACCGCAATCATCGCGCGCGCGCGCGCGTGCAGTAGCAGCGAGAAGAGGAGACGCGACGATGCGGCGCGCCACCGCGGACATGATTTACAAATCAGCCCAGCGTAAAAAGGCAGGTGATCGCGCGCGGCGCGTGCAGCCCGGTGATGGTGATGGCGATCGTTCGGTTTCTCGGGGCACGCTTCGTTTGCTCCGCGCTGGGATGCTGCAGGGCGAGGAGTTGCAACGAGGAGGATTCTTTAGGACGGGGTTGCGTTGTAGGGGAGAACGGGGTAATGCCGGTTACTGGATAATTCTGGTCACCCTTATTTTCAATAATCTAAACATTTTTAGGTAATAATTCGAATAGTATATTAAACGCAACATAAAATGCAATTATAATCTAATGTCCAAACAACCTTCTATTCAGTTTTATTAAGGAATTGTACATAATCAAAGTGTAGGCCTACATTTCTTATAAGAAATCTGGTCTATAAAATAAGCTTTTATGCATATTATTTGTTGCTTTATGCAGTTATTTCTTGCATCTTTATTAATTTGAACAATCTAAGAATACGAAGTAGTGAAGAAAAAAGAGTATAAACCTATTACTTTTTTGCCATTTCAATTTAAATTACTAAGCAGAATGTGGGTAATCCCGGTCACAATGTTATTTATATGACGCTCCCGAAAGTGAGGCTAAGAAAACGTTTCACTGCGCTCTCAGGTAGGGTAACTTTGCTTAAGTGATTTTGATTGAACAGTGGTTATGTTATTATATGTTTCACTATGTAAGTGTGAATAATAATGCGACGGATCATATGAAAGTTCATATAATTGATTTAAAGAAATTTTTCACCTATAAAAGTAACTTTCTAATAGTGATCAGAATTGTACCAAGGCTGACCGGTATTACCCTTTGATATGGAGTAAATTCGGTCAAAATGCTTTTTTTAATTCGCTTTTTAGCTTCGATATCTTACATTTTTATATTAAACCAATAATAAATATTTATAGTCAATGGTTTGAACTAACATAATTATTTAAAGTTCAAAGAAACAATTTGAAAGTGGAAATAACAAGCACGAAGGCTTAGGTGACCGGCAATACTCCATCCTTCCCTACGAGTGTATTAGGTGGAGATGAAGAGCGAGGATTGCTTTGAAGAAGAGGAACGCAGGTGAATGGTTTTTTGGACAGAGTTTTATTTACTCGTCGGGTCTTTAGTGTTGGTGCTGTTTTTACCGGGGTTTATGGGGACATTTGAGTGGAAGTTTTAGAAGTTCACTGAGTAACTTGGTGTTTCTTTATGATTCTTGTATGGGGAATCAGGATTTGTTGGTTATCAAGAATGATATTGGTCGGGGTTTTTTATTTTTCTGTGTTTTAATAGAAGTGTATTTGTGTGAATAAACTTTACTTTCTTCATTCTTTTTTATATGGAAAATCTAAATTTACCGGCTATCAAGCATAAAAATCATCAGATTTTTTGTTAGTAGCATATTTTCGCTAAAAATCGCTTTTTCACATAAGTTTCTGATAATAATGTATTTCATATTCCTTACATTTTTATGTTAAATAGTGCGAGAAATCATTGTTTACCAAAATTGATAATTACCTACATTTAATTCGGGAATTTATTAATTATCAGACCCAAAAATGGTCATTTCTTGTTGACTGGTGTTAATGTTCTGGTTGACTTCTTGTTATTAGCGATTTTTTTCAAATTGGCGACATAAATCGCTAATAACAAAAATGTTACTATTTTTAGACTTCGTATAACCAATAAATTCGAATTTCCCATACCCAAAGGCATACAATAACACTAATGGCGTTTTTTAGCGATACAAGAGCGGGTTTGGCTTTTGAACTGATTCGGCGCTACTACGGTTCCAAGCTCCGTATCTCCGAGTCAAAACTTGTTTTTGATTGATGATTTGAAAAATCACAGAATGGTAGTTGTGGAAAGTGAAGATTTGTATATTGTAAATACATTGCCATTGTAATCGCCTATCGTCACTTGATTATAATAAATCTATAAACTCAATTAATTATAGAAATAATTACTTTCTTTTAGTTTAATTATACGATATGGTCAATGTTATAGATATAGTAAACAGGGAAAATATACATAGTAAATGGAGAAAACAATAGGTTTCTTTGCGTTACTGATTCTAATAGCAGAAATAATACTCTCGGATAAAAAAATAATCTGTGCTAGATATTGATACGTAGTTCTCGCAGATCTGAGCTCTAGTAATAGCTCCTCGTAAGTGGAATAAGGAAAATCATTGAAATGTTAATACCAACGCAGTGTATTACATTACACGTATGCTTCAAACAGTTCCAACTTGAGAATCGAGACTCGGCCGAGTAACCGCGGCAGCAGCGGCGTGATCAATAAAATAACGAAGAAGCAAAGAATATTTACCGAATAATAATGGGCGAAAAATTAATTTATTTGGCTTTTTTAATTTTGATTATTCTGTTTGAAGTTATAATGGCACCCTGGATTACTATAATTTTTATATGAAATACGAGTGCATATAAATTAAAAAAGAATTCGTTTTAAATCTTTAATAGTAGTATAATAAAGTACGAAAACTATTATTACCTTACATACATTATAAACTTTGCCTGTAACTAATAATTTACTGGTACTCGTGAATAATAAATGATAAGTTAACGCTAAACATCTCTTCATCTTCGTAAACAAGCTAGAAGATAGAAAATAAGTGTGTGTTTATGCTTGTGCTTGAGTGTGCGCGCACGAGTTTGTGAATGTATGCGAATATAAGTGACTGGATGCAGTGTGAGTATGTGTATGTGTATGTGTGCGAGTGTGTATGTATGTATGTGTGTGTATGTGTGTGTATGTGCACGCGCGCTTCGAGGTGCAGTGGTAAACCTTTAAGTGCATGAGGTTAGGCTCAGTCTCACATTGCGATTCCCGGTGTTGCTAGAGTTCACTGATATCGAGATGATAGATCAAAATTTCGAGGACGAGGTTTGTTAATTTTGTGAAATATCTATTGAAACTGTATTAACCTACCTCCTGCACCTTCGTGTTAAAAATTAACAAGTTGATTTTCATCTGTTTTTCTTTCGCTTCCACCATCAATCCATCAATTCAATTTTATTGATCATTTCGGACTACTATAGATAAAAATAGTATATAATTTTTAAAAGGTGAATTTGTAGATAAATATTTAAAGAAGAAAATAAGCCCCAAAATATTAAAATTGATTGAAAAATAAAGAAAATTCTATTGTATAAGTAGAAGTATTTTAGATTGACAATATTTACGCTTCTGACGTCACGGATTTGTTTAAATTCTTTAGCTTTTTATATAATTTTTTTTCTTATAGTCAATTAAAATCGGCATAACCACCTTAATCTTTCGCGAATGTACACAATTTTCAAAAACTAATAGACTGTCATGACGTGTATCATCTAACAACTTTTTTCTTCTTAAATATTGACGGTTTAACAAACGAGTACTATTATAAGTATGGCTGTTTAAATAGTTGCGTATTTGATCAACACATTTATCAATATTACACGACAAAAATTTCCTAAAAAACAAATTAGAAAATTCATTCAAACTTTTCATAAAATATCTATCTTCATTAAACCATAATTTTGCTTCCCGGTGCGAAGCATTAGATATTACTGCATATTCATAGTTTGTCAAATTTTAATCAATTTTAAAATATTTTGTTATATCTTTAATCTTTAATTGAATAGCATAACATAAATTTCATCCGTAAACGTGATAGAAAGTTCGAATGTGTTTGTACACCCGACCCTGAAAACAACTTTTCGAATGTGCCTTGGAGGAAGCTGGTGACAACTGGCTTTGGTTAACCTAACGAGTTTCACGTGTCGAAGGAAGTTGCATTTCTGAACCTCATGAATCATAAGCGTAGTCTATGACGTTCTTGGCGTTGATAACCTATTAATGGGTTGACAAATGCAACTTCTTTCGAAACGTGAACCTCGTTAGGTTAGCCAGCGCCAGGTGTTACTAGCTTCCTTCACGGCACATTCGAAAAGTTGTTTTCAGGGTCGGATGTACGTGTACGTTGTGCTTACGTGCGTGCGTGTGCGTATGTAGTGTGCGTCGAGTAAGTAGACATTCAGCTCATGCTGCGAGAACTCAGTATCACACTAGTATTCCTGACACAGCGAGAGTTCATTCATAACGAGATGGCAGATCAATATTTCGGCGAAGAGGTCAGTTAATTGACCGAAATACTATTAAGTCTTTGTTGAATATCACTACCTGGAGTTCAGCTGCAATATACCTGGATCGAACTAGATTCTAACTAGATATGTCTAGAAATTCTCGTCAAATTCAATGTTGCATTATTTAGAAACGGGGTGACTATGCGTGATTGTAACAGTTATTTCACACTGTACAGGAACAAAAATAAAAAAAGTGCTGCAAAAAATTTTCTTTATTACTTAATTTGTAAGAATATTTTTAAGAAGTGGTCATAATTACCCTACCGGGCTATATTCATTGCCAATTACGGCACCTACAAAATATCTTTTTTATGTGAAAAACAGACGACAAAATTGTATTTTCAGCCCAAAATCGACATGCCAATTCAACAAAATCTAGGTGACATACAGGCTTATCCAATCAATCCGGAGATTTGATTTGTGAACAGCGATAATTGCACTGAAACTATTTTCATCTTTTCGAATTGGGCTGGGCTTAACCCTTTCCTGCACAGTATGCTATGCATTGCTGTACGGTACATCAAACTTCACTCTTAAGATTTCTTAGCATGCATTAAATTATTATATAATCCTGGTAATTTACTCTATCTGCGATCGATCTTCAATAACTTTTTTATGTAATCCTAATTGGTTATAAACAGATTAAAGGACAAAATTTAGATTCGTTACAGAGAAAGTTGTGCAAAAAAGGGTTAAACTGGATTTTGCTGAAATTTCAGGTCGATTTCTAGCTAGCACGTCAGGTCAAAATTCAGCTGCATTTTCGGTTAAATTACCTGCAAAAATGCTCTTCTACGCAAAATTCAGCTGAAAACAAACTGGATATTCAGCTGAGACTGGAACCAAAATCACCTGGATAAAACTCAATCAAGGTGGATCTTAGCTGGTAGAATCACACTAATACTAATACTTTTTGTCTTTTTATTTTTAGTGGTTCGTGATGCAGCAGAAAAAACTGTTCACGATCAAGGACAATATGATTATTGGCAATCCTCCATCATGCGGTTCGGCAAATGATAGCATAGCAAAGATAATTTTAGATTCTTTTGACAAGGATCCTGATTTCATATGTCAAGTAAATGAAAATACTTTCATAGTTTGAAAAATCGATGTAACTTGAACTATAAAACGCAATTAAATGTATTCAACGCTTTTGTAGATAAATGCACATACCGGAGAAGAGATAACGTTCGCCGAAATGAAAGACCTCAGTATTCGTTGCGCGGTGTGGCTAAAAAAACAAGGGATTGGTAAAGACGATGTGATCGTGATCGCTACACCAAATCAGACTGACGATTATGTGCCATTTTTGGCTACCCTTTACGTGAATGCGATTTACAATCCTTGGTATCACGAGTTAACACCTGGTGAGTTACTTTTTATTGCTATCATATAGTATTTCACGGATTAATCGGGATACTAGATAAAGCATTATTCATAAAGTGCAATAATGGATTAAATCGTGTTACACTAAAAAATTCGTAATGTATTACGATGCCGATAAAAAAACTCTCCTAATAATTGTATGGTGTATTTAACCCTTTCAGGAGCACATTTTTCATTTGCAAGAAACATAAGAATGATCAGTGAACTATAGGTTTTTGAGGTGGCTGATTACGATTCGGCAATCAGAATTGAAAAATTCAAACTGTCGGATTCAATATGCAGGAATTTTAAACCTGCTGTCCGCCATATTGGATCCGCCGTTTTGAATTTTCTAATTCTTATACCGAATTCATAATCAGCGTTCAAAAAACCTCAGTATATGAAATTTAGCTTAAATCCAATGAAAATTGTCTTCAAAACGTATTATTCTCTAAAAGAATAGTAATTTTTGCACATTGATTGGTTATTAACAAATTATTGTAATGTTATATTAAGTTAAAATACATTGTGCAGTAAAAATATGAGGTGTATAGGAGTCTGAGAAATTAAATTGTTTGCTTATTAGTGCTAAAATATACCGGTAGTGCTGGATAAACAGAAAATAAACTGGTGTTGCATATATGCAACACCGCTCCTTAAAGGGTTAATTATGATGATATTCTTTGTTCATTTTAAAATTTTATTCTAACATCCTTATTATATATATATATATAATTTTGAGTGGTTTAAACTCTGGAAGTCAATCTTGATTTTATAAACAGTGGCCTCCTTTAATTAATATTCTGCGTAGTCTCCGTGGTATTGGCATAATCTCTGTTGAATTAAGAAATAAAAAAATTTCAATAAATTCTTTGAAGAGCATAGTTACTTATAACAAAACATTGCTTGAGAGAAATAAAAAAGAGAATGTATACACTGAGCATAACTTTAATGAATAAGCTCTTTGTCACACTGCTTTCTCATTACAGTTCTAGCTAAGCGTTTCTTCGAGATGCTGCAGCCGAAAATGATGTTCGTCTGCGAGCAGTCGGTAGATATGCTGGCCGATGTGGCGAAGGGTCTGGGTAGTGCTTGCAAATTTGTGGTATATGGAAAGCACGAGCGATTTCCCTCATTAAGGGACTTGTTGACACAGCAGAGCCAAGCAGAGGTCGAAAATTTTCATCACACCGAGCCTATAGAGCCGAAAAAGCAGGTGGGGGAATGGGTGCTTTGTATTTCGACACCACGCTTTAACTTTGATTCAGAACTAATCATCTAAACTTTCTAATATTATCATTCGAACAGTATTTACCTCTGCAGAATTTACATGAACTTCAACTTTAAACAAAACAATAACAATAATAGTAACAAAACAGTAAGAATATCTCCCACACTTTACAGGTGGGCGTGATATACTTTTCGTCGGGCACGACTGGTATTCCAAAGGGCACCATGCTCTCCTATGAGACCATGGTCAGGAGTCGCGTGCAGTACAGCTTGATACACCGGGGCATGAGAATGCTTTGGTACTCGAATATGTCCTGGATCACTGGATCTAACTTTTTCTTGGCCTGCATTCGCATGCGCACCACCAGAATATGTCACGCGGACTTCGACACATGGGAGACGAGCGAAATCATGGAAAAGTACAAGGTACTCGAAAATTTTCGGCATTAGTTCATTGACATTGTTCTGATTATTTTCAATGACATTGCAAGGTTATTGAACATGTAGTTGCATTTTACTGTTTCAGATAAACTGGGCTTTTCTTACTCCCAGTATGTTGACTCAGATGGTCCAAGGGAAGGGTTTCGGTCGACGTAATTTATCGACAATTGAAGTTATGATGATCGGCGGATCGAAGCCAAACAAGCCAACACTTGAAGAAGCTCAAAAAGCTTTACCACGTGCCATTATAACTAATGGATATGGTAAATAGTCATTTTATTTCTTTAACCAACTACAAATTTTTTGAATTTTTACGCTTTTGTGCGCGATCAGAGATATTTAGTCGTCCAAATTGTATTATTAATGTAAGAAATTTCTTGTGCGATCAACAAAGTAATGTTTTAACTTTTTAAGTCTGAAATATATATATTTTGAACTTTTAGAGTTACTACATGTTCACTATACCCTAGTTTCTATATTTTCCTCCAATTAAAGAAAATTTGACTAGCATACTAGAACTCAGTTAGACACATAATTACACTTTTATGATATGATTGTTTTAATAAAACTGAATTAATTTGAATTTTTAATTACTTCCTGTTTACGGACATATTATTTATCCTATCTAATTAGGTTAACCCACCTAAGTTCAACTCAAAATAAATATTAAAAAAAGTTGAAAAATCATATAATTCACTAAAACTATTTTATTCCCGACTCAACCGTAATAGCCACTTTATTGACCTTCAATGCAGAACAAAAGTAGCATATGATAAAAATTTACTTTTACCTCGCTTCGCGAGAGCAGTAAACCCTCCCTCGGGAATAATCGTCAACTTTATTCCCTTGTTACATAATGTACTATTGTTATACCATAAAACAATCTTTCGACCGCGTTATTAATTAAAAAATTTGAAAGTACCTAATTAATATAAATTAATAAACTTCGTATCAATAATAATATTTTATAAAATTTAGGTATGACAGAGTTAGGGGGCATTGCTACAAGACAGACGAGGAACAGCAAAACAACGATTTCCATTGGTCACATCGTAGAAGACATTACAATGAAAGTTATTGACTTACAAACTGGTAAATTGCTGGGTCCGAACCAATCAGGCGAGCTCTGCTTTAAATTGGAAAATCCAATGCTTGGTTATTTCAAGAATCCTCAAGCGACTAAAGAGATGATAGACAACGAAGGTAAACTAAAATCTGTTTTACACAAAATATTCTTGGCCCTGATTATGTAAACATGTACCTACATTCTTTTCAATAGATAAATAATTATTATTGAAATTTAAAAGTTATAATACCAAGTTAATTATAGTAACTCATAAATCCGTGTTAATAACGGCTTGATTTAACGATTTTTATTATTTAGGTTGGGTACACACTGGTGACCTAGGTTATTACGACGATGAAGGAGAAATAACGATTACAGACCGGATCAAACAAGTCATTATTACTCAGAATCATCATGTCTCACCAGCGGAAATCGAAGAAATTCTATTGCAACATTCTGAAGTCGCGGACGTTTCCGTGGTGTCGGTACCTCATGAAATCGACATTGAACGGCCGTTAGCGTTCGTAGTCAGAGTTCGCGGAGCCAAGGTATAAACACACGCTTTTCCATACTTGTATTGACGAGTATTTTTTTGTTCTATTCGAGATTACTATCATTGATTATACTCGTAGCTTTATTCTTTATATACAATTTCAAAATAAAGTGTTTGCATTAAACTTTTTATGTAAAAGTAGGTTACATTATTATTTAATTTGCATTCATAATCAAAAGCTCAAATGACGTAAGACTCTTTTAGTATTATATTAGGCTTAAAAAATTGTTCAGTACCTAGCTTGAAGGAAAATATTCTAGTCACACCTTAAATAGTTCATTAATAAATGGATATGACATTTTTGTTTTATAGGTTACAGCAAAGGAATTGAAGGATCTACCAATTATTTACAACGAGTACTTCCGATTGAGCGGTGGTGTAATATTCATCGACGAATTGCCATACACATCTACGGGGAAGATAAACATCAAGGAACTAAAGGAAATGGCCAAAGATTATGCACAACAACTTTCGTCTTAATTTATTCTTTAGTATCTAATGACAAATATTTTATGAGAGTCAAGTCTAGTTATTTTTATTTATTTAATCTATTACTGTTAAAAAGAATTAGTGTAAAATATATTAACGTTGTTCACATCGCAGTCTTGTTTAGGTTCGTCCCATATCAGTTAAATCGCAAAGATCCAGACAATAACCTGCACTTAACCTTATAAACAGTCAACTTTATTTTGATTACTAATAAGGAGGGTGCACACCCTGTGAGAAACGATTTTTTATCAAACTTAAGGAGGTAGTTTCTGGTACCTAAAAATAAAGCTTAGCACCCGTAATCTTTTCCAATGGGTCCCTGTTCTCGAGGTATGAGGAATTTTGCTTCAATCGTACGTTAATTTATTGTTTATCTTTGTTCCAAATAGTATCAACAAAAAATTGGCACACCATAGGATATTAAAATATGGAAGTAATAGCATGTACCTATCAGCTTTTTAGAATCTTTTTAGAAATTTTGAACCACCCTAGTGTATATGTACGAGCGAATTTCAAATACGGAGAAACGGCCCGAACAATATACGGACAATATTATACAAAAATGATAAGAACATTAATTTCATGTATACACATTTATAAATGAACTGTTTATCTGTCTGAATAAGATTTTCTGCACGATATAACTGATAAAAACTATAACCGTAATAAATGATAAGAATAATAAACGACAAAATAACATAAACCGTCTGTTAATTTTGCCCATAAACGAGATAAAAAATCAATGTGTGTGTGTGTACATATGTGTGTGTACAAACGTGTGCCTATATGCATGTATGTGTATATGCTTTTATTCGTCGAGAAGGTAACTTTTGAACGCTTGCTACGAGACCTCAGTCTCATATTGTTATTCCCGACACAGCAAGAGTTCACTGATAACGAGATGATAGATCAAGATTTCGACAAAGAGGTTAGTTAAGGAGGGTCTTTCGCTAGATATAGAGCATAAAACAAAAAATTACATGAGAGTTTATTAATATATCTGTGATTAGAGAGAGCAAATTGTTTATAAAATTTTACACGTTTACTTATAAATAATTAGCTTTCTCTTATTACAGATATATTATTTAATAATTTTTCATTAACTTTGTAGACAAATATTTAAGGAAAGAAATAAGTCCCGAAATATTAAAATTGGATAAGACATAAATAAAAAAATTAGGGTTTAACTAAATATTTCTTAAATTGACAATATTACACTTGTGACGTCACGATTCTTTTTTAACATTTTTTTGTGTAGTTACGGACTATTATGAAGTACAATTCATTAGTTTTATCATAGGACCTTTATAAACTCTCACATCATTTTTTGTTTTATGCCTTATATCTAGCGAAAGACCCTCCGTAACTGTGCGAAAAGACTATTGAAACTATATTAAGGTAGGAAGGTACTCAGAAGCTTCAAAAAAAATTTTCCTTTTATTATTTATTTTGTATCGTATTAGTGTGAAGAATACGTAAAAATTCAGACACTCATTTAACCAAATAAAAAAGATACGAGCATTTAATTTTATGAGGTCTCATATGATTTACATGTATTTGATTCGTTTTATCTCGTAACTCAATGTCGTGATATTCAAAATGTTCCACGCTTCTCAGTTTGTAACCAATTGATCTGAAAATTTACACACAAGTTCATATACATATTATTTGAATATTAACTGAGCGGTTTTAAAATTGGATGTATCTTTATCTACTTACAACATTATTAGTTAGAAAAGTTCAAAATTTTTAAAGTTTTTTATTTAGATAGCTGATAGTAACCTGTATAGAACTTGTAAATCTTTGCAAATCAAAAAATGCTTCTGTTGGTGTTCAAATAATATGTATATTAACTTTTGTGTAAAGTTTCACATCGATTGATGACAAATTGAGACGAGTGGAATATTTTGAATCTCAAAATATTCAGTTACGAGATAAAGCATTCAAATTTTCTGAAATACATGTAAATCATATGGGACCTCATCAATTAAAGTGCTCATATGTTTTTTATTTGTAAAAAAAATGTTATTATTTTAAGCTTCTTAGTACCTTCCCACCTTAACTTCCTTTCTGCATGACTAACTTAAACATCTAATCGTATGTGAGAAAAAAAAAATTAAAAATTATTGCTGAGAAAAAGTTTTTTATCATGCACAATTAATAAGAACTATTTTAAAAAATGGCTATAGTTACCCTACCTGGTCATAGTCACCCACTTTTACGGTATCTACAGAAATAAGTTTTCATGTAAAAAACATTTAAAAAAATTAAATTTCCGGCTAAAAATCAACATAAAAATCCAACCAAATCCAGGTGGAATTAACTCTTGTCTAGTTAGAATTTGGATGAAGCCATATGAATTCCGGCGGAAATCCGAAAAGGTGAAATCCAGTGAAAATCAATTCGGAGATTTTAAACAATTACAGTAAAACTATTTTCGTCTTTTCTGATTGAGCTGAACTTAATAAGTTGTACAGAATAGAGTTAACCTGGATTCGGTTGAAATTCCAAATCGATTTCCAGCTAGCTTTCCAGATCAAAACTCAGCTGAATTTTCAGTTCGATTACTCAGTCAAAACCACCTGGATACAACCCAATCATGGTGAATCTCAGCAGGTAAAATCACTCTAATATTAATACTTCTTTATGTTTTGGTTTGTAGTGGTTCGTGATGCAGCAGAAACGACTGTTCACGATCAAGGACAACATAATCATTGGCCATCCTCCATCGTATGGTTTGGCATCTGATAATATAGCAAAGACAGTTTTAGACTCTTTTAACACAGACCCTGATTTCATTTGTCAAGTAATTCAAAATACTTTTATATTTAAAAAGATCAATGCAAATTTAACTGTAAAGTGGAATGAAATATGCCTCACGATTTTGTAGATGAATGCACAAACCGGAGAAGAAATAACGTTCGCTGAAATGAAAGACCTCAGCATTCGTTGCGCGGTGTGGCTGAAAAAGCAAGGCATTGGCAAAGATGATGTGATCGTAATCGTTACACCAAATCAGACTGACGATTATGTGCCGTTTCTTGCTACCCTTTATGTTAACGCAATTTACAATCCCTGGTACCACGAGTTAACACCTGGTGAGTTATTTTTTACATGTATCATTTCGCGATTTTACTGGAATGAGTAGTGTTAGACCACTTTTTGCTGAAAAACATATAATAATGAATTACGATGTCGATAACGTAAAACTTTTCTGATATTGTCTTTTTAATTTTGCGTATTTTCTTATCTTAAATCTATGATATTCTTTTCTTTTTCAAAAATATATTCTATTACTTTATATTATGTAGAAAATTTGTTCGCGACCTAGGTCAAAAAGTAAAATGTTTATTGAGCTTTAGATGTTCATCCTGATTTTCTAAATTTAGCAGCAGCTTGCTAGTTTTAAATACATAATCCGTCTATTTATACAAGAAAGAAATTAAAATTTACTTTGTCATACTACTATTCCATTCATACAGCTCTAGCTAAAAACTTCTTGGAGATGCTGCAGCCGAAAATAATGTTCGTCTGCGAGCAGTCGATAGACATGCTGGCCGAGGTGACGAAAGATGTAGGCAGCACTTGCAAATTCGTGGTCTACGGAAAGCACGAGAGATTTCCCTCGTTAAGGGACTTGTTGGCGCAGCAGAGCCAAGCAGAGGTCGAAAATTTTCATTATACGGAGCCCGAGGAGCCGAAAAAGCAGGTGGGTAAATGGGTGGGAAGCGGTATTTGAACTGCACAGTTTAACCTTGATTTAAAACAACTCGTAAGGAAATGCAAAAAAGTTATTGTCATTGTCATAAAGTATTATGTAGCATTGATTATTAGATAAAACCTTTCTATTTATGATAAAAATTTAATAACCAAAAAATATCAACAAATGAGCTTCTGCCTGGAGTCCGAATAAACTGTTATTTTTAAACTCATGCTTGTTTTTAGATGCTTTTTAAAACCTTTAAACAATTTACAAAACCTCCACCATTTCAATTTTTAAAAAATACCTAACTAGTGAAGAACAATGTTTGTTAGGTCTTAAGCACGCATTAATCTTTCATACTCAGGCATAATTTCATTTTTTTAATCTTTTGGTTATTAAGTTTCGTTTGTAAATAGAACTACTTTATCTAATCAATGCTGTGTAGTTACTTTGCACATCATATATTTTATAACAGAAACTTAAATTTATCTCTATTTCTTTTATTTCAACAATATTTTCTCAAACTTTGTCATATTAATCTAAGACATATTTTCTGTTATTGTATTGTACTGACTATAATATTAAATGTCTGCATATTCGAAAATAAACTTTAGTACTTTAAATATAATAATAACATATGGTTTCACATTAAACACTTTGAGCAGGAGTTTTTATGTCAGAAATACCTTCTAAATGCAGTCATATTTAAAGACAAGCTTGAAATTCTGATTCCGTTTGATTTTTAATTTTTGTTATAGTCGCTTATTACAAATTTGAAGACATTATTTCAAAATTTAAATTGGTGGATCCAATATGACGGCTACAATAATCGAGATATTGTATATGCAACAACTATACTGGATCCGTCATTTAGTCAATTATGGTGGAATGAATAATGCCATACATACAATATATAATTTCATAATTAGTTATAAACTTTTCATCGATTTTGATAACTTATGTATTTCGAATTTGAATTTTACATTTAGCTATAATATAGAGCATGTCTTAAGCTTTAATTTGGCTGGTTGCAGTTGTCCTAAAGTTAGTTCTGTCAAAAATTTCAATGAAGAATGTTTTAACGAGCTGTGTATGCAGCTTTCTCTGCAGGATTGGATTCAATTGAAAAATGATATACATTCACTTACACAGTAGTTGATTATCTATTTTTGCAAAAAATACTGTATCTCCATTTTGAATTTCGTAAATACAGTATTTGAGAGATATCGGTTCGTATTATACGAAATTTCGAAACCAGACTTGCGAGGTGAGATGAAACGTTGAAATATTGCAGTGAGGGCTATTCACTCCCATAAATCAGTAGGGAAATCACAGGAAGTCATCATTTTAGGAAATCAAATAATAAGTGATTCCCTTTGATTTATCTTGAGAAAATCGTTTCCTCAAATATAGTTATATATATTAATAACCTTATAAAAGAACCTGCCGAAAAATCTGCAGAAATATTCTGCAGGTTCTAACAGGTTACAGGAAACTATAGAAAATCCTCCAGCCAATCCTGCAGAAAATTTTGCAGAAAATTCTGCAGATATTTTCTATAAGGGTAATATCAATTTTATCACTGTTTTTGACATAGTTTCAATTTTTGCTTTTTTAATGTGTATGTAACTCCTTAAAGTTTGTTGAAAGGTATTGGGGAAATATGTGTTTTATTTATGATTTCCTAAGCAAATGATTTCCTTAACATGTGATATCGAAGAAAACACTGTGATTTTCGATGGAATAGCCCCTTGTATTAGAACCGCGGTGGCCGAGTAGTGTGAGCAAATACATGAAATTTGTATAAATTTGTATAAATTTTTATAAATTAAAATATGTATTTGTCGCCGGGACTCTAGTGGTTTGGATGCTAATTCAAACTGTAGAGTCAGTTATGATGCATACGTACAAATATGGGAGGTAGAGAGTGAGTAGATACATCCTGGCGATAGGGCGTCAGGTCTATTGAATCTAACTTAGTTTACCTCTGCAGAATTCACTCGACCTTCGACCTTGGATAAATAATGACATAAATAATAACAAGACAATAATAATGGCGACCCATTCTTTTCCCCTCGCAGGTGGGCGCAATATACTTCTCGTCGGGCACGACTGGTATTCCGAAGGGCACCATGCTCTCCTGCAAGACCATGTTCAGGAGTCGCGTGCAGTGCAGCTTGATACACCGGGGCATGAGAATGCTCTGGTATTCGAACATGTCCTGGATGACCGGATCCAACTTTTTCTTGGCCTGCATTCGCATGCGCACCACCAGGATTTTGCACGCGCACTTCGATCCCTGGGAGACGGTCAGAATCATGGAAAAGTACAAGGTACTATAATGTCCCGTGACTATTCTACCGTACAAATGATAAAAGTGGGTATGTTCATTCGTAATCGAACGGTACTATTAGTATTACATAAGAAATTCGTTCAACATGAATACTGCTGCACATCTTCAAAGCATTTCAAAGCTGTTGCGCTGAGAAAAAATTTAAATAATACAAGAAACTTTGGGGTTTGAATAAGGTGGATGTAGATAATGTGGCCATGAAGGTAATGTGACCACCTACACGAGATCTCGCTGTATGTGTTATTCTGGGGCGCCGTAACTCCTACAGTATATGTATCGTGACAATAGATGTTGAGAGGCGCGTTGACACCGCCACTAGCGCCCTCTAACTATAAGATAGCGTCATGTTTACGAGCGAAAGCATCTAAACTCTGATTTCTTAGCTCAGTGCATGCATGTACAGAAATCAATTATGTCAGCCTGGTATGATCGAAAAAGAAATCACGCGGTTCATAAAATTGTAGCTCTTTTTACGTACTTTAAGATGCATGTACCACTTTTTTGCGATTTTGTTTATTTTCGATGCGAAAATTGCAACTTTCGTTGACGTTTAACGGTTGGTAAAGTGGTCATACGAATGCATTGCAAAGCAAAAGGCAATCGACGTCGATAAAGACGAGGCTTGTTTCTTCAAAAGTCCTAGGCCTACTAATCCCAAAATATCGATACCAAGACGTACGCTACTGCACCATGTAGTTAAATAACACAGAAAGGAAGTCTCTGCTAAGCTAGTCTTAAATTATGAAGTACTTACTATATAATTTTACCATAAGAACTGATAGGTGTCCACTTTACCAATAATATTGGTAAAGTGACCAATTTTTAACTACTTAGAAATTCCTTAATTAAAATTCAGACAGTAATTTTTTTTGCAAATATCTATTGAGGTATCAGAGTTAAAGGTTCAAATAACATGTCCCAATAGTTTTCGAAGTCCCAAAACTCGATGTATATCTACTGGGAATTAAAAGTTCCTTAAGATGGCCACATTACCTACACCCTTTAGGCATTGATTAAATGATATTGTGTTATTGGTACAAACAAATACGCACTGCCATAAATGAAAAATTTTGTTTACGTTTTTACTCATTTTTTATATTTATACCCAGCTTATACCTTGGATCTGAAATATAATTTATATTTTTCCAAGACAATTCTTTATCCTAAATTATACTTACAAATTCATTTATTCTTATGTTTATCTTAATTTCTATTAAACTTTAAGATTTACACTCAAATCGCGCACTTATTTATAATAAATACAATTCGAACCAACGCACTTACCGACAATGTCTCTTGCATTCAACATTTGTTTTACAGTAACTCTTATATTTCGCGGCTTTTATATTAAGGTGATGCTAAAGCCACCGGTCACCGACAAATGCGAGGAACCACTTTTCTCATTTTATTTTCAATTTCGAGTAAATATCTCTATGAAACGTTATTGTCCCTATAGAAAACAATAATACTCTTCAAAGAGATATTTTATCAAAATTGAAAATTGAAAGAAAATAGTGGTTCCCCGTATTTGACGACAATAGGGGGGTTTAGCATCACCTTAACCTGATGTTTTACTGCTTGCGTATTATACGTCGAAACCCGGGAGCCAGATATCGGCGATGCCTCATATCTCGCGATCTGACAATTTGCTATAATTCGGTCACCGCGCTTAGTTGAATCAATGTTTCTTATGATTGCTTTAATATTCTAAAAATAACTAAATCAACAAATTATAATAAATTTGACTGAATATATATATAAATTTGTTGGTTCAATAGCACTTCTTTTGAATTAATAGTATCTCTGTTAAATCAATAACTATGCTTTAGAATTAACAACACAATTTCGTTGCCATAATTTAAAAACCCAGGTTAGTAGAAGTAACAGCATTTTCTGTTGAGTCAATGAAAATTTTTACTCAGTGTGGCTTTGCCTTTACTATTTTGGCCCCAGTATTAAATTTATTATCTATAGGTGATGTTCAATGAGATTGAACAATTTGTTGAATTGTCAAGTCAATCGCATTATACACTTTTAGGTAAATTGGATTTTTCTCACTCCCAGTATGTTGACTCAGATGGTTCAAGGAAATGTTTTCACTGGATGTAATTTATCAGCAATGGAAGTTGTATTACTTGGCGGATCAAAGCCGAACAAGGCAACACTGAAAGAAGCTCAAAAAGCTTTACCACATGCCATTGTATCTAATAGTTATGGTAAATAGTTATTATTTTTCTTCTATCATCCAAATATAGACTTGCAGGACTTACGCGAGACCCACGCGGGACACATGTGGGATCACACAAAACATTTCTATGTATTTAATTTCTGCAAAACCGTATACAATCTATATAAAGCCCAGGAGATAGATATATGAAATGACTAACACACTAATATTTTTTGTTAATGGGATCATAAAATACGTTTTGTAAATTTTTTATTAAAAAAAGCAGGTTTCCATGGATAATCGAAATGTCACGGAAGCTACTATCTAAATCGAAACCTAACTTAGCATTCCAAATACATTATTCATGTTTAGTCACTAGATAAGTAAGAATGGATAAAAAATTAAAAAAAATTAATCCAAATTGATTAGAAACAATAAAATTAATAAATTTATCATTATTAATATTTCATATTATTTAGGTATGACAGAGTTAGGGGGCATTACTACAAGGCAGACGAGGGATTGCAAATCAACAGTTTCCATTGGTTATATTTTAGAAGACGTTAAAATGAAAGTCATTGACTTACAAACGGGTCAGCTGCTCGGCCCGAACCAAACAGGCGAGCTCTGCTTCAAAATGGTCAATCCAATGCTTGGTTATTTCAAAAATCCTCAATCGACTGATAAAGAGGTGTTAGACCAGGAAGGTAAACTAAAATCTGTTTTACACAAAAATCTCGTCACAAAAATAATTATTAAAAATTAAAATATGATAAGGTTACGTAAATTTTAGTAACTTGTATTTCGAATTAATAAACTACTTGATTCAATGATTTGTATTAATTAGGTTGGTTGCACACCGGTGACCTAGGTTATTACGACGATGACGGAGAAATATTGATCACGGACCGGCTCAAACAAGTCATTATTACTCAGAATCATCATGTCTCGCCATCGGAAATCGAAGAAATTCTGATGCAAAATCCTGAAATCGCGGACGTTGCCGTGGTACCCGTACCCCATGAAATCGACATTGAGCGACCGTTAGCGGTTGTAGTAAGAATTCCCGGAGCCAAGGTATAAGACAACACTTTGTATTATGAGTGTCTTTTCTTTAATTCGAGATCACTGTTTTCTACAATGATTAAGACGTTGCATAAAAGTGAGATAATAATTAATGCTTTTAGTGTAGGTATAGAATAACATAAAAAAAATTAGATCGTACTTTGTTTAGCTATAGATTTTCAAAGTATCTAAAATATTTAAAAAATGCAAACTTAATTTATTTTCATATTTTAGTTTTATTATTCATATAATGTAAATAGTTTATCTATAATTAGTTATGTAGACATGAATTTTAATGAAGAAAGTAAGAAACACAGTTTTCGAATTTACAATAATTTTATTTTACAGGTTACAGCGAAGGAGTTAGTGGAACTGCCTACTATTTACAACAAGTACTTCCGATTGAGCGGTGGTGTAATATTCGTCGATGAATTGCCGCACACGTCTACGGGAAAGAAAAACATCAAGGCGCTAAAAGAAATGGCTATAAGTAGAACAAATTTTGAATTGTCATATTAGACTTATTCTGTGGGTGCGATGTGTGCATGTGTATTTATGTGAGTGTATATGTATCTCATCGTAACTCGAAAAATATTAAAAAAAATTTGCTTTGAATATAAGTCATTTTTTTGTGCATTTCTTATAATGTAAGTGTATGAAATATTCTTTTCATACTTGTAAGCATATTATCATTAGGTAAAATAACATAACAGAACAAGATCGTACATTTTTTTAATAATAAATTTAGAAGGTTCAGATGTTCTTAGTTCTTTGCTTTTTAATAAATATGGATATGGTATAATAATATTATATGACGGTGTGATATAGTATTATTACAACTCATGTGAATTTAAAACTTTCATATCTGGAGCCTAATTCTGTAAGCGTATCAACGTGGTATCCCCTTATGATACAGAGGGTATAGAGATATTATATTATTATTATAGAGGCCAAATCGTTATGGTAATCAGTAACAATGCTTACATATGCATACTAAAAAGCTGTATGTTTTTGGAATGGGAATTACATTTGCGTTGTTGACATAGCTGATATAGAATGTTATACACGAAAGAAATTTAGAAATGGATATCATTCGCTTTAAAATGTTTTACACACACTGTAAAAATTGGCCTGTAAAAATACTACTCTGGGAGTAGGACAGTAGTAAGTTTACTACTCTCAGTGTAGCAAATATACTATGTCAATAGTAATTTTAATGTTTTCGGAATAGTATATTTACTATTCTCAGAGTAGGTCTCATAATGTCCTCAGAGTAGTATTTTTACAGGCCACTTTTTATAGTGCACCTATAACACGAACTTTTTTAAAGCAAAATTTTGTCACTATCTAAAAAGAAATCATTTATCGTTAACACAAAGAATAATGGTAAAAAGTAGCAAAAAATGAGAAATCTATAGTCGTACACGCATCGTAATAAAATAATATTTTAAATACTTATGGAAAAGCATCAATCTATAATTTCTTGAGTACGAAATATTATTATTTAATCCAAATGCGCAAAGAGACTAACCTTTTTTCCCATTTACTATATTTACCGACAACATATATCTATGCTTTTGTGATGCCTTAAAGGCGTATTTTTAAAATTAAATAAGTATTGCAATTAAAATATAAATAATAAACATTTACGTCAGTAATAATAACAGTTTATTTCCACGTAAAGCTGTACTTAATTTTTACTAACCCTTATTTACATACAATACATACCCATTACTACAATCAAGCCCCGCGCACTAACTATGGTCGTAGCGCTTCAGTGCGATTAACCGGCGCGACGGAGTGACCTTGGTGCTTCAAGTTGATTTGCTGTGCGCGGGGCGCCGATCTCCACTTTTCACAGTGAGCGGGGTCTGAGTGTAAATAGCTTTAAGAAAGTAAAACAAATAAAAGTATATGAAAATTTGAGCTTCTTATAGAAATAGTTAAAAGAAAAATCGTATATAATAACAATGTCACAAAAATTATATTCACTCATGCTTCTTGATAAACGTTAGTAATCAATAGCTCAAAACGAATCTTGATTCTATTATAAAATTCATTATATGTATTTTTTTTAATATTGGAGGGAAAACTTTGTATCGCAAAAATGTTCATTGTATAAAAATATTAATTCCTATTATAAATATACATTGCAAGTAGCGTGAGGTTGTATATCTTAATCAATTTTGTTTTTGACTAAAAGACTACTTTCGAATTGCACGTGAAGCAAGAATTATAAAATACTCTGCTCAAGGGTAGAATACGTTAAAATCAAAAAAATGTATTTCTATAACTAGGCTATGGGTTTACTCACATATTATGTACCGTTGTTTTGATCAATTTTCGATAACAATGAAATACCTCCTTTTCATGCCATTTTTGAGCATTGGCAATTTTTACAAGATGCAGCGATTAATTTGAATCCCGCTTGTATAAGAGTTATAGATAATACGTATGTTTTATAGAAGAAATAAAAATTCTTGATTTAAAAAAACAATTAATTTTGCTTGTTTCTTGTATATTTCTCTCCCAATTACTATTTTCGTTATCTTTAATCTATTAGTTGAAATAAAACTATTATTTTTTTCTTCCTCTTTTAATCTCGAGCAAAATAAGAAACACAAACAGCTTATACGAATAATATATTAATACAATGTAATCTCTAGTATTAATCTAATAAACAAATAATGTGAAAGTTTGTTTATTTATTTTTAACTACAATTAGCTAATTCAAAATTTTGGGTGGCAAAATAGATATTATCATTGTTAACATTAAAAATAAAATTTTAATAATTATTCATACTTATCTCTGATACAAATATATAAATATAAATTTATTATTACAGTATAATCATTTTCTTTATTTAATAAAAAAGTATAAGACGTTTTATATAACTAATAATTAAGGAGGAAATTCCGTCAAATTAATGGTAATACGGACAAAATTATTTTTCTGTAATAGATATATAATGTGCAAAATAACAACACAGCATTGCTTAGATAAAATGTTTCTATTTATAAAAAAAAGAATTAATAAAAATATGACTAATGTGCTCCTTACCTCCTTTTGCTCAGAGTAAGAAGAAATTTACACGCATTTACAACCCAACATACTTTTATTTTCAAACTTATGATATTTTTAGATGCATTTTAGAATCCTTGCAACTGTTTGTAATACTTTTGATCCCAGTTCTTTTCATGTGTCATTATTTATAAATAAATGTACATTTTTTACTGATTAAATATTAAAAAAAATGAAGTCTTGTAAATTGTCTAAGGATTCTAAAAAGCATCTTAAAAATATCATAAGTTTGAAAATAGAAGTTTATTGGGTTGTATATGAGCGTACATTTTTTCATACTGCAGGTATAAATACATTTGTTGTTATTTTGTGGCTATTAATTTTTTTTTCGCGAATAAAAAAGTTTTATCCATTCAATGCTGTATAGTTATTTTACACATAATACTGTATGGTAGTGAAATAATCTTTTTGTATTTCATAGAATTCGACAGAATTTCTACCTTAAAAATGAAAATGTGGACAATATTTAAGTTTATTATGTACATTAACAATATTAATTGGTGCTTACTTTCTTTCTTTAACATTTGTCTACCAATTCACCTTTAAAAAATTATATATTAATTTATCTTTCAGGAGAAGAGACTAATTGTTTATAAATTTTTACACAGAAAACGTTTTTATATATATACAAATACTCTTATTAACGATAAAATAAATATATAATTTTTAAACGGTGAATTTGTAGATAAATGTTGAAAACAAAATTGATTGAAAAATTAAGAAAATTCTATTGTATAAGTAGAAGTTTTGTTAATTTACCAATATTTACGCTTCTGACGTCAGAAATTTGTTGAAATATTTTTTTTCCATTTTGTTAAGCAGTCTTCTTTAATATACTTTATTTTTTAAATTATAGAATCTTTACAAGCTTTTTATATAATTTTTTTTCTTATAGTCAATTAAAAACGGCATAACCACCTTAATCTTTCGCGAATGTACAAAATCCCCAGAAACTAATAGATTATCATGACATGTATTATCTAAAAAATTTTTTCTCCTTAAATATTGACGAACAAACGAGTACTATTATAAGTATGGCTGTTTAAATAGTCGCGTATTTGATTAACACATTTATCAATCTTACACGGCGAAAATATCCTAAGAAACAAATTAGAAAATTCATTCAAACTTTTTATAAAATATCTATTTTCATTACCCATAATTTTACTTTCCAGTGCAAAGCATTAGATATTACTGTATATTCATAGTTTCTCGAAATTTAATTGATTTCAAAATATTTTGTTATATCATAAATAAATTGGAGAGCATCCTCAACTACTTTACGCTATAACTGATAATAAATGTAAATGTGATAAACGATAAGAATAATATACGATGAGATAACATAAATTTTATCCATAATGTGATAGAAAGTTAGTATGTGTATATTGTACTTTATACGTGCGTGCGTGCGTGTATATAGTGTGCATGGAGAAAGTACACTTGCAGCGCATGCTGTGAGAGCTCAGTCTCACACTAGAATTCCTGACATAGCGAGAGTTCACTCATAACGAGATGGCAGATCAAGATTTCGGCGAAGAGGTCAGTTAATTGTGCGAAATACTATTGAACCTTTGTTGAATATTACTACCTTTAGTTCAGCTGCAATCTACCTGAATCAGACTAGATTCTAACTAAATATCAAATTCAATGTTGGATTACTTTAAAACGGGGTGACTATGGGTGATTGTAACAGTTATTTCACATTGAATACGAACAAAAAAAAAGAGTGCTGCACAAAAAATTCGTTGCTTAATTTGTAAGAACAATTTTAAAAAGTGTCTATAATCAATAATCACCCTACCGGGCTGTATTCACCGCCGTTTTCGGTACCTATAAAATTTCGTTTTCATTTGAAAAACAGACGAAAAAATTGTATTTTCAGCCCAAAATCGACATACAAATCTAACCAAATTTAGGTTACATGCAGGCTTGTCCAGTTAGAATTTCGATGCAGCCATGTGTATTCTAGCTGTAATCCAGTTGGAACCCAATCAATCCGGAGATTTTAAACAGTGATAATTGCACTAAAACTATTTTCATCTTTTCGAATTGGGCTGGGCTTAACCCTTCCCTGCACAGTATGCTATGCATTGCTGTACGGTACACCATTATCACTGAGTTATGACTCTCAAACTTCAATCTTAAGACTTCTTAGCATGCATTAAATTATTATATAACCGTGGTAATTTACTCTATCTATGATCGATCTTCAATAACTTTTTTATGTAATCCTAATTGGTTATAAACAGATTAAAGGACAAAATCTAGATTCATTACAGAGTAAGTTGTGCAAAAAAGGGTTAAACTGGATTTTGCTGAAATTTCAGGTCGATTTCTAGTTAGGACGTCAGGTCAAAATTCAGCTGCATTTTCCGTTAAATTACCTGAAAAATTGCTCTTTTACGCAAAATTCAGCTGGAAATCAACTGGATATTCAGCTGAGAATGGAATCAAAATCACCTGGATAAAACTCAATCAAGGTGGATTTTAGCTGGTAGAATCACACTAATACTAATACTTTTTTGTCTTTTTGCTTTTAGTGGTTCGCGATGCAGCAGAAAAAACTGTTCACAATCAAGGACAACATGATCATTGGCAATCCTCCATCATATGGGTTGGCAAATGATAGTATAGCAAAGATAGTTTTAGACTCTTTTAACAAAGACCCGGATTTCATTTGTCAAGTAAATCAAAATACTTTTATAGTTTAAAAGATCAACGTAAATTTAACTGGAAAGTGCAATTAAACATGCCTCACGATTTTGTAGATGAATGCACAGACCGGAGAAGAAATAACGTTCGCCGAAATGAAAGATCTCAGTATTCGTTGCGCGGTGTGGCTGCGAAAGCAAGGCATTGTCAAAGACGATGTGATAGCGATCGCTACACCAAATCAGACTGATGATTATGTGCCATTTCTTGCTACGCTTTATGTTAATGCAATTTACAATCCTTGGTACAACGAGCTTACACCCGGTGAGTTATTTTTATTCTTACATGTATCATTTCACGATTTTACTGGAGTATTAGACCAGGCAGTTAGACCACTTTAAACTGTAAAAAATATCGTAATATATTACGATGTAGATTACGTTAGACTGGATTGGGTTCATGCGGTCTATATGTGGCCACACACGCTCAGTGGACTGTGGCCTATTGCGATTCCCTTTGTGTCCAGTGTAGAGTTAACCTTTATCCTTTTTCTTTGTTGAAGCATTTCATGCTTCGTGCAAAGCTCAAAAGATCCGCAATTTGCACATCCACTGCCCTCTCCCATCACTCTATATAGCTGTAGCCCGACATTGTGAACAGTCTGCACGCCAGAGCCAGACAATGACACATTAGGTGTGTTATTGTTTCTTCTTCTTCGTTGCATTCTCTACAGAAGATGTCAGTGATTTTTTTTCACTTCTGGAGCATTACTCCGACAGCACAGTGTCCTGTGACTATACCTGTGATTATGTTTACTGAGAGTTTCATGTACTTTAGCAGTTCTTTTGTCCTACTTCCATCTGTTTTGGGTCCCAGTGCTCGTGAAGTACTACAGTCCTCATGATTGCACCATTGCTTGTTGTGATTTTCTTCGATTATCTCATCTACGACATTGTTTGAAGATACGATCGGTGGCACAGGATGCTTGATTGTTTCTGCACTGTCTTTCTCCGCACCTAGCTTTGCCAATTCATCTGCTTCATTGTTCCCTTCAACATTGTTGTGTCTGGGTACCCAGTAGAGGCTGACTGCCGTTGCGGATCCATGGCAGCACTTCGCGACAACTCATCACTACCTTTGATCTTATCATCTTCGAAGTCAAGATTTTAAGAGCAGCCTGACTATATGTACAGATGGTGACGTAGCCTAGGGCTCAGTCTCTTATCTGGGGAATTCTGACTTCTTTTTCTATTGTTAGGATTTCTGCTTGCAGAATGTTGCAGTCGTTCTTGAGTCTATAAGACTCTTTGACGTTCAGCTTTTCAAAGTAGATTCCTGACCCTGTTCCGGCTGTTGTTATCTCATATTCTTCCATTACAGAGTTGAGATCCCATTCTTCTTCTATGGGGAGATTTTTACTAACACTATCTTCGAAGCTGTGCAATAATATAGTCTGTCTTTTATGTCAATATAATGGCCCTTTTGTTGCTGTTTAACTTCTCCATTGCTTTTAGTATCATTGTGTGTCCCAAAATTATTTTATTTCCACAATTCGGAATCACTTAGTCTAAGAGCTCCTTTTGCGGCCAACCTCTTGCGAATGCTCCTCATAGCTTCCGTAGTACCAATCATTGCGAGCCTTTGTACTTTGGTGAGGTTTTTCTTGTTAATATTCTTATTCATCGCTTTCCACCATACTAAGGCTCCATATGTAAGCCCCATTTTTTTCCAAAAAGCTCCCCGTGTATGTAGTATGTCTCTATTTCCTTCTTCATTACTTTCTCCACGTTCCGTTTCCATGAAAGTTTGGAGTCGAAAATGACTCCAAGATACTTTGCGTCTTTTGAGAGTTCGAGTGTTCGCCCTTCCAGTGTTGGTAGTTTGAATCTTGGTATCTTATATGTTCTTGTAAATAGTACTAAATCGGTCTTACTTCTGTTTACTCCCAGACTGTTTTTTCCTGCCCACTTGGAAAGCTCTTTCAGGGCGGATTCCATAATTTTACTGATCGTGAACTGCTATCTTTATCTTTTTGTCCTTGAAGGTTTTTAAGATCTTATTGATTACAATCAACCACAGTACATGAAAGCTGAACTCTCCTTGTAGCGTACCTCTGGTGGTTCTCTTCTTAATGGAGCTGTTAACCTATCTCTGAGTTGATGATCTTGCTTTCCGGCATCTACATCACCCCGTCTATGATGGTTTGTTCAACTCATAATTCTACTAAGACTTGTCTTATAGATTCCGTTTTGACATTGTTGAAAGCTTCCCTCTACGTCTAGAAATACTCCTAATATATTCCTTTTCTTGCAGGGATTTTTCTAGTGTCCTAACCAATTCATGCAGTGCACTTTCCACAGCGTTGCCTTTTACGTAGGCATGTTGAAATGTGCATTGGCTCTCTATGTCTGTACTTTCTTTTATATGTACAATAAATCCATTAGTTTCTCGAGTGTCTTCAGTAAGAACGAAGACAGACTAATTGGTCTAAAGTCCTTTGGCATTATGTGGGTTGGTATATACCCTGTTATTACTTCGGTATGGATGGAGTAACACCGATCATAATGGATCATACTCCATCTAGCCCCGACGATTTTGTACGGGCTGAACGTGTTTAGCGATCAGACCACCTTTTCCTTTGTTATTATCTTTGCCACAATTTCTCTGTTTGTTCTCCTGAAGGGTTCTCGTTTCTCCGTTAAGCTTTCGAGTATTGCCCCTAAGCAACTAGGGAAGTGTGTGTTCATTAGAAGTTCTAGGATCTCCTGGCTGGGTTCAGTCCACGAGTCAAGACAATACATCTTCTGATACTCCTTGGGACCGTAGGATCCTTTGAGAGTATCGTTCTAAGTTTGGCCGCCTTGTTTGTATCTTTTAACGACTCGCTGAACCTTTGCAACTATTCCCATTTCACTTCTCTAATTTTGTTCTTATATTCTTTAAAGCTGTTCTTGTAGATTTTCTAGTTTTCTTCTGTACTCTTTTTTCTTGCAATTCCATAGAGCTTTCTAGATTTTTCTCCAAGTTACCTCAGTTCCGCGATCCACCAAGATTTGGTGGTCTTATGGTTACGACTAATAGAACATGATTTCAATAACACTCTTTCTAATATCTATATTAACGCGTTGATAAAACTCTATTTGCTCTGTCGAAGGTGTCTCTGAAATCTGGATTTGTGTCCATGGTCTCAGTTCCTCCTCTATGAGGCTAGATAATATTTGACAATTTGTTTTCCTCTGGTTCTGGAAGGCCCTATCCTCGTGAATATCTCGATTTATTGTGAAAAGGGTTCTTCTATCGCCCGAATAGGAGTTATTAAGGGAAACTCTCTAATTTTCTATTATTCATATTTGTGACCAAAGTCAGGTCTATTACCTCCTCCCTCACCCTATTCATAAAAGTAGGTAAATTGCCCCTATTGCATATTATAAGGTTAGAGGATAGTATAAAATCTAAGATTAACTCACCTTTTTCGTTGATATCCTTGCTTCCCCACTGGACGTGGTGACCAAGGGCATCACTTCCTATTACAACCTGCCTCTTCCTTGCCTTAGCGTCACGCACCAGTCTGTGGAGTGCTTATAGTGGTGGTTCTTTCTCCTCATATGGCATGTATACTGATGCTAGAAGCAGTGTGGAGTTGCCTTTTTGCTCGCATGCTACCATGGTCAGATCGTTTGTACTGTGCTGTGAAAGTAAAGTGAGATACTATACATGTTCTTTTCTTACCTGTTGTCTGAGTGTGGAGCAAAAAATAAAAATTCAAGAGTAAAGGACCATAGATTATTATGATGTAGATAATGTAAAACTTTGCTGATAATTGTATCACGCATTTACTTAATATCACAATTTAATTTTACATAATTGCATATCTTAAATCTATTATATTCTTTTCTCCTTCAAACGTATGTTCTAATACTTTATATTAGTATGTAGAAATGTTAATTTTGATTTTTTAAATTTAAATACATCATCCCTCTATTTAAATTAAAACGTACTTTGTCGTATTACTATATTCCATTCATACAGCTTTAGCTAAGAACTTCTTCGAGATGCTTCAGCCGAAGATAATGTTCGTCTGCGAGCAGTCAATCGACATGCTGGCCGAGGTGGCGAAAGATGTAGGCAGCACTTGCAAATTCGTGGTCTACGGAAAGCATGCGAGATTTCCCTCATTAAGGGACTTGTTGGCGCAGCAAACCCAAGCAGAGGTCGAAAATTTTCATCACACAGAGCCCGAGATGCCCAAAAAGCAGGTTGGTAAATGAATGGGAAGTGAATTTCGAATACACACTTTAACTTTGATTTAAAACAATCTGTGTTACTTCTCTTAAGATGGTTTATTTGCGCATAGAAATTACAAAATACAACACTTTCTTAATAATTAGATTCATTTAAATTCAGAAAACAATGATTGCCCCGATAAGCTAAAAATGTACTGAGTGAGAGAGAAACGGAGTAAGAAGTGCCATGTTTCGAAATCGGAGTGATACTGACAAAACGCCAACTACCTCCCCTTCTCGATGCTCTCGTCCACCCGCGATCTTCACTTATCCGATTCGCGCTTGTTCGCTCACACGTAGCGCGCATCTGCTCGACTCCGATCGCTGACAACTTCAAATATTGAGAAAAATGTTTGATTCGTGTCTCTTTCAATTATCGAATATAATTTTGATCAGGGAAGGGAAAATGTGACCCCGGACAATCCTGTTCAATAATCGTGTACGCGGCCGATGCAATTAACAACTTGTTTTTTAAAACCTTGGCGAACTCATTACCAGCAGTTTCGATGTCGAACAAATACGCGCATTAGTAATTTAATTCTAATTGAATGAATCGGTAACAATCTGTTTAAGGCAGAAATTCCGTTAGAATCTAGAAATGCAGAAAAAATATTTCCATTGCACATAATGATATTATTTCTAAGGTATTAAAAAAACCGAAAAACTATAACTCAAAAATCAAACAATCGATACAAAACAAAATCGAATCGAAAAGGAAAGAAAAATTATTGTTTCACCTTCCTTTAAGAAAAACAAAAAAAGTGAGCCCTAAACATACACACACACATACACAAACACACACGCACACACACACGCTCGTGCGCACGCACGCACAAACACACGCACATACACGCGCGCCCGCATGCACGCATGCACGTACGCACGAACACACACACTTACATACATCCATACAGACATTTTCTAAAAATAGTCTAATTTAATTTCGAAGTCTCGAAACATGTTTTTAACATGTTTTTCGCAAAACTTTTTTACTATAAAGAAGCTCCTATGAGGAAGCAATAGTAACAGAAACATTTATATTTTTTTAATACACAGAGTACTTGCCAAGTACTGATCGGATTACATACATAGAAAGACATGTATCACTTTACGGGTATGATTTTATAATTGCACGAGTAAAAAATATTTCTTTTATTATTTACTCAATGTAAGCTAAACGTCCCAGTGGTAGGACACATTTCGCAATAACTTTTGATCACACATTTTATAGTGAATTGTGTTTGGGTAATAAATAAAGAATATTGAAATACTAAACTATTTTCACAGTTTATTTAATATCTGCCATGGTAGCTAGAAGTTTATAAAGTAATATTTAGGTGTTCAAATACTGAGCTTGAGTGTCCAATCACTGGCACTTTTACCTTATTACAATTACTGAACTGTACAAGTAACTGAACAGAATTTTTATGTATAAGTTAGTAATTTATCTTGAGTAAGTATTGTTAAATATAAGGATAAAAACAAATTATAATTTATATTTTTTATTATGGAGGGGGGGGGGGGTCATAAAAGTTACATAATTTTATATGGAAGGGGGGTCACGAGCAATGTGAGAAAATGTTATAGAAAGGGAAGGAAAGGTCGAAAACACTGAAAATTACCGCTACGTAATATGTGAATGACCCCTTCAGTCAATTATGGTAGAATAAGTAATGCCACACATACAATTTAAAATTTTATAATTAGTATAAACTTTTCATCGATTTTGATAACGTACTTATTTCGAATTTGAATTTCTGATTTAGATGCATATAGAGTATATCTTTAGCTTTAGTTTGTAGTGGTGTGGAGCGGACATATAAAATTTTTAAAAATGAATATCTTTTATTTGTTTGTCGCCGGCATGCCCGGCGTTCGGATTCTAATTGAAACTATTGAGCCAGTTCTGATGCATACGCACTTCACCTACTACACTCTCCAAATGTGGGAGGTTTGGGGAAGGTAGACGCATCATGACGATAGAGCATCAAGTCTAATGCGTCTAACTTATTTTATTTCTACAGATTTTACATAGCCTTCGATCTTGCATAAAAAATTACAAAAATAATAACTAGACAATAACAATAGCGTCCTGTTCTTCTCCCTTCGCAGGTGGGTGCTATATACTTCTCGTCGGGAACGACTGGTATTCCAAAGGGTACGATGCTCTCCTACGAGAACATAGTTAGGAGCAACATGGAATACTGCATGATACGCCGGGGCATGAGAATGATCTGGTACTCGAACATGTCCTGGATCTCCGGATCCATACTTTTCTTGGCCTGCATTCGCATGCGCGTCACGCGGATTTTGCACGCGGTCTTCGATCCCTTGGAGACTATCAAAACTATTGAAAAGTACAAGGTATTCGGCTATAATATCAAGTGAATATTTTGCTATACAAATGGTAAAAGTGTGTATGTTAATTTGTAATCAAACTATGCTATTAGTATAACATACAACATTTATTTAACATGAATAATGCACATATTCACTTTTTTCATATACACGATAGTATTGTAAACATTCCAAAACTGATGCGCTGAAAAAAAATTCAATTCATTCAACAAACTTTGGGGTTTGAATAGTTTAATATAATATGCTGTTAATCTACCGAAACTTTAGTTATTGATTCAATGCTATTGTACGTTATTGGTACAAACAAATGTGCACTGCCATAAATGAAAAAGTTTCTTTTTAGTTCTTACTCATCTTTTATATTTATACCCAGCTTACACTTTGGATCTGAAACTAATTTCTATTTTTTAAGGTGATGCTAAACCCTCTATCACCGTCAAATACGGGGAACCACTTATTAGATTCAATGTTCAATTTTGAGAAAATATCTCTGTGGAAAGTTGTTGTTTTTGATTTGGACAATAACGTTTCATAAAGATATTAAATAAAAATTGAAAATTAAATGAGAAAAGTGGTTCATTGTATTTGTCGGTGACAGGTGGCTTTAGCATCGCCTTAAAGACAAATCTGTATCCAATGTTATACTTACAAATTCTGTTACATTTTTTATTATGTTTACATAAATTTCTATTAAACTTGAAGATTAACATTCGCATCGCGCGCTTATTTATAATAAATACAATTCGAACCAACACATTCACCGATAATGTTGCTTGCATTAAACATTTGTTATACAATAACTCTTATGTTTCGCGGTTCTTCTATTAACCAGAAATTCTACTGCTTGCGTACGTCGAAAACCGGGAGCCACATATCGGCGATGCGTCATATCTCGGGATCTGACAATTAGATATAATTCGGACACCGCAATTCGTTGAAGCAATGATTCTCATGATTGCTTTAATATTCTAAAAATAACTAAATTAACAAATTATGATAAATTTGATTGAACATACATAAATTTGCTGGTTCAATAGCACTTCTTTTGATTCAATAGTACCTCTGTTAAATCAATAACTATGCTTTTGAATTAAGAACATAATTTCGTTGCCATGATTTCAAAATCCAAGTTAGTTGAATCAACAGCATTTTCTGTTGAAACAATGACATTTTTTTACTCAGTATGGCTTTGCCTTTACAATTTTGGCCCCAGTATTAAGTTTATTATCTATGTATGATGTTCAATGAGATTGAACAATTTATTGAATTGCCAGGTCAATCGCATTATATGCTTTTAGGTAAATTGGATTTTTCTCACTCCCAGTATGTTGACTCAGATGATTCAAGGAAATGGGTTCTCTGGATGTAATTTATCGACAATGGAAGTTGTATTCCTTGGCGGATCAAAGCCTAACATGACAACACTGAAAGAAGCTCAAAAAGCTTTACCCCATGCCATTGTATCCAATTGCTATGGTAAATAGTTATTATTTTTCTTCTATTAATTAAGCATCTAAATATAGCCCAGGCTAGACTGGTTAGAGACCCACGCGGGACCCATGTGGGACCCATGTGGGACCCATGTGGGATCACACTAGAAATTTCTGTGTAATTTATTTCTTTAAAGCCGTATGGAATACATATAAGGCCCAGGAGAGATTTATGTGAAATAACAAATACACTAATATTTTTTGTTAATGGGATCATAAAATACGTTCTGTAAATTTTTTAATTAAAAAATGTAGGTTTCCACGAATACAGGAAGTATCACGGATGCTACCATCTAAATAGGAACCTATGAAACGTAGAAAGCTAACTTCTTGAATTTAACAACTTACCAATCCAAATACATTATTCGTGTTTAGTCACTAAATAAGTAAGGATGGATAAGAAATTTTAAATAATTCAGCCCATTTGATTAAAAGCAATAAAATTAATAAATGTATTATTATTAATATTTCATATTATTTAGGTATGACAGAGTTAGGTAGCATTGCTGCAAGACAGACGAGGGATTGCAAAACAACACTTTCCATTGGTTATATTTTAGAAGACGTTAAAATGAAAGTCGTTGATTTACAAACGGGTCAGTTGCTTGGCCCGAACCAAACAGGCGAGCTCTGCTTCAAAATGGCCAATCCAATGCTTGGTTATTTAAAAAATCCTCAATCGACTGATAAAGAGATGTTAGACGAGGAAGGTAAACTAAAATCTGTTTTACACAAAAATCTCGTCACAAAAATAATTATTGAAAATTAAAACATAATTATGTTAAATAAATTTTAGTAACTTGTATTTCGAATTAATAAACTACTTGATTTAATGATGTTTATTAATTAGGTTGGTTGCACACTGGAGATCTAGGTTACTACGACAATGACGGAGAAATATTGATTACGGACCGGCTGAAACAAGTCATTATTACTCAAAATCATCATGTCTCGCCATCGGAAATCGAAGAAATTCTGATGCAACACCCTGAAGTTGTGGACGTTGCTGTGATATCCGTACCCCATGAAATTGACATTGAGCGACCGTTAGCGGTCGTAGTAAGAATTCCCGGAGCCAAGGTATAAGACCACACTTTATATTATGAGTGGCTTTTCTTTAATTCGAGATCACTGTTTTCTTCAATGATTAAGATGTTGCATACAAGTAGGATAATAAAGCTTTTAGTTTAGGTATAGAATAACATAAAAAAATTAGATTGTACTTTCTTTAGTTATAGATGCTCAGTTTCATAAACATTTAAAATACGCTAACTTAATTTCTTTTCGTATTTTAGCTTTATTATTCATATAATGTATGTAATTTACATATAATTATTTTATTCGTATTCATAATCAGATTTTTGATGAATTTATGTAATTAGTCTGATGCCCATACATGAATTTTAATGAAGAAAGTAAGAAACACGCTTTTCGAATTTAAAATAATTTTATTTTACAGGTTACAGCGAAGGAGCTAGCGGAACTACCTGCTAGTTACAATAAGTACTTCCGATTGAGTGGTGGTGTAATATTCGTCGGTATATTGCCACATACTTCTACGGGAAAGAAAAACATCAAGGCGTTAAAAGAAATTGCTACAAGTAGAACAAATATTGAATTGTCATATTAGTCTTGTTCTGGGGGTGCGATATGTGCATGTGTAAGTATGTGTGTGAGTGTGTGTTGTGTATTATCGTAGCACGTTGAAAATTAAAAAAAAATTCTGCTTGAAATATAAGTAATCTTTTCATGCATTTCTTATACATAAAAATAACTAATATAATTACAGCTTACAACTATGATTTAATTAAAATCTGAAATACTAAATTAGACAAATAGTTTATATATGTATTATATTACCATACAAATTAAGAAAGTTGGCATACATTTAAAATGAATACCAGAGATTTGGTAAAATTATATTTTATTTGAACCTATTCACGTCGAATAATTATCGTTTCCTACTAGTTACCAAATCGATCTAGTCTACTATATATGATTCGAATCTTTATGCGAAATTCAGATGCCGACTTTCTTCATTCACTCGACAGCAAACTTAGAGAAGAAAAAATGATTAATCTGTAATGTTCATATGATACTGAATAGGTGTGGAATAATTACTATATATTTAAGAAAAATAAGTTTCTTGTTAAATAATTTTTGTTTTTATATATGAGTGATTCCGCCGTAAATTGCCCACTTTGCGTCCAGGCCTCTTCGACACTTATACATTCGGAGAAAAAAATCCTTCTTAATTTTTACACATGTATTGCATAACCAACTATAATTGTTAAAACACAGAAACGTTCATAAGTGACATCTTTTACAACAAATCAATAAATTATGTCATTTCCGTAATATGTCCAAAACTCAAATTTCGATATAAATCGGCACTCTACGCATGGTAAGATAGGTACAAGAAATTCCTCCATGTACATAATAAACTATAAGGTTAATAATATACATTTGTATTGGTGTGAAACTCAAAATTCGCTAATTATGATTAAAGTAAGGTACATACGTTTCGTCCAGCAGTTTGCGATATAATATTGATGACAACAGTATCTACACCAAAAAGCGCAGTAGTTTATTATTATCTTCTTTTTCGTCTTACTTTTATTTGACTTTATTTTTCTCCATGTAGTAGATATAACTTAACCTATTTCTTCCCAAGCGGCCATTTTATAGTCGATTGGTTTTTTGTGTAAAAAATTGTCGAAAAAAAAATAATAATAACCAATAGCACTTTTCTGAAGTAAAATTGTCCGCTCTTTCCAATTCTGAAGTCAGAATTTTGAAATTTCCGTTGGAAAATTTCAAAATGGCGGTTTGAATTTGATGAAAAATCAGAAATACTTTTTTTAACATTTTGACATGCTTGTTTAGAATAAAACGGGTTCAACGAAGATCTTGATATGGATTCATGTTGTAAATGATATTATTGTTCAAACATTTGATGTTTTATCATTCAACAAATTTGTACATATTATAAAACACATATATTTGATAAATTCATTGTTTGTTTTATAAAAAACACCAAGGAAATTTCACAAATGGAAAAAACAAATAAAACTCGTTTTTCACCGTTTTTGGCCACCTAATCACTAGTTTTGACCGTAGAGATGTCCATGTTTACCATGAAAATAGTTTCGTATTATCAATTATTACCAATTAAATAGATAAATTTAATAATAAATCAGTTAGTTATTGTAACTGTTTGGATTTAATCTCTTTTAAAATCTTAAATATATATATATATATATATATATATATATATATATATATATATATATATATATATATATATATATATATATATATATATATATATATATATATATATGGGTGGTTCTCTGACAAATCGTGCGCGAAAAAAAATGGATTTTCCAAAAATATTTTTTTTATGTTCCTATAGTATGTATGAGTATCTCTGAATTTTCAGATTTTTTCCATCATTATTTTCCGAGTTACAGAGGGTCAAACTTGGCCATCTAAGCATTTTTTGCATTTTTTGGCCATACAAATTAATTTATAACTCCTCAGGGAAGCATTTTTCACAAAAAACGTATACATACTTTTTTTTGTAAAATTTTCTGTAGTTTGCATTAAAAATACTTGCAAAGTCATATATATATGTTATAACTATCTTATATGCCAATTAAACCTTAAAATGCTGATTCTGAGAGTTCGATCAAAGCCTCGATCACCAAAAAATTCATGGAGATACCTTTTTATAGTGCAAAAGTCCCAGTATAGGTCCCAGAATGGAGAGGAGCCTGTATCTTAGTCTAAAAATTAAGATAATCATCAATTCATGCTAAAAATGATTAAAATCATAGCTAAAACTTTTTGGAAAATCCATTTTTTATTATCTTACTAATTATCCACCCATATATATATATATTAAGTTACTAAGTTATTAATATACATATATATATATATATATATATATATATATATATATATATATATATATATTTATATGTGGTTCTCTGACAAATCTTGCGTGAAAAAAAATCCATTTGTGAAATTTCCTCGGTGTTTTTTATAAAACAAACAATGAATTTATCAAATAAATGTGTTTTATAATATGTACAAATTTGATGAATGATAAAACATATTTTACTGTAGTAAATACGTGCTCGAAAGTCAAAAAAGCGGTACGTCCACCCTAGCTCGAGAACGGCGCGGTCATTTTTTACAAATCAGGTCTCATTTTTTTGTTCTATGATGAAGATTCAGAATTCAATAGAAATTTCAAGGTTCATTGACAGGTTATTGTACTATAAAGATTTTTCAATTTTTGAGCTTTAGATTTTAGGGATTTTTGACATATTAAAAATATTATGATAAATATATTGTATCTTTTATTACCGTAAATTTTGGATAAGCTCTTTCCGTTCTTTTGTTATACACGAAAACATAATTTTTAGTTTAAACGGTTATATTTCAGAAAGATGTAGCAATTTAAAATTAATTTATAACAACAAAGAATTTCATATTGGATCAATTAATTTAGTTTGAGGAAGCTAAGTGCCAATGAATTGGCAGCGGCATTTATGCTTGTTTTGGGCAAGTTACGGTGGAATCACCAATATGTCAAAATTATTCAGAATTTGTAAAAGCTTGGTATCTTAGGTCATAAATGGGCAGAACGCTAAATTTAAAGATATTTGTGAAAGACTCAAGAAAAAAATTGTTAAAGTAAACCTTTACAAGGCATATCTATTTTTTTACTATTATGAAAATTATTCATACTGGTTGCAGTTTGGTCTAATTGATTCTGGTACAAACCTAAACTATAAATTCTATTACAGTAAAATATTTACAGATACAAGTTAAAGAATGAATACTACAAATGAGAATTGTAACTGTCACAGCGTAATACTCGTACTCTGTGATTTCGTTGAGTCAACGTGATCCCGTTACTTATATTTACGTAACGAATTATCAAATAACTTTTTCTGTGGTAAATAGATCGCAATGGATTAGGAAATTCCTTTCATTAACTATTGCTTACAGCATTATATTATACTACTACCAATGCTACTATTAGTAATAATTTATACAATTTCGCAATAAAACTTTCATAAAGATTATGTTAATGCAATTTTATAAGATAATTAATAATTCTTATAAATTAAAACGAGTCACCACCTATTTATTGGCAAAACTATTATAGCATTTAAATGACATTTATTATGCATCAGAATCTGTTGCATAGTATATGTATTATATTTAAAAACTCTGAGAACTTTTCAGAATTGCTTTTGTAACCCAGTTCTTTAAATTCAAGAAACGGTGAAAAATATATTGTCAAACCCTTTCGAAACGTTCCCTAAACGTTTAATTTGGAATTAGAAATCTATTTTCTATATATCCAATACCACTTGAATCATGAAACTCGTTGCAGAAACGTTTCTAAAACGTCTTGCACTCTATACCTATTCAGAAAACCAAAAAAGAAAAAACGTTTCCGTTTCCCCGCCATAACTTTTACTTCCTACTCTTTCACGAATTTTCATTTAAAACAAAATCCCGCCAACAAAAGGCCATTACCAATGAAAATCCAGCCAGCAAAAACAACGCTCCACAAAATTAAATCATCAAAAATCTTCCTCCAACTGCACAAAAAAGCAACGTACAAACGAACGGCCCGGGCCTCCTCCCATTACACGCGCACAATCCACCCATTAACCTTCCTCCTCCACAAACAAAAAAAAAGCAACAAGAAAAGAAATACAAACTACGTAGCGCGCGCGCGAGCGCGATAAAGCCCGAGACAAAAGAGCTCGTCCCGGAGCGCCTCCTAGTTTGCCCAAAAGTGCCCTCCCAAAGCGCGCCGCACAATGCACCACGGTCCAATGGACCGGAACCTCCGTAAATGTCCGATTATTCCCTCTCGGCGCGGCTGGCTTTTTTTTTCCGCGGTGTATAATGTATATATACACGCGCGGAGGAGGAAAAAGAGCGCGGCCGAGCGTGAAACCGCGTGAAGCGCGCGCTCGCTCGCGGGGGTCCGATTCGATGCCCTCGCGCGCGGCGGTGATTATACTGGTGGGGGCCAGAGATGCGGTCTGAGGTGAGTGTTTCTTGGGGATTCGGGGTGGGGGGGTTTGTAAAGGTGTATAAACTGGATTTTCTTGAGTTGGTTTTGGTTATTTTTATATTTTTTGGAAGGACCTATAGTGATTCGTTTTTTAGGCAATTTCTGGGGACACAAGCATTCGAGTAATTGTTATTATTAAGGTGATGCTAAAGCCACCTGTTACCGACAAATACAGGGAACTACGATTCTCATTTTATTTTTAATTTAGAGTAAATATCTTTAAAAAGTGTTGTTGTTTTTATACGGACAATAACACTTCATAGAGATACTTACTCAAAATTAAAAATAAAATAAGAATTGTGATTTCCAGTATTTTTCAGTGGCACGTAGCTTTATCATCACCTTAAAGAGAATGAAAGTGAAGATATACAATCCGATATCAAATCATCATATTTTTTAAGGAGTTTCGCATATGAATCCTTCCTACATTATTTTCGACTAGCTGTATGAAGATATTCTCAAGCCTCGATCGAAAATGAAAAAGTTTAACAAGAGTTGCAGTTATTAGACATTAAAAATTAGTTAAGTTTTGTAATACTTAGCTAAAACTTTCATTTGCAGCAATTATACTAAGTAATAATAATTTCAAACTGAAATGAATACATTTGAGAAATTCTGACACGCGGAAAAAGTAAACGGGGTACATTAAATTGTTAAATTGGCTCATTTAGTGAAACAAAAACAAAGTTTATCTTAAAATATATGTGAATTACTTTGATATAAGCTAACATTAAATAGAAATATTGAGTATCTACTAGATATTTGCTTGTTGGAAATGATATTACCAACAAACATTTTGCGTCAAATTTTTCGTCAAAAAACTTTATAAAAAGAAATTACATTGGTCAAACCTTTTTACTGTATAGATCATGTGATCATAACAATGCTAATTACAAATAGAATGCACAATGCATTTTTAAATCAGTAAAATAGTTTTCTCTAAATCATGCGGACATCTAATTTTTTCATCGCCAATTGTATGTATATCTATCTAACTAGTTATTCAACTCTATATGGATAAAAAGCAATAAGAAATCTTTTATTTTAATTTTTCTCTATATAAATAAATTCCAGAAAGATTTTTTATGAGCTATTACAAAAATTCTCCAAACATTCATACTTTGCGTGTCTATATGAGAGTTTATTCTTAAAGTGATGCTAAAGCCACTAGTCACCGACAAACACGAGGTTCCACTTTTCTCATTTGATTGTCAATTTTGAGTAAAAAAGAACAACTTTTCATAAAGATATTTTTTTTAAATTGAAAAATGAATCAAAAAAGTTGTTCTCCGTATTTACCAATAACATGGGGTTTAACATCACCTTAATGTGATACTAGTCACCCGTCGCCGATAATTACAAAGACTCACTTTTATCGTTCAATTTTCAATTTTGTGAAAATACGTTTTTGACACTCCATGCGATAAGTGCCAAAAAATAATGATTCTCACACGAGTGTGATTGTCATTCGCTTGGCTCGGACGACAAACTCACACTTGTGCAAGAATCATTTTTATCGCACTAGTACCGAAAAGTACTATTTTGGAACGTTGTTGTTTTAACCAAAAACTACAACATTCTATAGAGATAATTTCTTAAAATTAAGAAATAAATGATAAATGCGTTTCTCTATTTATACTGATAATAGCGGGATTTAACATCACTTAAATGTATGCGATCAAGTGATCTCAGCGTACATAAACATGTTCATACAAAATTATACTGATTCTAGACTAAAATGTCTTCACAATACATAGTAAAAAACACTTTCAATACATCCAAATCCACTTAAAATTTGAATACGCAAAACGTCCGAGTTTCGACCTCCAAACAAACTAAAATGAAGAGAAAAATAGCCGAAGCATCGGCGAATCGTCAGTCCGAATAATCGAGCCGACTTTGCGCAAGCGAGACCGAACCGTAACCATAATACACCGCACAGTCGGCAGAAACGAAGGATAACAGGGAGCTAATACCGCGACGAATGGAACGAAGCTGCGAGCCTCCGGCAGCGGCTCCTTTCTTTTCTTCGTTTTTTCCTTCTCCCATTGTCGATCGACTGCTGCTGCTGTTACTGCAAAAAAAGGGCGAGCTGCTGAAAAAATCACCGCCGTGCCGACGAGATTATTCATGATCGGGCGGATAATTGAGATGTTATAGGCAAAAAATGAGGGATGGGGGAAGAAAGGAATACGATGCAGTCTGAATTCGTGCTTTAGGAGATCGTTGCTGGAGTTCTGTGAGGTTCGAGTTAGATGATTTGGCTGTCCGGAATTGGAAAGGTAGGAAGAAAGGTATAAACGATTGAATTTATGTTTAGTTCGAGAAAAATGCAGTTATTTTTAAGAAAAAAATAGTTATATTTAAGACATTCTTTTTTAACAACAATCAATTTTTCTTGACACTTGACTAAATTGTCTTTTTTATATTATGCATTTATTTTCAAGTGGTGCTCATCCTATTCGTTTTTAACGTATCAAGTTAATTTTTTTACATCTTTGTACAACTATTACCAAAAAAATTCATGTATTTAAGTAAATTTTCTATCCGTTTCTTTGAAAAATATTAATATATATAACTGCAATATTTAACGAGATGAAGGTCCTCAAAAATATATATAACTTAGCTTTTATTAGCTTTTGTTAAGTGTAGGGTTTCTTTTATCATACTTTTACATTTTTCGCAATGTAGTAAAAACACGAGAATAATATACAGAAATTATGCGACCATAATATAAATGTAAATCTAGTTTTAAATATAAATCGAAAATATTGAAACACTTTTATACCTACAATTAAATAAATTCTTATAATTATTATCCCTATTGCAATTATACTATTATAATAATAAATTAATTTAATATATTACGTTGTATACATGTACTTTTTTATTCCAACTTAAAACGAGCTACCAATTCGCTCCAGTTAACAACGTACCACACTGTATAATGTAACCGCATGTAAGGAAATTAATGAAAAAGTTGACGCACGAAAAAGCGCATTAATAACATATATCCCGCGTGTGCACAACCATACGAAAAGTTAGCGAAGGCACACACTCATTGCTCAAATGAATTGAACGCGCGATGCACTTGAGTAATGTGCGCGGTTACGCAAAAAAAAACAAACACTCGGTGAAAATTCGTTGATTACATGTATACATAAATAGTGAAAATCAACGAGTATATAAGCGTTGCTAAATGACATAAGTGCTCTCGCGCGCTCATGGCGGAGTTTAAAATCGCTTTTTCCGCGAGTTATATAGAACGCATGACGCGCAACAGGAAACTCGAGCGAGTTTTTATGCGCGTACCGACGTACGCACGCGATCAAATTTTCGTTTCGTATATACGCTGTATGTCGTACCAAATTATACGATTCTTTCATTACGTGGCTTTTAAAAAGCGATATCCTGATGGATTTATATAGGGCAAAACTGTGTATATAGTTTATTTAGTGATTGACTTTTTTTATCTTTTATACATCCACGAATAAAGATAAAAATCATATTACATCCAAGAAAAACACTATAATAATGTAAATAGAAAAATAAGTATTGACTTATATGCCAACTAGAATGAGATTCTTCCCGATTCATTAAAACGTTTCAATGTATTTATATTGTTGCACTTTTTAAATAAATATAAATAAATATATATATATATATATATATATATATATATATATATATATATATATATTGTACCTAACAGTCAGCGGTTGTTTCAGCTATGGTTCTGTGTTGTATATATTTTCTGTATCTTTTTCTACATAATTATTGCAATACTTAATGATAATCTTATAATAGAAAATTGAATAAATAATATATCATGATGCATATAAATCTTAGGTAGAAAATTGACAAGTTCTAGCTAGAAACTGGTTATAAAACTATTGATTTCGCCTTATTAGCTAGAATCTGACTGAAAATCCGGTAACGTTTCTACCACATTCATTTATAAAATAAATTACCGTTTATAATATTATTAGTATACAATCAAACAATGATCAATTAAATATTTGAGTATCAATTACCTAATATTAGTTCTTTTGCTTGTAGTACTATGTAAAAATCGTTACAAAGCAACTTTTGTAGAGGAAATACAGATGAAAAGAAACTTCTCAACACTATAAGCAACGTTCATATCATAGACAAGATTTACTAAAATTATATAGATTCAATTTATAACAATAACAATAGTTGAAACCACACACAAAAAATCTTGAATGATTATTGTTCGCGCTGCGCTACCTTCACAAAGTTTCTTTCTTCAGGTGGAAAAAATAAAGCCTCCGAGAGCTCAGCGTCGAATGCCACAAAGCTTCCAGATACTCCATAAAAGACGCATCTCTTCGCGTTTGTTATACGACCGTATCAAAGTACATACATCCAACATTATATGACATGCGTATAAAGACGTGCATTGGCGCGTGGCTGCAGCCCAACTCTATCTCTCTTTTTATCTTTCTTTGTTTGCTCCTTGTTGAAGTGAACGGTGCTTTACGGTTAAGTTATTTTCTGTCTTTAGATTTTTTACTATTTCGATAGCTATGCTACTATTTGTATTTTTAATGTATTTATTATTTTTTTACTACTTTTCGATGTAGTATATTTTATACATTAATTAAGATGTTAAAATGAAAATAAAGTATTTTCAGTGTATAGTTTAGTCTTTAGATTTGATTTTCCTTTATTATAACAATTCTCTCTTCTTGTTATGTTAGATAACAACAAATCTTTAATATATGTACTTGATTGAAGTTATGCATAAATTCTAAGTGCTGTAGTGGTTATAGAAAATTTATGGAACACATCAGCATGCTATTATGAGCTAAATTGTAAAAATGTAATTTTTATAACAAAGTTGATTTGAAGAAAATACTATATCATAAACTGTTTCAGCTGACAATTAATGTATAAAAAAGATCTCTGTTTTTCGAATCAAAAACTATTGTTAGTTTTTAATTCAGGAAGACCTCTCATAGACAAAATCTGTCTGAATTTCTGCAAGATTTATTGCAGAACTTTCTGTGTGTTTATCTGCAGAGCTTAAAAGAATTTACATGTTTCGGCAGACTTTTTCTGCACGTTTCTCTGCAAGGTCTCTGCCTACAGATTTTTTCCGCGGCGCTTACATATATTGTTTGGATGCTTTATAATTCAATTTATTATGTTCTCATTGTCAATATTAATTATGGAGTACGGAGAATAGTACAAGTAGATAATTATTATACGACAAATAAGCAATAGAATTTTCAAAATCATCCATATAACCTTATTGATTAAATCTGCAGAAATTTCTGTAAAACGTTCTGCAATAATTTTTGCCCGACTATATGAAGAACTTTTAGACCTTGCAAATTTCTCTGTAGATTATTCTACAGATTTTTCTGCAAGGTTTTTCCTATAGAAAAATAAATCTGCAAACATAAATATAACAGACAGAAGTATTGCAGAGAACGGCTAACAAACCTGCAAAAAGTCATGTAGAAAAACCTGCAGAAAATCATGTAAATAAAACTGCAAAAATGCGCGTAGGTAAATATCCGAAAAAATCTGCAAGGTCCAAAAGCTCTACAGAAAATCGACTAGAAATTTCTGCAGACTTATCTTACAGAAAATCTCTTTTTTATACAGATAAGTCAACAGATTTCACATAAGTCAATTTTAACATCTAAATAATATTCATACAAAATATCGCGTATACAATTATTTCGCATAATTATTCCTCCCGCCATCTAAAATTCCCTTCCGAACCACGCTCAAAATCTCCTTACACCGAAAAATCTCTCCCCTACCCACTTGCGCACCCCTCATTCCCGCTTACGGTACTTACATCCGCACCCGACTCGCGCGTCACCAGACACAGACGCACACTTCGCCATCAGCAACAGGCGCGACACTTGCATAGAAAGGAGCCCCTTGTTTCCCCTCTTCCACCCGCATACCTACAGACAATGCACACCTATATACAGGAAGCGCGTCGCTCCGCGTTTACTTGTTTATCCCCCCTTCTTTGCACTTCGGGGGGCCTCTCCCCCCGCTTATCGGGTGTCGCCATCTTGGAGAGAAAGACGCGCGCGTACGCAAGCGAAAAAAGAAGCAGAGCCGATAGATAAACGCAGCATTTTCTCGTGCTATCGTACACAGCTCCGTGCACACAGAGAGAAGCTTTTGGACGAGAGAGAGAGAGAGGTGTAAGAATTTTCCTTTGGCGCGCGCCGAAGCGATATTTTCGTATATTTGTTCTCTTTTTTTCTTTTTCGCTGTAGGTATCGTCGGGCTTTTATCTCGAGGCGAGAGGCGCTGCTAATGTTTCTTTCGTGTTTTTGCGCTTAATGGGGGAGGAAAGTCGGTGTTGACGGCGCGACGGGGATGTTGTGTGTCTGTGTTACGAGCTGCGACGAGGAGAAAATCATCGATTAGGAAGTGTTGGCGCTGGTCGTCGTTGTCTTGGAGGAGAGTCGCTGGAGGAGATTTGTTTAAGGGATTTGAGAGCGATATTGGGAGATGGAGATGTTGATCTGTGTGCAGAAATTCAACTCAAGGTGTTTAAAGATTGGAAGAAAAACGTTTTTTGTTATTTTTATATATTAACAAAATGATAAGAGTATGCACTTTTACTAACTTGTTGTTTTAGTTAATTAAGGTAATGTTTGCTATGCATATTAATAAAGTGATATAATTTTTATAGTTTCACAAAAATCAAGTCACTAAATTTGTCATTTTTTAATCTTTCTGAACCAGAATTTAACTCAATTTCAATAACTTATTTTGATATAACAATTAATTATTGTTGACTATTTTAGACAAATTTGCAGATTTACTATATATTTACAATATTTATATTTAAAAAGACGACAAATCGACAAAAAATTTGAATAAGTTTGGGTAATATATATATTTATAATATATATTTTACTGTAAATTTTCTTTTTATATTTAAAGTCTTATTTAAATTCTAAAACTCGTGTCATAGATCATGAATAATTTCAAGATAAATATCTGGTTATTTTAAACAATCCACTTAGACAATAGTATTAGTAGTATTTAGATTATCAATATACTTTTAATATTAGCAAAACTAATTGTTATTTGACTGTTATTTGTTAGCAACATAGCATTTTAAACATAAAACCTTGAAAACTGCTGTGGAAAAACATTTTATGTATACCAAAGGGAAGTCATTAAGAATGTTTTTAATTGCTTGCTAAATCTGCAAACATCTTACATTGGTACTTTTTGTACTCACCAAAATCAAATTTTATTCTGAGCGAGAAAATTTGGTTAGCAATGCGGGTAAAGATAAACGAAAAACTCATCTGCATTCAAGAATGATTCGAAACAAGCCACCGCTACACAGTTTTTACCATCTTGCGGTATAGCATAAATCAGACAAAAGCGACCGTTATCGTCTTCTTTATGATGACAAGTGCAGCTTCTTCCGCAAACTTCCAGAAAAAGAAGTAAAAGTAAGACATTCACGTGAAGAAGTCCGCGGACGTGACGAAAATTCAACGCCTTCACGGGGAGTAATACTAGATCAGATAAGGGACGAGAAACCCAAGAGCGCTTCCGTAATATTGTGCAAATTAGGTAAACGATGAAGAAGACTCACGTACAGACAGTCAAGGACACACCTTCGTTGTTTAGACATGTATTTTACTAGATTGCATTGGTTGGAAAATTCTGCGAATTGCAGCATTTATTCCAAAGAGACTAAATTGATGATATACACAATTGTGACTTAATTATGCAAGAGAGTTTTATTATTACGTTAGTTTTTAGTTCCTTTGTTGCATAATTAGAAGAAATGTATATTTTAAATAAACTGTACTCAAAATATTATATATGCTGAAAATTGAGAATGACTTTGAATATTTAGATAAGCAAATACTCAATTGAATATTCAATGAATGTTTAGATATTCAAAAACTTTGAAGATTATTTGCCAGAGTTAGAATTTAAAAATTAAATAAGACTTTAATGCAATTCCAAAATTCATTCACTAAGTTATGGCACTATTAAATTTCAAATATGATGATTTGGTAAATCAAACATGCAAGATAATTAAATTCAAATATCTAATTTTTTGAGAAAGTTTATTTTCTAATTGTCATCATAAATTCGGGTTAATTTTCAAAATTGGGTAAATTAAAAACTACAACAGATTAATTGATTTCAAAGCCAAAACTTGGTGTACAGAGACAGTTATATGAAAAATTTGAACTTTAAAAGTCTGAAATCTTTCATAAATCTAAATAAATTAAGATTTACGTGATATTCTATATGAAAATGAAGAAAAAAAAAACAAAAAACTATGGAACCCCCAAAAAAAGTACCCGCACAAAACATACCTCCAAGAACTATCTCATTAAAACGACAAAGAAAACCGTTTTACAAAATCTACTTCATGGATCTCCAAACCGCGTCACCACCATCTTCTTACTCGCTCCAACATCGGTATAACAACCCCGTCCGCAAGCAAAGCTTCCGCAAACACCCCCAAAACCAAAAACGTGACAGAAATTACGTCTCGTCACCTTGAAGCACGGAGACGATCCACCAGATAACCCCGTAGAAACAACACAGGCGCCACCCTCGACAAAATTGTGCAAATTTCCGGGGAAAATATGCTTAAAACGGACTCGGGCGCAGTTTCCTCGTCCACAACTGCGCCACGCGGCGTGCTCCTTGAATTTTAAAGAGGCGCGCGCGCGAGAAAAGTCACCCTGCGGGTGTCGAGGTACATATCGGCCGCCACGATCAAAGACGCGTGTATAGGTACAGGACACGAGTGGCGAGACGTAGCGGGATATGCAAGCACGCGACGGCTGTCGCGTGGGGAGACGCGGGGAATATTGAGATCGAGTGGGCACATGGTCTGGAACGGTGCTGCTCGTCGAGAATGTTAGAGAAAACGGACTAATGGAGATGTTTTGGAAGATGGTAGACGAGGATATTTTTCATGCTGCATGGGGAGATGGAGAATATGTGTGTTATGGTAGGAACAAGTTTTTTGTAGTGTAATTTTAAATTTCGATGTAGAATGACAAAGTTGACAGAGTTATTATTAGAAGGATACGTTACTTTTATGGTACGTTATGGGGATGCGTCAGACCTACTTTGTACGCCGATAAATGCGTTCCAAAATTTCTTTTCACTCGAATAATACGCACCAGAATCAAATTTTCTTTTCAGGATTGCTTTATTTACGTAAAATGCATAACGGGACACTCGAAGTATTATCAGAATAAAAAATTATGCTATGTTATGTATTTCACGTTAATGAAGTTAATTACCTTGAAAAGGAAATTTGATTCTTATGCGTATTTTTTGAGAAGAACGAAATTTTCGAATATAATTTATCGGCAAGCAAAGCAGGTTCCTTATTGATTCTACATCAATAATTAATGTGTTATAATCGAAGATTAGAAAACACATAAAAAATGATTTGTAACACAGGCTTCTCTATGAGGATTGAATAAGCAAAAACATTTATTTAATAGTTATTAAATACTTATATAAACCGTAAATAATTTTATTTACAATTTTTGTCATCAGTGATATAACAATTGCTTGGCTATTGAGAGTGCATACAATTTTTTCACGCAATAGAATATAAAGTAGAGAAAAAAAGTTTTAATTTGAGATGTGCGGCGTTTAAAAAGATTAACAATAGCAAAAGTTATAAGTGATCAAAGATAGGGAATAAACACGAAAAAACGCGAAAGAATTTTTCATTTTTGACAATTTTTTTGCCTTTTTTCGTGTTTACTCCCTATCTTTGAACATTCATAACTTTTGTTATTCTTAACGCCGCACGACTCAAATTAAAACTTCATATTAATATCTCTTATATTCTATAACGCGAAAAAACTGTTTGCACCCTCAATAGCCAAGTAATTGTTATATCACTGATGACCGTTTTAAGTCCATAATTCCCATGTTAAATTCCCATAAAAGAAATTGATTGTCGTTTTAAAAAAATGACATGGTCTGTTTTTCATGTTGGACTTTTTTGATATATATTATATGATCTATAGAAGAATGAGAATAAAATGGTTGCCGAAGTGTGTCTCAACTTTTTTATTATTATTTTTTTGCACCGCCAAAGTGCAGATTTCTTGTGGAATTCCTCATATATGTATTATTGTTCGGTAATATATATTATTAAGTCTGCATTGATTTTGATATTTACCTCGAGTGCAGAGAATCTATTTATGAAGTTATTTTTAGACATAACGATGATATAATTAATTTTACAACGATAATATAATTTTTTTTTAATTTCTAGAATCCGGACAAAATTAAGCATAATTTTAAATAATAAAAAATGATCGAAATAATCTTTATACGAATTAAGTTGTCGAATTTGTGCTGCATCGACTCAATGACATTAGAGTGGATGGACTAAACATTTCAGATTGATAAAACAGTGCGAAAGAGCAAGTGAAGATCTTTCATTTCAGATACTCTCTTTAACTCAGAATCCTCAATCTGATAATTTTATCTATCTGATAGAATCTACTTTTACAAACATCTATTACGTATACATCACACTGTAACATTTACTAATGTTTAATTCTAATTGCTTCGAACCACCCACACAAATTTAATTTTTCCACTCGATCAAACGATTCAATGTTCATTCATTCTCCCCAAACACGCTCCACAAAAATATCCTCAAAACTCCATTTGCGAAAACTTCCCGCCAACAAAGGCCACCTTCTCCAAACGTATCATTTTTCACTCCAACTGCACGCTCTCCTCTCCTCTCTCTCTCTCTCTCAAAAACTCCGAGACTGCCCTGCCGCAGCGCGACGCAAGTGAAAGAGCCCGAAAGCCTCTCTCCTCGCACCCGCTCTGCTCCGCTCTTGCTCTCTCGCGGGCAAGGACCACGCTCGCTGAATATACACTTTACGCGTAAGGCGGGCAGCTGTCCGGCCGAGGGACGGGGATCGCTTTCAAATTATCCGGCCGACTTGCTGCGCCGAGGCACCGCTCCGTGGATGCACCGCGGTAAGTGGATACGTATACGTGCGCGCAAGGTTTGCATCTAATTTTCGGCGCAGAGAGCGAGAGGTAGGTATATGCGAGAGTAATGACAATGAGAGCGGCGAGGTTGGTTTTTGGAATGTATATGTGTACGAGCGTTTGAACGGAGCCGAACTTAATTAGTTCCTTCTGCTTTGGGGTTGGCGAGGAAGGACGCGGTTGTATTGGGGGCTTGGGTACTTGTGTGTAATGTGGATTTTTCTGCGGGAGTGCGCAGGGTATTTTGCGTTTTTTGTTGTTGCTTTCACGCTGGGTTGGAGGGTTTTTTTGGAAGGATGGGAGGGGAGGGTATGTGGGAGGAATTAGGGACAGTTGTGAGGTGCTTGTTAATATTTTAAGGTGGTGGAGTTGTTTTGGTGGTTGCTTGTTTAATTAGCGATTGGGATGAGTGTTTGGAGGTTAATGGATTTTTGGTGCATTGAGAATTACGTATAAGTTTGACCTAATGACGTAACTGTATAACTAAACAGTATGCATTTTTATTGTAGGTTGTAGATCTTATTGTTCATTTATCGAAACATTAAATAATAAAATGTGTACAGATCCTGTTTACTATACTTTCCTAACCCTCTCGTGCTAAAATTTTCTTGCTTATCGATAAATAAGTGTTTTTGCATTATTTATTTAAAAATGGTGTAATTATAACAAATCAATAGTTTTTGTAAGGTGAAAATATGACTCCAACTATATTTTTACAGGAAAGAAAAATATGTTGTGGTCAATGTTATTTAAAAATACGTCAATCTGAATTTAACATTAATTATATTTCCAAAAAGTTATCAGAAATATGTTCTTTAGGACGTAATCGATATCTCATAATGTCCCGGATATGTTTTTTGTAATTTTTTCGGAAAGCTCCAATATTATATCAATATTCTAGCATAATTTTACAACAAATTAAATTGTTTGTTACATCTCTCTGCTAGTCATTGGATAAATGTATATCGGTAAACTCTATTTTGACTGATCAATTTTTATGAACTTCTAAAGTTGTATATACAACAGCACGCGCACGGTATGGATTAAAAAACTTAGACGTTTGAATCGCATATTTCATATTAACTACACGATAATTATTGTGCAATAATGTTCATGAAACAAATATTTCGTTTTGAAGACATATGTAATAATTTATGAAAGTCAGGTCTCTTTGCTAATAAAATAATTGTAATAAGCAAACAAATTGAAAATTATTTGAAGGATTATTAAGGAAATTTAAAACACTGGTATCTAATTTATAATAGAAAAAAATTAAATGAAACTGGAAAAGTCTTTTAACTTAAAATAAATAAATGTTTTTTTTTTCTAATTATCGCATTATTATTAACATTCAAAATATATTTTATTGATAAATAAAATTTAAAAAATCCATGTATCTTAAAATAAACCTCACTATATAACCTGTCCAACAAAAATTTCAAACCACTACCTCCTCGCCCCCCGAAGAACATTCTCCAACCGCGCTTAGCCTCCCAATTCTCCAAAAACTCTCAATATACCATCGCACAATTACCATTAACCCACCAATAATTCTTCCCCAAATCCACCATCCCCGGTCACCACGCGCACCCCACGACGCACCAGCGTATCACAAACCGTCGCAGCAACGCACACATCGCATCTCTCTCTTCTCTAGAAGAGATTAGATACACAACAGCCGAGCGCATCCTTCTCTTCCGAAAACCGTAAAGATCACGATCAACAGCTGAGTCTCGCGTGCGCGTGCGCGCCTTCGGGGTATTCGATAATCCCCGAGAGTCGTCCTCGTCGTCGTTGCCTCTTTTTCGAGGACCATAAGGGACGTAGAGAAAGAGAGAGGGAGAAAGTGTCTCCTGCTATAGCCAAGTAAGCTAAAGTCCCCCGGCGCAGCCTGGAAAAGAAGAGAGGTTAAGTCCGTGTGTAACGTAACGCGTTATCGATCATCTGGTGCGCCCCGAGAGAGACGACCTCTGTCGTGCACGCGATGGAAAATGCAGTTATACCTATATCCGAATGCGTATGCGGTTTTTTTTAGAGTGAAATACGAGTTTTGCATATCCCTGGAGGAGGTGGAATATGCTGATGGGCAATTAGGCGGATGAAGAGTTTTTGAGGGATGGGAATGCGTAGCGCGGGTGGACGACGCTGGGGTAGGTCCGAAGTGATAGATGAAGCTGGCGGTCCATCATTTATGCAAAATTTTGCGGGGAATTGGGGATTGAGACAGCGTTTTGAACGTGGAGGAAAATTTATTTTAATTTTGACAGCTGTGGCTAAGAGAGATAAGTTTATTACGATTTGATGTATCTTTTTTAAAGGTTATGGTATACTCATAGTTTAAAAGATAAAAAATGATCTTCTACTTTTCGTGAAAACAAATGACAATTTGTTACGTTGAATAACGTAATATGACTTGATAATTTGAAGGCAGAATCATAAAAAATCGAACTTACTAGTCTAATCATTGTAAAACGTAGGTATCTTATTTATAAAGGAAAAAATTAAATTAATTTAACTAAATTGGAATGGTCTTTCGAATTTGAATAAATAAATGGTTTTTAATAATTAGGATGTTGCATAAAAATAAAAAATTGATTTTTCACATGAAATAGGTAGAATAGCAATAAATAATTAGGTCGTATTTTTTCTTTTATCATAAAAATTAAAAATTTGAAAGTTACAGACGTGTAGTTTCCTAAATTTCGATATATATAGATATACTCTAATGTTACGTGACGTTATGAGAATATAATATCGCGACGTCACGCAAATTTAAAATGGCTGTAATTACTTCAATTTTCGTCAAATTGCAAAAATAAGAATCGCGACCCAATTATTTTAGCATAAACTATTCGAGCATGAAATAAAGACAATCATGCAACCACCAAATTATGATATTATTATCATTCCAGGTATATTTTATTGATACTATCATAATTATTTAGTATATATTATATAATTTAACTCAACAACCACAAAATCGTACATTTAACATACACTGATATCTTCTACTAAGGAGTCAAATAAAGTATTTGCTATCAAATCGCAAAACTAGGGGTTACTAGATGTGCTCTATCAATTTCTTAGTTCAATTTTCATATTCAGTTGGTAAAATTCAGAATATGGTGGGCGTCAAAGAGATACTGAAAACATATTTATTCGGACACAATCCTTTGAATTTTATATTTTGCTAATTCTTGCATATATTTATTCAATATAAACTTTAAATATTTTTATTATTTTCTTATGTGCAGCAGCACGTTGGTTTCTTATACGATCTGTCAGAAAGATTGACAATAAGGGTTGAATATCGGTAGGTCAGGTTTGCCTAGAGTTTGCTATTTCCATCCAAAATTATAGGGTCCGTCAGGTTTCTATCTCCAAATTTAAAGTTATTTCGAAAATTCACATCCATCTTTTGGTTGAAAGTATGCCTTAAGAATATTATAGATTTCAGTGTCCAGCGGTAATGGAGTAGTAAAATGAATCATGACCATAAAAAACGCAAATCTATCAGAAAACTAAAGATTTATATTTTAATAACCCATCCCAAAACTCAAAAAATACCCTCACCGCCCTCCTCCCACCCACCCACACACAAACTGCCCCTAATGAAACTTTAATCGCACACCTACCCCTATCCAATACTCGTATACCACCCAAAATCATCTGCCGACCACCGCAGCAACCAGAAAGCGAGAAAGACACAAAAAAACAAAGGAAAAATCTTGGTAAAACAAAAGGCGCGGCGACACCTAAAATATTTGACGCAATAACTCACACCTCTCTCCCTCCCTCCCGAAGCAAAAAAAGAAGGAAAGAAAAGGGCACCGCTATTATGCCCTTGTGCACGCGTCGTCGCCTCGTCGATCGTCGCGCGTGTGCGGTCCAGCGCGACGAATGCCCCGTGAAAGGCTTCCTTGAAGCTTCTATGCACGCGCCGCTCACTCTGTCTCTTGCAAAACGCCCCTAATTCGCCATCGTCGTTATACGCCGCCGACGTCGTCCGTAATTTTCCGCTAATCCACGATTCGACACGCGCCCCCGTAGGTTCGGTATAGTGAGTTCTGGGCCCCACGCATACATCTGTCGGGGCCCGGGGTAGTATTATGTAGTGAGAGAGAGAGAGTGAGCGGAGCGGGAGGTTTGGTAATGCGATACTTTACTCGGTCTTTTGCCTCTCTAATGTATGATTCTTTTTTCTGGGTGATCGGTAGTTGGTATGGTATATAGTGGAACTGTGGAAGATTCTGGGTTTTTTCGGGGGGGACGGTGGTTACTCGTAAAATGTCGGGGAATGAGGGAGAATTTATGGATTTTTTATTGCTGGTGGCCGATGGAGCTGTGCAAGGGCTGCGATTGCGATGGTATCTGTATGCGTGTAATGTATTTTGGAGCGTTTGTGCGATGGGTCGAAAAGATGTTATAGTTTTATTGTTGGAGATTGTGTTGTTCGAGGAACTTTTACTAAAATGGACGTCGTAAAAAGACAATTTAATGCGTTTGGTCGGTATGGAAAGGGGGATCTAGGGAGTTTTTAATAATAAACTGAAAAATTGTTTATTTCGATTCTTCAATGGTTGGAGGTTTAAGAATATTTTCTAAGCTGGTATTTGTAATGATATGAAAAATTAATAAAGTGACAGCTATTTTAGTAAAACACTTTATAGCATTCCAAATTAATCTTTCAAATACATATTTTACGTAACCGACTTCGCTCACTTGAAGAATTTAGTTGTGCACCCTAGTATTATGAATTGTGCTAAAACTCAGAATATGTTATATGAAAAGTATTTTTTAGAAATCATTATTTTTCTGAACATCCCCGGTAAAAATATTATTGTAAAAAAATGTAATTTTCCGAAAAAAATACAAAAAAATGAAAAGCAGTGAAAAAAAATAATAAAAATGATAAAAAGAGTAAAAAATATTAAAGGTGGAAAAACATGTTAACAGCGTAAAAAAGTAATAATAGGTGTAAAAAATGTAAAAAAATAATTTAGAAATATGTATAAATGTCTGAATGTGGACCATTATTTATAACAATATTTTACAGAAATATATGTTATCAGCTTATCAATATAAATAAAATTTGGGACGAAAAATATAAAAATTTGCACGGTTTATAGTAATAATTGTTAACATTATTTTGGTCACTGTAATGTTACCAAACTAATTTAAAAGTAAATAAAACTGCAATTTTTCGTAAAGTATTAAATCCGCTGCCAATTCTTTGACACTTAGCTACCTCAAACTAAATTAATAGTTTTAATGTAAATTTTGTTGTTCTAATAAATTAATTTTAAATTGCTATATCTCTTTTTAATTAAAATCTTAAAAATGTGTGCTGATTTATCATTAATGGTTTATCAAAAGATAATTTTTTATTGAAAATATACATTTAGTTTAAATTACAATTTTCCACGTCACCTTAGAGATAGTGTTGTAGGCGCGGTAGGTTGTTAATTATTAAAAATTTCCTTCTTTAAAGATGCAGCTTTCTGTTCTTTTATTCATGTTACTCTTTTAATTTTTAAAATTCTTTTTATTTTCAATTTTTCATTAAAATATGAAAATAAAAATATGTATATAAACTTAAATATCTTGAAAATTAAAGAATCTCATGGTCTAAACACAGAAATAAGTTAAGCAATAGCAAAAAGTTACCTTTTCGGAAAGTTTTAGATATAATGCTCTTGTTTTGCTACATCATAAATTTTCGAAATTTAACCGTTTAAACTAACTATAACGTTTTAGTTTATAATTTTCGCTCGACCGACATCGCATAGCACAACAAACAAGAATATAAAATACAAATTTAAAATACAAAATCACATATGCATTGCGAAGTATCGTAGTCCCAAAAACGAGAGGACACGTGGCTATTAAATTCAAAGAATTAAAGCATTAAATAATCATATTATTTCTAAACTATAAAAATAATTTACCTTATCGATTTCAGAATACTGTAAAATATCGTAAAAAAAAAGAAATAATTGTAAAACTAAAACGGATCGATGAATCTCAAAATTTATTTTTAAAGCAGTATCTTCATCAGAAAACGAAAAAAATGAGCCCTGGTTTGTAAAAAATTACCGCGCCGTTCTCGAGATATAAACCATAAAAAAAAAATTTAAAAAACATAACCTCAAATAACTTTGTATGTATAGGTTGTTATAATATTGGCTTCTAACAGTCTCAAGAGATAATAGAAAGCTACCTTTCTGGAAAAATTCAGAAGGAATAATGTTATTTTACTCAAGTTATCGTTCGCCAAAAAAAACGATTTTATTTAAAAAATTACTTTTTTCTCGAAAAGGAAAAAAATAAACGGTTCAAAGTTTAACTAAATATTATCCATATAAGAAAACACCACGATTACATGTATAACAGAAAAAAGATAGTAGCTCACTTAAAATTTCGGGTAGGAATATATAGGTAATTTATATGGTCTTTCAAATGCATAAAAAATAACTCGATGATATTGAATATATCGATATATGAAAAACCGTTAATAAACAAAAAGCATCGAAAAACAACAAATATTTTATTACAGCCCCATGCCTTTCTAATAATAAAATCATTGAGTCCTGAAATATTAATTTTGGCCATCAATGTTTACAGTAATCTTCATTCACACACACACACACACACACACACACACACACACGCACGCACGCACGCACGCACGCACACGCACACGCGCACACGCGCACACGCGCGCACGCACGCACGAACGCACGCAAACACGCACGCAAACACGCACGCACGCACACACACACACACACACATACACATACACATACACACATACACACATACACACTGACACACATACTCACAAGACACACACGAACGCACGCACGGATGCACTTTCGCACGCACGCACACGCGTACGCACACACGCACACATGCACATTCGTACAGGCTTTTTCTAAGAATAGTGTATTTTGACTCCTAATGTGTCTAAATATGTTTGTAACATATTTTTAGCAAAACTTTCTTTTTACCTTCACAAAGTTTCCTGTATCAGGAATCAAAAAATGTGAATAAGGATGAGCATAAGTTAGAAAATTAAATAAAGTGCAAGAAAGTGTAGAAAAGTATTAATAAATGTAAAGTTATGTAAACGTAGGTCCAAATTTAGACACTCTTTCACACCTTTTACACTTTTTAACAGTTTTTTATGCTATTTTTTGTTATTACACTTACTTACAATTTTTAACATTTATTTACAGAAATAATTTTCATCAGAGTAAATGATTCATTTTTGTCAAGATTGCAAAAATAATAAATCTGTTCTTTAATATCAACAGTCTTAAAAATATCGATTTTCGTAAAACTATTTAATTTTAAGTCACAGTATACGTACTTTCTCCCTGCAACATCTGCGTAGCTTCGACCTTCAAAATGAACCCCTACAACATAATGTTACGAAATCCCGTTGGTATTTGTAATCCAATCATGCAAAGCAAAATTTCGTGTAGCTAAATCAACCCCTATTTGAATCCACTGGGAAAACTCTAAATAAACCCTAAATGACCGCATGTTAATAGTTCATGTATCAAAATTGCTTCATTAGAATAAAGTTTCTTTTAAAATAAATTAAGTTTATCGTGATTACTAATAACTCTCTTTTCAGCTCGGCTGTAATAAAAAAAAGTAAAAGATATGAGAAATTAAAAACTTTAAATTATTGTTACTAAAATTTCAACAATCTAGATTCTAAATTTCTATCGTTCATTAATAAATTTTTGACGATTTTTGAAGGCAATCTATATTCTTGCATATAGATCAGTACTTAGAAAAGAACTGGATTACTGTAAAAATAATATATATATATATATATATATATATATATATATATATATTTAACGTATTCTTTACAAATTTGAGTATAGTATTGTAAATATTCTCAAAAATATTACACAATAACATTTAAAACACAAAAATTGATTAAAAAACCACTACGTACGAACTCATCAATAAAGCCCATCGATCGAAAAATTCAAAATTCCTGCAACCACCATTCCCCAAACGCACGTCACGCTACATCCCCACCCCCCTCCCCCCAGAAAACCCAGCAAGCTAACAAAAATGACATTACCCGCTTCATCACCCGAAAAGCAACGCCAAACCGCATATAATACACGTGCATTCCCGCACGCGATCAGCTACTGTGCAACGCGCCACCGAGTTCGGGTATCAACTGGTGGTCACTTCGTTATGCGGGGTATGGGGTAATCCACACCCTGTACGTGTGCGTATAAATATATATATATACCTATAGCCAAGTTGAGGCGACAATGTGCGCGAGAGAGCGCGAGAAATCGAATACGGGAGAAAGCGCGAGAACATCTGCTGGCGAGGGCGAGATGAAGAGAAAGAAAGAGAAAGAGAGAGAATCAAGGACCGTGAAAAGTGGCTGCGGTGGCTGCCGAAAAAGGCTTCCTAGCTTCGGAGTCGATCCTGCGGTGTCCACGCGACAGGCATGCGTCGTAGGTTCGAGAGTAAATGTATACAGTTATGGGTGATTGAATTATTTGGAAGAACATTTAAAAATTGATAATTCGTTTAAATGCTTCGTAAATTTAGATGAATAGTTACATGTGGTAGAAGCCTCGATTACTCGTGGATAATATTTAAATAACTGTAGACTATATCGATCGCTACGAGCAAATTTATTTGTTGCACCCAACGTTTTGGACGTCTTTGTTAACGTCCCTTATCAAGGGCTGTAATATAAAAACAAACACTGTATTTTTTACAATTTAATATATACAAAATTAAAATGTAGATTGCAACGTCTTAAACAAAGATCTGCATTCACATTCACTGACCCTTTCTGATTTTTGGTATAGTGAAGAAAACAGTTGTGCTAAAAACATCATAGAAACATGTTAAGAAATATTTTTTAGTCCCAAAGTCTACTTATGAGGGAACGATAGAAAGCACTAGCAGCAAAATCGTGGACGAAATACATAAAGAATTTTATGAAGTACAATAAATATTGCGCTTTTGCAACCTGGTTTATTGTTGATATCACCAGTGGAAAACCAACACTCCTTCTTCCACACATCGTATAAAAAAGATTGTTTTTCAAGAATATTATATCATGCTTCATAAGCATGCTTTAAGACCCTAGGAATCAAAATACACTATTTTTGGAAAATATCTTTATAGATATGACTTAATTTTTTAAAGCTCAAGTCAATTTTTCTGATTTGTAAATGCGTTTGTATTTTATGATGATTTTAGAAATTTGAACATTTATCAAATTTTGAAAAGATAGAATAGAATAGATAGAATATACTTTATTTGATTGCTCAAAATTATCAGGTACACTCTAAGAATATCAAATACACTCACGCATAATAAGCATATATAGATATTTGTATAAATACAGCGCAAATACAGGGTACAGTCTTTCATGATAAATCAGAGAACTTTTATACAACGCTTTTCGTTCATTTTTTGAACTAAATTATATCACTGGTATCACAGATCGTAGAACTTAGAACTATAAAGTATTACACTTAAATTAGAACCCAAATAAGATGTAGTACGAGAGCAATAGTAACGTTGCCATTTATTTCCCTCTACTGCCTGTCATCATTGGTCAATAAGATGATGATTAAACTAATATAATTGATTTAATAAAATTCAGTTTATTTGGAATAACTTAAATTGTCTATTTATCTTTTCTCACAACCTTTTTTTATTAGCATTTAAGTTTTGACCTTAATAAGAGTGTAAAAAACACTAGAAATGTCGTCATTAGTACTAAAGTCATAATTTATTTATGTATGTACAACGTCTATAATTTATTGTGCTGCTAGAACCAATAACTATCATTTCCAAATTAAAGTAAGTATACGCACGAGCCATTATCTGAAAATATATAATTACACTCATTAACATTTATTCAGTAAAATTGTTGAGTTAATACATAAATGTTTCTAAAAAAATATTTTTATTGAAAAAATTGATATTTTTCAGAGTATAACTGGAATAAACTTGATGCAATCCATACTAAGAAGAGATATAACTTTTTCTGACATATAGACCGAGTTATTTGGATAATTAATTTCGAAGAAACTTTTTATGCTAAGTAGATAAATGAATAGCATATCTACGTACTCGCTACTTTATTGTACAATTTTTTTATTATAGATGATAATAGCAATGGTAAACAGAATCTCACAGAATAATTTATATACATTACAAAAAATGATTTCAAATGACACACTGATAATTGCATTCGTTCATCCAACTAACACAAAAAAACAAATTAACCATGTATATTTATGTGCGAAATTTTCCTCTACCCTTCTCTCTCCACTTCCCAACGTTTTTCACCCCTGAACCAAGCCACCATCCACCAAAATTTAAATATCAAACTCCACCTAAACTACTTCCCATAAAAACACCACCACCCATCCCCAAAAAAATCACCCCAAAAAACTCGCGATCCCATGCCAATCCACTTTTTGTCGACGATCGCTCCTCCAAATAAATAACGAAAGCCGCTGTCACACAATAGTCTCGCACCTTCACGGCTACTAATTCAAATTAAAGGCCTCGCATCCATAATACATCCGAAAGAAAGAAAAAAAAAAGATCGCGCAGACCTAGGCGGAAGGACCTTGAAATCGCGAATCTACCCAGCAGCACTGGCAGAAAATCGACTTTTTCCCCCGTACAATAGCACAACCAGTGCTGTATATATATATACCCGTTTGTCGGATCTGGATCTCCATCTCCCCCCATTGTCCTATATCTCTTTTTTCTGTCTGTCTGTCTGTATTCCTACTGTACGGAGGTCACGAAAAACTGCCGGGAGGCGCGCGCGCGCGCAGGTAGAAAAGTCGTTGAACGATATCGAGGGATAGGACGACGGAAAAAAAAGGAAGAAGAGAAGAGGGAAGTCGAGAGAGCGAGGTAGAGAAAAAAATAGATGGAGCAGTGGTTGTGGTAGTTGTAGTAGGTACGGGTGTCCCAAATTCGGCGTTCCGGATCGGGCCGACTTCCGGCTCTCGATCCCGTTTCTCCGGTGTTCGTATGAGAGTGTGTCGGTATGCCGGGGTCTATTTTTAGGCTTATCTGCTGGAGTGGAGATTTTGAAGATAGTTTGTGTGAGGGCTTTTTTTTAGTGAAGAGTCAGTCGGGGTCGCGAGGTAATGACGGTGATTTTGAATTATGATTTTTTTAGTTAAAATTGTATGGGAATGATGTTGGTTTGATTTAATAATTATATAGTTTTGGATCTTTAAGATTTGTTTCTGTCCTAATATATGATTATTGTCATAAAAGCTTTCATAGGATTTTCGAAAAACGTATTGTAGCGTTTTTTCGCTGAAAAGTAAGGCAACCTGAAGCCAAGAAGCGCACAGATTTTTCCAGGTAAATGATCAAGACTTGGCAAAATGTTATATTATTAAACTATTTTACTTAAGCTAAACTCTATAAATTTCTGCCACAAAAGAGAAATTTTAAATATATATTTTTTGTTTTAGTTGTTACACTTTATATGTACCCAAATTAAAGTTAAAATAAAATTCCATCTCCTTACAAATAAACTCTGATCTAATATTTTTGTCAAATTAGCACTGCCTTTGATTCATTAGGGAATAGTTATTTAAATACGTCTTGACGAGGAATTTTGTCTTTTTCTTTTATCAAATTCAACCGACTTTAATTCAATCATCAAAAAAATAATATATTACAACAAAAAACATAATGTCAATATATGAAACAATAACAAGATATTTCGTAATTCCCTCCACATTACGTCCAAAATCGACAATGCAGATCTCCAAACGACATTCTACAAATCACACCTTAATCCGTAACGCAAAAACTCACGCGCGACAATCGATTCCCCTATAACACATCGCCAAATTATGCAAAACACAGCAAACCCATCATTAATAACCACGAAACCCATTTATTTCCCTATAACACACGCGACACGCGCGTCGCCGAACACATCGAACTTATCAATCAATCCCCGCAAATACAGTCAAATATATATACGATTTCTCATACGAGTATACAACAATGGCGCACGGCTTCCTCACTCGCGTTTCGCCTCCTCCATCCCCCTGATGTGCAGAACTAGGCCAGCGCGCGTCCCTTGTACAATACAAAAAGGACGATCGTGAGTATCGGGTATCCGGGACATACGCATATACCTACGTGCGTATGTAGGTTACGCGTGTATAGGTACTTGTACGAGGCGTGCGGCAAATGTGTCAGTGTTGGATACCGGGATCGGCCGCAACGACGAGTTTGCGATTAAAAGGGGGGATGTAGGCGTTTGTACGGTGCAGCAGCACATTGTAATGGTAATTGATCGGAAAGGTGACCTTCGGTTAGAAGGTTGTTGGGTGGCTTTGAGTATTGGGATTTGTGGAGTTGTAAAGTTGATTGGTGATTTTGGAAACAGAATTATTAGAAGAAAATGATTTTTCGAAGGTACCAAATAAAATGTTTACATTTGATATGATTAATAATAAAGGAGTGATGTTTTTCATTAAGAAAATCACTTTTGTATACCGTAAGTTATTTTACAGATATTTGATGTTGAATTATTGAGCGCTTGAAATATTCAACCTATTTGATACCTGACTTTTTTATTTAACAGAATGCCTTTATTATAAGCAAAATTTTCTATAAAATAAGATGCAACAAATTTGACAAACGTTTTTTTGTTTAAATATTAATTTACTGTGTAATAATCATCTGGTTTATATATATATATATATATATATATATATATATATATATATATATATATATATATATATACTAAAAATGTTCTACTTCATGCCTTATAGAGAAAAAAGTAAAAAATGTATTTCAATAATAATCATGTTAAACAAAAGGGTTTAATATAAAAATTGTTATGCAAAAATAAATAGTGAGTGAAGAGAAAAGAGTGTCATTAAGATCCAATTTAATACACAGAATCTAATATTTTATCTACAATGTATAAAATTATAGATTTGTCACAACTTAAAAGTTTATCGAGTAAGTACATCTTACAAAACTGAAGTTTGTAGATCAAACGTAATCATTTACATTTAATTTATCAGGATCATCTTGCATAATTCAAAAGGTTTATTTAATCGATATTTCGCATTTCGTTATTTAATATCATATTTACTCCTTACTTCCTTTAATATAAATACACGGCGATATTTATTTTCAAATCCATTTATCAAAACATGCAAACATAAGATTAATTCTACTCTTTACGTAATAAATGCATCGAATATTTAAAAAATCGGCCTTAACTTTATACCTCAAAAAATACTTAGTTCATTCCAACCCTGAAAATTCCACATATTCTTTAACATTATCAAATATAATCAATCAAGACTTTTTTCATTAGTTTGTATTAATCCTTATTACGTAAATAAGTAGTATACAGTATGCAAAGACAGAGAAAAATATTCCCCATCCAGTAGACATTAAAAAATGTATCTGGTTCTAACTACATTAACTTTATACCGCATAAAAAGTTAAAGCTAAACTCCATTAAAGTCTAGCTATAGAAACGGCATTACAATAAAACTCCAATCCAAAGCCAAAACGACATCAACATCCTCTCATGCAGATTCTCGCACCATCCACTTCGTAATGACTAGCGAAAAAGGTAAATACGGCATTCAGTATACACGACGAGCTTACATAAAACCACCGCCTAGAACAAAAAGAAAGAAAAAAGAAAAGAAGCAACAAAATACGAGTTCGGCGACGAACACTTTCCAGTCGAGCTCGTTTCGGGGCGCGACGATTTTTCTGACCGCGCGCGCGGCGGAACTAGATTTTTCTCGCGCGTATATAGGTACATTATGTATGTACGCGAGAGCGCATAACTGGACTCGATGAGAAAAATTGGCCGGGGCCAGCGCTCGCGCTCATTTGCATTTCTGCGCCGGTTGAAATATTACGGTCGAGTCTTGTATAAGGTTCGCGCTTTTGGCGTGTATCGCGAGCGTTTGGTTCGGCCGTTACTATTACGCGGTATTCTTTTTTGTTTTGGGTGAGTGACATTTCGAGTCTTGCGAGGAATCGTGTAAGCGTTAATGTTCGGGCGAGGATGAGAAATGAGAGTGTTTTCGATGGGTGGAACGAGTTTTGGATGGAGTCGTTTGTTATATAGGGTGGAAATGAGATTATGTTTATTAAAATTGTTGGCTTATTTTGTTTCGATTTGTTAAATGGAGCTTCTGCTTGAAGGGTTGAGATATGAGGGTACTTCAGAAGTTTGCTTTTTAATACATGGATATTACTTTTGAATGTTTTAAAAAGATATAAGTTCATAAGTATAATAATTTTATGTAGTTTTTACAAAGCATTTTATATGGACATTATTACATAATAATTCTTTTTAAATATTTACAGACAGATTATTATTTTAGATATGTAGATTCCATTATAACATTTAGTATATATGCATGCCTAATTTTTTAAAACAAATTTTACTTTTACAAAAGTATAAAGTATGAATAATTAAAAAATACATGTAACACATTCAACCGGCTTATAATGTGCCTACTTACAGAAAATGATTGGATTCATGATTTCTTTTTGAGATTTTAAGATTAACGAACTACCCTAAAATTTTGCATACTTATAGTTACGTACTAATTCCACTTTATTTAGTTTTATGCAGGAGCGACTTAATAAGAAATTACATGTATACGTCCAATAAATAATAATAATGCGGAAATTATTGTAAATTTATCAGTCACTCATTATGAAAATGCAAGTCGTTCAAAGTAATTTATTACAGATTGCACGTAATAAATATTACCTAATATATCTAATCTCAATCTTACGTTTATCTCATAAAATCAATTACTTTGAAACTCATTTAATCTATACTTACTCGAATACGTTTCTACAACCTTACGAAGTTAGTTCTCAACGTACAATCCACTTCAGCAACGCACTTCTTCCAGACCCCAAGCGATTTTTCCACCCTTCACATTACTAATGAAAAAGGCGTAAAACTTGCCGAGCAAAACATCAAAAAACTCGATCATCCCGGGGAACCGTCCCTCCCCCCGGAAAAACTGAAAAATCGCCGCGCGCACGAAACAAAGGACCGACAGACACCCCATACATCAAAACCCGCGCGCGCCGAAAAAAATTGACCATCGTCCCGTCACAAATGGCGCCCATGCGGTAAGTAAAACAACGCACAACGCATCGTGTCTGGAAATTAGTAATTTGGCGGTGCGGAGGATAGGTAGGTGTGTCCATCATGTGAAAAATACGTCGGCGCGCGGCGTTGCAGGAAACAGGAGAGAGGTTGTGGGATCGAGGCTCCGAGCGAAACATTAATCGTTTACCGTGTATACGAGAGAAAAGCGGCGAGGCTAACGCGCGGGGGCGTGCGAGGGAGTTGTGGGTTGTGGGCAGCGATGTGAATTTCTTCATTCGGAGATGAACGCGGAGTTTTCTTCTTGTTGATGGGGTCAGTTTCATTCTGGAATTTAATGAGTTTTTTTTTCGTTCATTTTAGATTAAGTAGTGCAAATTTATTATAAGAGAAGAATTGTTTACATTTTAATAATATATACAAATAGTTTAATGTCAATTTTTTAACCCGTACACTTTGTAATAAAACGTGGCAAACAATAGTAGTTCAAAGATTGCAAACATTTTTAGATTTTTTCAAGTTTTGAAGAAATAGTTCTAAGTTAATTTTTTAAAAGAACTTGTTTCGTAAAAGTTGACTGTGTTGTATTAAAAAAGTTTGCTTTATGATGTAGCGAATAAATACTGTTCGGATTGAATAAAGAAGTTCTTAATGAAAATGTTCTAGATAGTTTTGGAAATATTTATTAATTTTTATGTGTAAATAATGTGAAAGATGAAGTTAAATATTCAAAAAGTTTAACTTTTTATCAATGATTAAATATACTAAACTACTACTGAGGATACTAAAAAGTTGCAGAAGTGTTTAGATATATATGGCTATTAGATAATATTATGCTTTTGCTGATAGTAAATTGAATACGGTTAAGTGTATGTAATATAATTACTTTCGCTATAATTAATTTCAGTATATTATATGGGCGGTAATCTACTTGTAAAAGTATGAAATTTTTATTATTTATATAGTTGAAATAATTTGTGTAATCTTTTGCAAAACGTAATTGGTACCGCATACAAGAATGATAAACAATGAAGCAGTGAACAATTTTGTCGTTTTGTTATAAGTCAATCAAAACCGATTATAATACAGAATTAGTTTGCTTAAAATTAACAAAATATTATTTATAAATGCTTCAAAACCAATGAGGCTGAAAACAACTTTTTTGTTCTTTAAACTTACCTTTGTCTTTACTTAAATTTATCTTGACCTTTGACTCTAAATTTACTTTTGATAACCGTTGATAAGTTATTGTTTACATCATGTCATCTTACTATCAAAAAGCATATTTTAATTTTTTCAAAATTTTACAAATTTAGCTCAAATTGCAAATTGCCAATTATTCATCGCGGTTTTCGTACATATCTAAATATTATTGCGCTATTATTATTACTATGTTTTATATATCAACTTCATGGATGCTCAGTTTTATTTACTTTTTTTATTTTTATTGTAATAATTATCATTATAATGTATTCACACAATTATCTTAAATGCGCAAATCATGCAAATTTGTACAAGACATCGTTGACGCTTCACCAGTCAAATTACTAAATAATACAAACAAATACAAAATTCCACATTGCAATAAACCGTATTTAACTCTTCGAAACTTAACTCATCTAAAAAATAAATAAATAAAATGCAAAAATTAAAATTCACCCGCAAACCCATAATTTTATCATATACACACATTCGTACAAACTATAGCCACGGCACGCCGTTACTCCCCGCGGCATTTCTCCAAAGCGCGCGCCTCCCTCCCCTTCCCCGTGAAAAAGCGTATATTTCTCTTCCTGCGAGATAGATCCCTGGATCCGCGCGCATCCATAGATCACTCGACTAACTATACGCGCGATGACGGAGCCATAGCCGGAGTAGAGCCCAACCGGTTTTTCCTCGGCTTTTCATCGTGCATCCCTCGCGGAAGAAGCTCCACCAGAAGCCAAAAAAAGGAGGCACTACACGCCTCGTAATTCGAGAGGAAACACACGAGGACGATAAACAGTCCCGGTCCCGGTCCCAAAGAAAGGGACACGGTTAAGCTAGCTCCCGAAACTCGTGCATATATGCACACTTAAACCGAAAGAAAAAAAAAAACTGTCGCCAAGGCTGTCCTGTTGTCCCCCGGAAACTCGTGTGCGCATAATACGCTGAATGGAAGGAAAAAGGATCGGGCCCCAAGTTTTTCCGGGGACCTTGCTCGCAGGGGTTAATCGATGCGACAATATTTGCGAGCGCCGGCGGAAAAGTCGTCCGAGCACCGCCCTATGTACTTAGGACTGACTTTGAGCCGCCTGTGTATTGCCGACGAATGTCATGCGAGAGCATGTGTGTGCCTTTGCTCGTGTTATGATGGGCGGGAGGAGAGAGAGAGAAAGAGAGACTGAGGCCCATTAGAGGCGCCCCTTTGTCGTCGCGCGTGTACTTATAGTGTGCAAACGGAGAAAAATCCCTCGGTAAATAGGAGCGAGGATGCGCGCCGTTACGAATTTTTATTGTCTTGCGTTCGATGGAGGAGATGGGGATGTATAGGAATGGAGGGGTGTGTGGAGGGAAATATATTTCAGGATCGGGCGGATGATCATTTTTCGAGAGACGTAATTTTGGTGAACGAGGATGTTTGTATATTTAGTTTGGGATATGGATGTGAGGAGGTATTTGGCTTTTTCTAATGGAAGGTTTTGATAGTGGAGACTTATATTGGGTTTATTGCGATACTGGCAATAATCGTATTCGATTGTAATTAGTATTTATAGGTAAGTACTTTTTTAACTAAGTATATACTTCTATTATTTATGAAAAAGTACATTTTTGCTTTAAGTAACAGCTACTTAGGACAGCGTTTATTGATGATTTTTTTTTGGCGTATAGTACAATAAATAGAAATCGGATAGAGGTCTTTATTGTACACATATTGAAACGTAAAATTCAAATTCTTTTAATTTTAAGGACAAAATGGCGGATCTAGAGCACTGGCCGCAAAACGATATGCTTTCAGGACTTGCAAGATTATTCCTGTATAAGTCGACATGAAGCAATAATCAAAATAATTTTAGATTCTATGTGAGATTTACTAGAGCAGTACGTAGGATATTTGAGAAATATTGATTTTTGGAGAAATGGTGCAGATTTGAAAGAAATGTCGATTGCTCATAAAAATTTTGCATAAGAAATTGTTAATAACAAAAAAAACAATGGAGAATGTATCTACGAAGCTACAGTCAAATTCTCAAAGTGAATCGGATAAAAATTGTAAAAGTTATCTCGTAAGTCGATTTGATAAAGTGGTTTTAAGAAAAACGCATTTAACGTTTCTCATAACCGATCTACGTCACCTAAGGTGCTCGGCGCATTTTACGAAATAAGCTATAAAAATTTCTTTTGAGGTATTAGACCAATTGGATTTTACTTTTAAGACCCTAAAACATTTTTTAAAGCAAACAAAATCGACTTTTCCGAAGAATCTAAGTAGGTGTTACCCCTTAATAGGTTAGACAATATTATGTGGAATAATTTTCGTACTTACTTTAAATCAAAAGTCGCCGTAATAGTTATCTCAAGCCTCATATGTAGGTTGAATTAATGATTTCTAATCTATTCAACAAATTCGTACAGTCATATGAACGATGATTTTGAATTATACGCAATTTATGTAATCTATTGGAATTTATTAAATAAATATATATATTTATTTAAAAAATACTATTTCAATATTTTAGGTAAATGAAGTTTTCGTAAAAAGATTAATCTATCTGTTTTCCTGAACTCCCATTCGTCTCCATTCAGGACATAGATATACTACTGCCTGATTAAATTATTCTTAAGTTTCAGTTTTATGATAAAATTTATTGCTTCCTCATAGAGGAAGCTTTGAGATAATTAAAAAAATGTTTGCTGAAAACATGTTAGAAACACGTTTTGAGATACTGGGAATCCAAATACATTACTTTTAGAGAATGTGCGTGCGTGCGTGCGTGTGCGTGCGTGTGTGTGTGTGTGTGTGTGTGTGTGCGTGGGTGTGTATGTGAGTGCGTGATAGTAGTATAGTTTTCAGTAGGTACTGTGTAATTCAAGATGCCATTTAAGTTCATATTGCTGTAACAAATGATCAACATTTATTAAGTACTATTGTAAATGTATATATATATATATATATATATATATATATATATATATATATATATATATATATATATATATATATATATATATATATATATATATATATATATATATATATATATATATATTATTATTCGTATATTTTGACAATAACAACACTTGTTATATGCAATAAACGTTATTTTTTTGCAAGTTTACCTTACTAAAAATTAGTTGTGCGCAAAATCATCAGTGCGCGTATTTGAAAGCAATGTTTGTTGACGTCTATTCTAATGGCCGAAGACGCATCAACCCGTTAGCTAACGTCCTAAGCCAAAAACTAAGGGCCGGCCAATACGTTACAAAATCCCCTTTTCAAACGTGTATTTGTCTACTGGCTGGCCCTCCGCTATTGGCCTAGGAAGTTAGCTAACGGACGGATTTCTCTAATGGGCGCCGACATATATATATATATATATATATATATATAACAAAATCATTCGTTGTCATATCGACTAAATATTATCAACCGAAATAATAATAATAATAATATATATATATATATATATATATACACATGTATATATATATATATATATATATATATATATATATATATATATATATATATATATATATATATATATATATATATATATATATATATATATATATATATATATATATATATATATATATATATTATTATTATTATTTCGGTTGATAATATTTAGTCGATATGACAACGAATGATTTTGTTAAACGAAAGATGAATTGCATCTAGATAGATGTGTAAATATTAATGGTTTATCACGATTTAAATACATTAAGGAGACGTGAAAGTGAAGTAGATATCTTTTGTCTCTCTGCAATAAATAAATATTTATAATAAACCCGATATTATCCCGTCGTATTCTTACCAGAAATCGTCAGATAAATTTTCAAAAGTTTCCATTATTAACTCTCGGAGAAAAATGCGTTTCATAATGTACAATAGTAGTTAAATTCTCAAACGCATAAATGTGATGCCGGTAATTGACGGATTTTTAGTTCACTTTCAAATCTTCTAAAACAAATTAGATTATCAAAGTCATGTATGGTTTTCGAAAGAGAAACTGTTTTTCTTAAATAAAGTCAGATTATCAAAATTCTTTTCATTCCAACAGAATCAATGGTCAACAGAGTAATTTGCGTTTTAATTGGAAAAAAGTACCAAAATACTTGTTTCATTAATATTGCTATAGTTTTTTCTAGAGTGAATATACAGTAAAATAAAGTATGGGATCGTAAATAGCGGGTATATTACTATAAGAAAACATACTTTCCACATTTATTTTAAAGGATTTAGCTCGTAACTGAAGTTTTAAGCAAAATATTAACAAAATAGGTGAATAAATATTGAACAAACAAACGTGTCTTTTTCGCAGTTTTTCGTTAAAAAGATAAAAATTAGATAAAGAAATGGAAAAAAACATTTTAGGCTTAAAGTAGACTTAAAAACAAGTAAAAAATCGTCGGAAGTAGAATTTTAAGAATAGGTTTTTTAGATGTTGGATTTACATTTTATTATCTCTGTACCTTTGTAGAAGCCAAAGATCTATAATGAATTATAGTATTACAGATCAAATAAAAGTAACAAAACACAAAAGAGGTACCTTTTCTGTAGAATTACCCACATATTTAGCATTTAAATAATATTTTTTTCACTTTATTAACAAAAACTCTAGTCGTAGAAATAAATAACATTGGATGTACTAATAGTATAATTTCTCTTAAAAATATTTAATGGAGACGATCGACTATTGCGCGACTGCAGGTATTATAAATAAAAATCCTGATAATTCTTCATTTTCATACTTACATCTGTCAAATTCTAAGAAACATTCACACGCGTAGATTAATCTAGCTCGAACGAACCACTATACCAAAAACCCTCCATTCACCATTTACACCATCTCGACTCCATTTAGCGCCGGAACAAGCTCTAAGTACACCATAAACCACCCGCTGCATCCCTCCACCATCCGGGAAGCTTCCGTCCATCCATTACCCTAGCGAAGCCGCGCGCGCGCGCGCATCAGCCACTTTTCATTTCTCATCCCGAAAAGCGTCGCACGCGCCGCGACACTTGGCGCACGCCTCCGTCCGCATTATATATAACCCTCCAGTCCTCGAACCACTCGAAACTGCAATCTTCTCTCTCATCCTTTCCGCTTTTCCTTCCGCTCGGCTAAACTCGGACGTCGCCTCTCTGTCGGGCGAAAAGGTTCGGACCCTCGAATGCAAGCATCTCCCGGGCGGTTGTCGCCGTAAAAAGCCCCGATGCAGTCCCGCAGATACGCATCTCGCGCCGGCGCTCGTATAGTTATCCCGCCTGGTAATTGAGTCGTCGAGTGCTGTCGCTGGTCGGCTTTTCGCTTCTTCGGTAGTTAAGTCGGAGTGCTGCAGGAGGATAATTTACGAGGGAGCGCGTAGTTTCCGGGCCGGCGAGCGCGGCGCGACGCGACGGTTGCGAAGTAGAGGCTGAAGGAGTTGACGAGCGCGTTGGGTGGATGATTGATTTTTCTTTCTTGCTTGGGTGGACGGCGGAGGCGATCGGTATCGAAGGGAGTCCAAGGGAGTCTCGTAGAATGTCGGTGTTAATGTAATGATGATGGATTCTGGTAGCTTAGTAGAAATGAATGTTGTGAAATTGTTGCGTGTTCTAATGAGGTGCATGAGGATGGCGACCTGGTAAGTTTTTGCCAGATGGCAGCACGGTGATATAAGACTCCAGCCAATGAGAAGCGGCGATTCCTACGCTCTGACTGGTTGGAGTCTTATCCCGCTTGCGCCATCTGCTGGCTCGAGATTGGCGCTCGTCATTCTCATAGGTATACTAGTGGTACATGAACGAAGATTCTTTTAGATTTTGGAATATTTTGATAGACGTTAATATTAAAGTGGAGAATAGATTGAAATTCATATACCGTAGGAAAGCACTATATACAATAGTAACTAATGTAAAATATATCGTAATACGATATGCACCATAAATTTTTTTAACCATAAATAAATAATTATTAAAACAACACGCGTTTACCTAATTTCTATCTAATTTCTAGCTAATATACTAATTAATGATATAAAATACATATTTACATAATATTAATTAAATTATAATGGTATAGAATGACACAGAAGCAATAAAAACCGCTGCCATATCATTGGCACTTACAAGGAGAATACCAACCCTGCGGAATTCGGATTTTGATGAGGCTTTGGGAGGTGATTTCTGGTACCTAAAAATGAAGCCTAGTACTTTTAGTTTGTTCTAATGAGCCCTTGTATTCGAGATATAAGCTATTTTATTCCGAATATACGTTACATTAGTGAAAAAAGATATCTCTACTAGTGATTATAAATATGCATATATTGACACTAGAAATATGTCTTGAGAGATAATAAAAGTAGGCAGAAAAAGCTTTAATTTGTGACCAGTAACGTTAAAAAATATTTATCTGAGCCAAAATTAATAACAATTGAAGATGATGACGAAAAATGTATAAAAAATCCACGAAATTAATACAGTTTAATTTCCACTAATATTCATGCATTTTTAGTCATCATCTTCAATCGTTAATAACTTTGGAACCGATTAAAATTTTTTAACGTTACAGGTCTCAAATTAAAGTTCTTTCTGCCTACTTTTATTATCTTTCAAGCCATTGTTTCTAGTGTCAATACATGTATATTTGTAAGCACTAGAAGAGGTACCTTTCTTCACTAAAATAACGAATATTCGGAGTAAAATAGCTTATCTCTCAAATACAATGGTCCATTAGAACAAACTAAAGCTGCTAGGCCTCATTTCTAGGTACTAGAAAGCACCTCCTAAAACTTCAACAAAATCCAAGTACCGCGGGGTTGGTGTTCTCCTTGTTAGCTTCCTCAAACTAAATTAATTTCTCCAATATGAAATTCTTTATACATACAAAATAATTTTAAATTGCTATATCTTTCCGACAGATAACCGTTGAAACTAAAAAGTACGTTTTGGTATATAACAAAAGAATGGAAAGAGTGGATCTAAAATTTGCGGTTGTAAAAGATAGGTAATTTGCTCTTCTTAATGTATTTACACCAAATTAATCATAATATTTCTAACATGTCAAAAAACCCGAAAATCGAAAACTCAAAAATTGAAAGATCTCTATAAAACCAAAACAAGTCGATGAATCTTGAAATCTCCTTCAAATGTTGAATCTTCTTTAAAAACGGATAAAATCATCGCTGTTGGTTAAAAATGACCGCTTCGTTCTCGAGATATAGGCGACTAAAAAAAGAATATTATGATAAATCTATTGTAAATTCATTAAGAAGAGCATAAAATTACCTATTTTTTACAACCGTATATTTTGGATAGGTTCTTTTCTTTCTCCTAAATAATTTTTAGAATAAAAAAAGTGACTACACGGAGGGAAATGATCTAATAAAGATTACTATTTCGTACGGTAATGGCGGGATATTTGATGACACAGAGCTGACGATTAGTGTATGGGACACACTTTAACTTTTTTTAGAGAACAAAATGTTCACATTTACATATATTTTGAGCAGCACACTTTTTAAATTACTTAAATATTACGTACAGGTAGGTATATCTCATTGTAATTATCAAACAAAAATATTCCACAGAGCTGACGTTTTGGACATATTTAACATGTTTATTGTATAGAGCGATTATATTTATAACTAATGTCATTGAATAATATGTAAAAATATTATATTTATAAGTGTAGCCGTCAAAAATAATAGTTTCGCGATACTCGTGCATATTTATATATTTATTTATTTATTTTTACGAATTTTAGATGGACAGGGTCAAGTGGTCGTAATATAATATCGGAAATCAGTCTCATGTCAGCTATTCGATCAATCGGTTCAAGGTAAAAATCATGCAAAATTCGGCCTATTAGTGACTTAAGTTCCATCAAGGCAAATTTCTGACCTGAAAAATTAATTTTAATTGTAATATGCTATTATGTCTACTTAATTAAATATTCTTTACAACGTTTCATTACCGATGCAATTGCGAGGTCCTGCACTGAAAGGTACATAAGCGAAACGATGTCGGTTTTTTGAATTTTCGGGTAGGAATCTATCGGGATCAAATTTTTCGGGTTCTGGCCAATAATTAGCATCTCTGTGTGTATCACAAAAATGAATCAGCATATGTGTATCAGCAGGAAGCAGTGCATTTTCTAAAATATAATACAGATTTTTCATTATAATTTTTTCATATTAGTCGATAAATTTCAATAAATATTGCTTTTCAAGATCTTACTTAATTGTAATTCTTCTGAGGTGTACCTCATCACCGTTGCTACAGGAGGGTAAAGTCGAAGTGACTCTTTAATGCACCGTTCAAGATAATGAAACTCTTGAATTTCTGCTACACCTACTTTACCATTAGTTCTATCCAATATTTCAGTCACTTCGGCTCTTGCACGATTCTAAAATAAATACAAATTGTTTAAAGTTGGAAATAAATTAAGCAAGTTGTAGTAAGGATATGTTACCTGTGCTTCTTTATTTTCAGCAAGTAACAGTAACGTAAAAGTCATAGCCATTCCTGATGTATCATGTCCCTAAAATTATTTTTCTGATTTAGAAGTAAATAAGATGTCAATGCAAATTTTCATGTAATATTGAATACTTACTTCAAAAGTAAAAGTATCAACTTCCTCTTTGATTCCTTCATCGTCGATTAAACCATTTTTCTCACCTATCAGTAAAAGATCAAGCATAGCCAATCTCTTTTTACGACCTGATTAATATATAACTCAAATTATGAATTATCCTTTTAATAAACGTATTAATAGAGAACAAACATGTATTTTTTATATTTTTAAATTAAAGTATGAACTAGGTATTACGCAAAAGTGCAAAAAAAAGCATTTTTTAGATGCGTATTTATTTTTCTAAAAGATAACAAATTTTATTTTTTGAAAGCAAGTTAAAACGGACCGACAGAAGAAATTCAATATGGCGGATATTTCGATGGTCGACATAAAAATTGCAAATTAAGATTTTAATTGTTTTTAAGTAACAAATGGTAAAAAACACTTTTCCTATTTCAGAATGCTACATAAACATGTAAAAATTAGTATTATTTTCCATAAATAATCAATTGTTTACACTTAGTATCGTTTGAAAGAGATTAGGTAGACAGTCGATTTGGCCACCATTATATCGCGGCAGTTTTTCATGTTTAAATTTGCTATGTAATTTTAGCAACTTTTAATTAATTATTTCCAAATGTAGAAGCTTATAAATTAGTCAATAATAATTGATAATAAAGTATTATAGGTTTATGTGCTAGATCAATAAAAATCGAAGTTATCAGCGACATCAGGATTGTTCTCTATTATAATCAAATTTGAGATATGCTTTGATTATTACCTATGTCCAAGTTGTTGTAGACTGTATCTTCTGCGTCATCAGTATATTCATTCAAATATTTGTTTCCAGTATGTGCATGATACTCTCTTCGTTCTTTTAAAACCTTTTTAGGTAAAAAATTAGATAATTGAAATACTGAATTACATACACCAATTCATCTTTTGATGTCAAAAGATAACATATACTTAAATACAAATTATTCTGAATTAAAAAAGAACCTTACAAGCTTTTATTATTAATTTTAGTACTCTGGATAGCAAAAGAGAAATAAAATTTAAAAACAAGTTCCTCTGAATTAAAAAAACTTTATATGCTTTTTTTTAAGTATTTCTTAAATATATTACCTTATCGGTGAAGTTGTGTAAAACTTGGAGTGCATCTCTTTGCATACGACCCATTTTCCCCCAAAAATGCAGCATCCAATTCGCTATATAGAGTCTGGGCATTCTTTAACATAAATTAGATTATTTATAATACTAGGAATCACACACGCGCTATGCGACATTGGATTCGATTGTTGAAGATTTCAATATTAATATGAGTTACAGAAAATAGATGTTAAAGAGAGAACACCATGTAAACGTTTTAAATGAAGTGAATGGACCATGATTATTTATACAAACACAATATATTAAACAGCGGTAAAACTTTTTGTGTATATGACATATATTCAAAAACATAAAAGAAAATCTTTTAAGTTTTTTGAAAGCATGTATATAGATATATTGGAGACGTTTGCAATGGCTTCGGCATCAAAGGTGTAAAACGGTGGGACATGTAGCATCCACTACAGGTGTCTAAAATAGAACAAATAAAAATATTTTGTTATTTTATGATAATTCGCAGCGACTGAACCCATTTTTACAAAAAGAAAGTATAAAATTTGTTAAATTACGGAACTTTAAAAAGAAGTTACATTTTTACGAAAAAAAATTGCTTTAATTGTGTTATAAGACTCAAAAAACTTGTTCATTTTATAGGTTCAGTCAGTGAAGTATGTGATAAAGTATATATGTGCGTCGTTTGACTACGATTGACCGCATATTTTTCAAGTTATCTGTCCCACCATTTTGAAAGGTGTAGTTTTGAAAAAATCGCGTTTAAAGCTACGGACTTGTTCGGCGCGCATGCGAGCTCGCACATTTAAACTAGACTGTAGACACTTTTAGAGCGCGAGTTACAATTTGAAACTTTAGGACCATATCGATTTACGCAAGGAAAAACAAATCGATTTTTTGAACCATTTACATGGAGAGCTCCCCTTAATATCTTTATTGCATATAAAATCATTTATAAGTATTATGTATGATATAAAGAATATGATTGTTAATGTTATTAGATAGTTTTATTTTAATTAATTTTGATTTACCTATAAAGTATAACTCTACCGATATTAAGAACTGCTTCTTTATATGTCATCACTTCTTCGTGGTCCATTTTTTCTAAAGCGACTCCCATCGTCGCTTCTAAAAAGAAAAGTTATTAAATTATATGCAATAAATAATTAAATCTAACCCGTTGACTGCAATTTTTTTTTTCTAGTCAAGGAAAATTATTAATCTCGGTGCAAATTTTGCATGTGTTATTTATCGGCCACAAGAAATCGGTTTTCATGTTATTTCTGGTGGAAAAATGTTTTGTATATTACTGAGGTGGTACCTAATTGTTTCGGAATTTTTCCTTTTATAATAAGAAAGTTATTGCAATATTTCTTGAAAAGTAAGTTATGCAATATATTGACCAAATGCAGTCAACGGACTAAATATAATTTATCATGGTCATTAAATAACTTTACCACAAATAACGTTTAACGTATAATTTGAAACAAATGGCATCAAGTTTTTGACGGTTTCATCGCCTTCACTTTTAAGTAGTTCAATAACTTTTTCTCCCTGTTCACTTGTAACATCCATGTACTTTTTCAAAATACCAAAATGAAATGCTGGTGTCAAAACTTTTCTCCTTTGTCGCCACTTATCACCCGTACTCGTCAATAATCCACTTTTTAACCAAGGCTGAAGATACCGATAAACGTAACCTTTGTCAATGACCTTCTGACTTGAGAGCAAAATCTGCATTAAATAATTACGAATTATATGTTTTAATTTATTTTTTATATCGCTTACAAGAAGTGTGCACATTCTTTGGAAATTGGATTTGGATCAGGCTTTGGATTGTAGTTTTTAAAGCCCAAGAAGGATTCCCAGCACGAGTATATAGTTTTATCTAATAAACCCTGTTCTCATAATATGAGCTATTTTATTATTGTAAAGTTTGTAAGCTGTTAGAAGCATGCGCTCTTATACTTTGTTAATACCATTTTCAATACTCAAACTTCCCCACTTATGAACTACAATAGCTCATATCGTACCCTTAGAACAAGACTATGACTACTCAAAATTTTTTTTTTGTAAAACCGAATAAGGAATGTAATTCTTTTATGAAATAATATTTTTTTTATTGTATTATAGTTTATCTACCCTTTTAAACCAATTTTCGAAGTGTATGAAGGGTTATCATTTTTGAATGAGCTATTTTGTGTAAAATACAAATTTGAGTTGTCATGCTCTTATTCTGGGGGTGGAATATCTCGAGGACAAGAACCCATTAGATGAAATATGGGTACTGGGCACCATTTTTGGATACTGAAACTACCTCCTGTGAAACATAAAATGTATTTGCACTATTGACGATCTGTGATGGGTACTAAACATTTTAAGGATAATATACATAATTGACCGAGTCTTATCAATAAATGAATTTTAATGTGATTTATTTCCTAAATAAAACGTATATCTATCTATCCTAAAGCCTTATCCAAATCTGTTTCCCGGAGGGTCTGCAACTGTGCACTCTCCTTGTTAGTCTTGGAAGTGTTAATTTTGGCTGTGAAACACTAATTATTCTTTACCTCTAAATCATCTGGATGTGAAACACTAATTACGGCAGTATGAAAAGCCCAGTATCTTGTAATAGGATAATATTGTTTAACGATTGAGCGACTTAACACCCAAAACTCATCTGAAATCACATCAATACAAAATCAAGGTTGAGTTTTTCTTTTATTTTTATTGTACATTTAATTTTTACATTCTAATAAACGGTAGTACAATATATATATTTATTTACGGTGCAAATTAACGTTTATTATTCTATTTTGTAGATATTTGAGAGCATACGAAAGTAAATAAAGTCTTATTTGGTATGTTTCTACATAAATTATAATAATATTTATGCCTAAATAAAATTAGCAATATTAAATTGATTTTATGGTAGTTTTTAAAATACGAATTAACTTTTCGATAAACAATTACGGGTATAAGTATGAAAATTATCCAGAAATATAGAAGAAAATGTTGTTTTTTAAGAGTGCATTTCGCATTATATGGTCATTATTCTACGCTGTAATCGTGCTAAGCCGTCATTATATCTAATAAAATTAACTAAAATAATTTTCAACAAATATAAACTAATTAATTGTAAGTGTGGGTATCTCTCAATTCGATATATTCAATACATACTAATAAATTAGTCCCGAATTAACTAGAAATTAGCTAACATTTGGTTTTAGTTAATAGTTAATAGATTTCAGATAAGAGCTCAGTTTTGTTAAAGTGCAAATGAGTCAAGAATCGTTTTATTGAACGGTAACTATTAACTGATAAAATTGTTATTGGTATTATAATATCAAAAAAATATATTGTTTGATTGATTTACAGTCAGATTTTGTACTAATCTAATTTCTACCAATACTTCAGGCCGATTTATTTATAAACTTTCTCAATTCACTGTGATGTAACAAAAAGGTGATGTTAAAACCTCGTATTTAGGGCTAATACAGGGAATCACTTTTTTCATTTTACTTTCCATTTTGAGAAAATATCTCTCCGTAAAGTTACTGTTTCTAATTACGAGAACAACTTTCCAGGGAGATATTTACTCAAAGTTGCAAATTAAATGAAAAAGTGGTTCCTCGTAGTTGACTGTGACGGGTGGGTTTAGCATCACCTTAACCACTTAGGTCCCAAGTATTCCTGCAGGCATACGCGGTTTGGACTACCATTAAATATTGTGATTTGATCATAAACGTATCTGGGATTTCATAGAAACTTCTAGGGGTTTAAAACGAATATGTCAGTGTATTTTAAAGTCCAAAAGAGAACCTTTATATTTGAAAAGATTAAGCAAATGGTTATGCCATAACAAAAAAGCAATGGGTATGGGGAAAAGCAATTCGTATAGCGCTATAAATTCTTCCATAAAAATTCCGAGTACAAATTTTTTTGTAGAATTCTTTTCATAGATAATTCTGTTAAAAATTATAAAGATACTTTAAATAAGTATTTATTTACATATTATTATAAATTAAACATTCGAAATATTCAGAATGCCTTGTGAAGTATAGCGTATCTGGAAGAAATAGCGGCAACATCTCGTGCATCTCTGACGCGTTGGCAACACTAGGGGAGGATAGGGTATTCCGGTCACCTAGGCAAACGTGCTAATTACTTCCGCTATCAAATTGTTTTTTTTAACTTTAAATAATTATTATGTTAGTTCAAACCTTTGACTTTAAATATTTCTTATTGGTTTAATATAAGAATTTAAGATATTGAAGCTATAAGTCGAAATAAAAAAAAAGCAATTTGACCGGGTTTACCCCGATGGTATTAAAGGGTAATACCGGTCAGCCTTGGTACAATTCCGATCACTATTAGAAAGTTACTTTTATATGTGAAAAAGTTCTTTAAATTACTTATATAAACTTTCATATGATGCATCGCATTATTATTCGCACTTACACAGTGAAATATGTAATAACATAACCACTGTTCAATCAAAAACACTTAAGCAAAGTTGCCGTACCTGAGAGCGCAGCGCAACGTTTTCTTAGTCTCACTTTCGGGAGCGTCATATAAATAACATTGTGATCGGGATTACCCCAATTCTGCTTAATAATTTAAATTGAAATGATAAAAAAGCAATAGGTATATACTCTTTTTTCTTCACTACTTCGTATTCTTAGATTGTTCAAATTAATAAAGTTGCAAAAAATAACTGCATAAAGTAACAAATAATATGCATAAAAGCTTATTTTATAGACCAGATTTCTTATAAGAAATGTAGGCCTACACTTTGATTGTGTATATGTATAATTCCTTAATAAAACTGAATAGAAAGTTGTTTGGATATTAGATTAAATGCTTTTTATAATTAATCACTTCCCATATTTTTTCAATCAAATAAGAACCTTGGGACCTAAAGAGTTAATCTTTTTACTTCTCATATTAGGTAGAAGTTAACTAAAAAGTCTGTCATTTTTACTGGTACCTATTCTAGCTAATTCGTTAAATAAAAATAAACTGATATGTGACAAACTAACTAATTTCTGGCTGAAATACCGTTTCAATTTATACTGTAATGCTAATAATTTTATAATACAATATTATATAGAATATATATATATATATAGAATAGAATTTAATATAATATTTAATATAATATTATACCTAGAATATATTTTCATTTTACATGAAAAAATGAGTTTTAATGTTGAAGAAAACTCTCCTTAAATTATTGACATAAGGAATGCGTACTTACGCATGCTACTCATACTGAACATCAGCATATTACCAACAACAGGATATGCTGTTGGTCCAAGTATCCTGCTTAATAACTGTCCCCTTCGATTGTTTCGAGTTATAACGTGAAAGGCACATATGCCAAGACACAAAAGCAGCAAAACGAAAAACATTATGAACACTTATTTTTATCTTTGTATAACTAAGCTCACTTTATTCCAAATTATTAAAATGATTTAGTTTATTAAAAAAAACAAGCAAAATATAATTTAAAAAATTATTATTTAAAAAAAATTAAAAAATAATTGAATTTCTAAATTTGTAAGAGCTTTGATGAGAAAGTTTTACAGAATCGTGATGTCATTGCTCAACCGTTCAAATGTAGACTTCGTCAGATTTTGTTCACGCACCTTATATATATGCCATTTAATCTCGACAAGGTCGGAAACGTTAGGGAGAGCATTCTGTGTAGACGAAAAAAAAACTCGAGTTCTTTTTTATCGGTTAAATGTATACCTACACATCTGAAGAATACTTATATCCTCACTATTACGGCACGAAATTCGAAGTTATACATATGAAGCTACAGGCATTTTACTATGCGAGTCAAACAAATAGAGCAGGGCGAAGCCGAACTTTATACGCGGTTTTCTCAAATCGTCGTTTTTTAAATTAGCGGACACGATAACTCAATAAATTTTCAACCAATCACCTTGCATTTTTATTTAATATATAAATTTTGATTCTGAAGGTACTAAATCTGTAAAATCTTAAGCAATTTTTAAAAAACGATTTTTAAAGAATCAGCATTCATTTTCCGATAAAATGTATAGCATTCTATACAGTTTATAGGAAAATGAATGCTGATTTTTTAAGAATCGCATCTTTAACGGATGCGACAGTGTCCGCCAAGAGGGTCTTGATGCCAAAGCCATTGCGCACGACCGTTGTATACCTATATATATATATATGCCCTCTCAGCAGGCCGTACAGTACCGCATGGACTGCCTAGGGAATAAAGTGACTTGCGCATGCGCGATGCGCCTTTTTCCGCTCTCGACTGCGTCTCGAGCGGTAAAACAGCGCGTCGCGCGTACACAAGTCACTTTACTTCTAGGCAGAGCATGGGGTACTGTACGGCCTGCTGAGATGCGTACAGTCATTTCTTTACGGGGGTGTGGTGAAAAGTAGTATACGCACCTCTGGAGTACAGTAGGCAAGCATGCACTGTGTGAAATGCCAAGAAGTAAAGTGGCAACGTCACACAGTGCGTACATTGCCCACTTTACTCCCTTGATGCATAATGTACTATAACCACCCTAAAACCCATAAACCGCAATTACGCATGAACTCATAAAATCCTTAATAATCTTATATCCCGTTACCGCCATAAAACCCATAAACATCGTAAACCTCATAAACTCATAAACCCAATAAACGTATAAACATCGTAAACCCAATAAACTCCATAAACCCATAAACCCCATAGAAGCTATAAAACCCATTAAAGAAGTAAACTCTATAAAGGCGATAATATTCGCAAACTCCATAAAACTCATAAAACCTAATAAATTATAAGGCCCAGAAATGTATAATGTCCAAAAATTTTAATACGAAAAAATTATAATATACAAAAAGTAATAATGCCTAAACGATACTGTCCAAAAACTATAAAGCCCAATAAATTATGTGACCCAAAATTGATAAAAACGAAGAAGTTATAAAGCCCAAACAAATCTTTATATTCAAAAATTATAATACGCAAAAAATTATACGGCTAAAAAAATTATAAAAAACAAAAAATTATAAGGCCCAACTTTTATAAGGCCCAAAATTATACTACGCAAAAAATTATAAGGCCCAAATTTTATAAGGCCAAAATAATTACGATTCTCAAATATTATAATACGCAAGAAACTATAAGGCTCAAAAAATTGTGAGGTCCAATTTATTATGAGACCAAAATATAAAACGCAACAAAATTTAATGCCCAAAAATGATAATGTTCAAAAAATTATAATGTCCAAAAATTATAATGTCCAAAAATTATAATGTGCAAAATATTATCGAACCTAAAAATACTGTTCGACAACACATATCTAGGAAGCCAACCATCCACTCACCCACCAAATCATCCACCCACACATCCATCCACCTATTTTTCCACCCACAAACTCATCTGTCCATACTTCCACCCTCTCAATAACCCACCCACACTTGTGCACATATTATATGATGTACTTTTCAAAAAAGATATGAACTTATTGATGTGACCGGAGACCGGAGATCGGAGACTTTTGTGATATTAATATTATAGGAGATACTTAAATACTTTTAATATAGTATGTACAGAGAAAAAATCGCTGTGATAAGGTTTACTACCTATCGTTAATAATACTTACCTATCGTTCTGTAATTTTAGTAAAAAATTATCTTTTGTCAAACTATCAATGCTAAAAAAAGCTCACCCTTTTTAGTTATTACTTATAAAGAGTTTTAGAAAATTAATATTAATTTATTCGAAAAAAGAATTTCAGATTGGAAAAAATAATTTAGTTTGAGGAAGTTAATTGCCAATGAATTGACAGCGGTTTTCTTTTATTATCATGCTTGACTCCGATAGGAGTTAACACTTGCAATTCGTCTGAGATTTATCGAGTTGCAATTGCGTCCGAAACCGATCGTGGACTTTGTCATCGCTGTCTGATGTTATATCGCAAGACGGAGACGAGTAATGTAAACAGACGAGGTCAAATATTCTATATTCTTCCTATTTCCTTATTTACCCGCTGTAGAGGGCTAGTCTGTGGATGTCTGACTGATGAAAAGACAGGAGATATACCCTGTACGCGTTCTGACCAGGTTCTTGTCGTGAATTGCTGTCCGATATAATTCGATTGGGTTTTCCATATTTTGTAATATAATTGTATATCCTCCACCTCTGATGGTCGGGAGTGGACCACAAAAATCGATAGGAACTAGATCTCTTCGACCCGTGTATATGTTTTGTTGCACTGGCATAAGTCACAATAGCGTACAATACCAGCCACTAGCTTTTTAAGTTTCGGAAAGAAAAAACTTTCAACAAAGAAAGCTTTATAATAGTAAAAAAAACAATATTCTATGTCATGCGATAACTTAGGTAAAATTATGTTATTCCTTTTGAAAATTTCCAGAAAAGTAGCTTTTAACTTTCTTTGGTCTGAGGTTTTGGCACAGATCATGAGGACATTTATTGTTAAAGGTATTTGACGGTATATTATTTTTCAAAAATATGTTGATTACTTATTTCTTAGGTATTACGTGATAATTTTTTACCAATGATCGCTTAATTTTTTTTTTCTTGATGAAGATTTGAAATAAAAAAAATTAAGATTTATCGATTCTATTTTGTTTTATAACATTTTTCTCACATTCATGATATTAATTTTTTTTCAAGGAGTGTTGATCACATTTTCTTTGGTACTTATATCGCGGTTATTTTCGGACAATCAAAGCTCATTTCTTTTTGTTGAAGATTTTAAATAAAAAATAACTTTTAAAATTTAATGATTTATTTTTTATAGCGATTTTTCGTTTTTATGATATTTTTGTATTAAGTGAATAAATTCGTTGTTCTATGCATTTTTGCATCTGCACATTTAAAGAAATGGAGTTCTAGTTTTGACTTTTTTATACAGAATTAACCCTGATAACACATAAGGTTTTTCGAATGTTTTAAAAATGTTAGAGTTCAAACCTTCAATTGTTGAAAAGCAAAGTTTTGAATACGTCTAACAAACGTTGGTAAAACGTCTCAATTTGAAAAAGTACTAGCATAGAATATATAGAAAAAAACGTTTAAATCGAATTTAATGATACAAATATTACTAATTTTGGATTACCAAATTTGGTAATATTTCTAGCATCAAATTCTAGTTAAACAATTTTTTTCGATATATTCTGTGCTCGTTTTTTTCAAACCATTTTCAAACCATTATAAAACCATTTTCAAACCATTTTTAAACCATTATAAAACTATTTTCAAACCATTTTCAAACCATTTTCAAACCATTTTCAAAACATTTTCAAACCATTTTCAAACGTTTTAAAAACGGTTATACAACGTTTTATGTGGAACGAATCTCCGGACTTTGAGACGTTTTACTAACGCTTTTCAGACGTATTTATAACTTTTCTTTTTATCGTTTGAAAGTTTTAATTCTAACGTTTTAAAAACGTTCAAAAAACGCTATGTGTTATCAGGGAAGGGAGTACTATCGGTACTCCGTGTATCAAATGCGTGTAGGTCAAATCTTTTCTAAAGTTTTGTCGAAATCATAAAACCAGTTTACATGAATTTCATGATTGCAACTGTCGGGCACTTCAGTTCGCATAAGGCTACGTGTTAAAAACGTGAATATAATGAGATAAGATATAATATTAATATCTTATTTCTGGGTTAGTGTAGCAATCTAAAAATTTATATGAATAAATTTGTGGTCAAAACATAGTATGTAATAAACGTAGTAAACAAAATTTCAGAATTTTCTAAACACTTATTTAAAACCAATAGTACTCCCTTAAATAGAAAAAATAAAATTTATTGGAACATTTAATAAGGTTGGAAGAAGTTAAGTACCAATGAATTAGTAGCGATTCTTTTTATTGTTTTAATACTAAATAGCGGCGTACTAATGACACATCTCCTCTCCCTTCCCCACCGCTTTGATTAAGACACTTGGAAGGAACTCACCCACAAACCCTATTAACACACTTTTCTTACAGTTTCTACAGATGACTATTCGTCTAAAAGATTTCATGTTTATATAGAGAACTTGTTGGACCCCATCTATTAATTGTTTAGATAATCCGGCCTTTAGATAATTCATTTCTTAAACCCTCTATAAGTCGAAAAATTAAATTTTCTTTTATCGTCACATAGCTTCTTGTATGAGACAGCAATATATGGTTCTATATATAATGTAAATTCAGTTGTTTACAATATATTATTATGCTGAAGATTACATCATATATTTGGTTAGAAAACAGATTTAAATTCAGAGGTGAAAATTTCATAGAATCTTAAGTCACAAAAAAAAACCACCCGACACATCGCTCCCTCAAATCTCATCTTCAAACCTCACGAACAACAATTCTCCTTTCGTACACGCAACGTCCTTGAATTCCCCGATCTTCCATCAAGTGCAAAAAAAAAAACAAGCCCCAAAGAAACACACAATCCACGTCCATCCTGTACGCTATACATACACAATACGCAGTTCACATGCATAAAATACCCAATAATCACCGGCACATCGTGCCAACACCAGAGTATACCCTCAAAGTCTCGTTTGTCAAGTCAATACCGGCACCGGTCGTCGAAATCTCCGATCGCATCCTCCGATATACCGCGCAAACTGCAGAGACACGCGCGTGCGCGAACGCCTAGATCGTTGCTGCGCGCAAAAAGCGGAGCCGGATATCAATCGAGATCTCTCGCTTGCGAGCGAAATGATTTTCGTACAGGCAAGCGTATATAGAGCCCCGTGCTTCTTATCTCGGTGTGATCTCTAATGCATCTCGTAGAGCCGGCGGCTACCCGACGCCGACCGGTGCATTTCGCCGGCTGCAGGCAGAGCATAGTGCGAGAGAGAGAGAGAGAGTGCATGCCTATGGTAGATTCTTATTTTTGAGGGCTGCATGTTTTCAAAGAGATGGATCGGTGGTACGATCGCAAAAGCGAGGCTGGATTTTCGGAGCAAGGAAGATCGGTCGAGGAACGAGAGTGAGGGTTGATCGTGGAAGTGCGTTTTTTATGGATGCGGATGAAAATTTAGATGCACAGAGTACAAAGAGCGATATATAGATATGAATTAATTTTTTACAAAAATTATATTTACTATTCATTTATTGTTGAATTTTGCATTGGGCAATTACTGTTTTGTTCAAGTACGTCATCGTATACTCATTTCTACTGCGATTGAGAATTCAAGCAGATTACAGGGCAGAGCAGCTGATTACTGTGGGTGTGTCAATATTTGTGTATAAAGTATCTGCTGGTTTCTGATAATAAGTATTATCAAGTTTCTGGTAAAAGAATTTGAAGATTTTGTCATTCAATAATCAACCAACTATTTATTTGCCAAATAAAAGCTTATGAAAGATAATGCACATGTGATAATGAATTAACGAAATGATTTACCTACATTATACATGTGAATTAAATTAACGTGACTTGTAACTTAATTATAAAGAATGTTAAACTTTATTAATGTATCTGCATGAAGTTTGCTACCGTTACAACATTTCCATAAATTAAATATTACGCATAAATATTTTTAACACTCATATCAATAAAAGTACATTCACAATAATATCAAAGATTGTTTATCAAACATCTTAAGGAGTTTGTATGTGTAGATATGTGTCAGAATAAACAAACATTTTTTACTACAATTTAATCTCACATAATGATATAAAAAAGTAAATATATTATGAAATAAGCAGTTTTTCATTGTCACTTAGCTTCCTCAAACTAAATAAATGGTTCCAATATAAATTTTTTTTATTCTAATACATTATTTTAAACTGCTATATTTCTTTCTTATTAATAGCTCAAATACGTGATTTTTTATATGAGCAATTGTTGTAAAAAGATAAATTACAACAAATTATAAGCTTGTGATCATAAATTGCATTATCTATTTCAAAATATTAAAATACAAAAACGAATCGAGGAATCTTTTTTTTTCTGATTTCCTGAGATTATCAAAAAATAATTAAAAATTCGTTTGTTTATTAGAATATGACCGCAATATTTTCAAGATATAAGCATATAAACAATAAAATTAAAAAATATATAACCTCAAATATATTGAAAGAGAAAATACCTTGCAGTCTGGGCAAAGAGCTCAGCCAAGAGATAGTGGAAAGCTACCTAGTTCAGCTCAATTTATTTTAAACATTTTCCACATCTGTTTTCAAGATATCGCCAAATAAATAAAAAATTACGCTCTGTTCAAAGGATTAAATTACTAGTTTTTGCGGTATTTTTTATGGAAATGACTCGATTATTCTCTGCGAGTTAACTCGATAATCGAGTTATTTCCAGCAACAAAAATTACACTTTCGTGTATAACAATAGAAGAAAGATAGTTTATAGAAAATTTCCCGTCGGAGAAAATAGGTAATTTTATGCTCTTTCGAATACATTTACACTAAAGCGTTCATATTATTTATTTTTTTACCAACAACCACAAACACTACAATAATACTATTTTATGTGCTAAATAGTAAATTGATACTATCAAATTATTATAATTAGTAAAACATTTAAGTTTATGAATAGTTAATTTATTATATCACCACAAGAAAAAGTATGGATTATAAAAATCGTTATAAAATAGAAACGAATTGAAGAAATTAAAAAAGTCTTTTTATTTTTAAATCTTTATCAAAAAACAAAAAAAAATAATCGTTATTTTCTTTTCCTACCTTTAAGAAAAATGAACTTTAAATAGACAACAATTTCCACTTAATACCCAAGAAATAAGCGGCCATATTAAAAAAAAATCATTAAATGAAATATCATTATAAAACATAACGAGTCGATGAATCTCAAAAATAAATTATTTCATTTCATCAAAAAACAAAAAAAAATGAGCTCCGTTTCGTAAAAGATTACCGTGTAACATCTATAAAATAGGCAATAAAAAATTAATAACAAAATTTAACCTCAAATATCTTGAAAAATAAAAGACCTCATACTCTGGTCGTAGAGGTCACCCAATACTGCCGAGAGATAGTGTTTTATTTATACAAAATGTCGCCGTTTAAAAAAAAAACATGACGTTTCCATGTGTAACAGGAAAAGGAAAAATGCTTATCAAAAATTTCGGGTCGAAAAGATATGTAATTTTAATCTCTATGAAATTCATTATCACTAAATAAATGATATTATTTCTAAGGTATTAAATAAACCGAAAAAAACGATAAATAACAAAAACGCATCGAAAAACATAAAAATTTCATCCAGCGGCAAAAAGTGCTTACTTTTTACCCACTACTCAGAAAATCGATATTTTGTATATAAAAATGTACGTGCGTGCGTAGCTGCGTGTGTGTGCGTGCATGCGTGAGTGCGTGTGTGAAAATTTTTCAAAAATTTGTTTACACCGATTCGAATAATAGTCACAATTGCACCCGCTTTAGAGGCATAACAAAAACGCGAAGTAAGACATATATGACAAATAGTACTGTGTTTACCTTGGGTGAAAAGTGTCTTTGCCCTTGTGTGATTGCAGTACTTATCATTGGCTTGCAATACGCACTCGCCTTCAGCTCGTGCTTGCTTACCTCGACTCGTATTACAAGCCACACGCGTGCAAAAAAAGGCTACTTTCCACCCCAGGTACACAATATACTATTTTTGAGCCCCTTTCCTTTAAAAATAAAGTGAGACCTGAAACATTAAATTTAACGGTGGATTACTCGAGATATAAAGGGATACATACACACATACAAACATACATACACACGCACACACATACGCACACACACACTCACATACACACACACACACACTCACACATACATACGCACACGCACACACATGCACATATGCTCACACACACATACACATACATGCACAAACATCTATACGAACATTTTCTAAAAATAGTGTATTTTGATTGCAATAGGCTCAAAACATGATTAAAAAAAAATTTGTTTACTATTACAAACCTTCCTCTAGGAGGAAACAAAAATTTCCACTGTTTTGTCGCATCAGTCTTTAGTTGTCGATATCTGCTTTTGAACATGGAAATGTTGTTCAAAAAAAGTTGTTTCATAACAGGAGTAACCTACTTTCATATTATATTGTTTCTTATGTTACAATATGAGAACATAAGATTACATCAATTTCTTTTATATACAAAGTATATATCTAGGCATACAAGCTCTTTAAGTCGTATACTCGCCAAAAATAATAAATACATTTCGCGATTGCACTATCCAAAATGTCAAAACCTTACCTGAAGCGTTACGTGAGCATTTATTGTTTTCGTAAAGGAAAATCTCGCAACGAGCTGCGGATAAAGCTGTGCATTCACGTAGCCTCGTCACGCGAGGTGTTACCCGAGATTCACACTCTCACGTTGTTATTTAAAGATACTCTACGTGATTCTTTCAAATCTTCGAGATTACTTCCAGATTAAGATTACTCAAGTCATTTTTGGCGCGATCTCCGCTCCAGCTTCCCAGATAACGCTAAAGGTACGAATTTTATCAGATCCTTCAACGAACGCGCTACCCCCTAAATCCAAAAAGCATCAGCTCTAAAAACGCACTCTTGTGTCTCTCTAACTGACAACTGCATTCAGATCGACTCTCCTATCTTCGCAATACAACATCCTACACCGACCATCATCCTTCCCGAAAAAAAAATAATAAAACACGCACACCCTTCACTTTTGTCCGCGACTATCTGACCAATATATATCTTCAGTGATGCCCTCCTCCTCCACCTCCTCCTTCTGCATATACACCCTAGTCCCATCTATATATATTTTTTTTCCATGCCAAAAAGTTAAAGCCGCCAATTAGGGTGGATACCTCTCTACCTACACACCCATCTCTCTCGTTCTCCTACCTCATATACTGTCTGCAGGGCTCTAGTCATGTTTGCTCCCTTTTCCCTCTCCTATTAGTCGGGCCTTTAAAAGCTATAGACAAAGACGGAAACCAGGCGAGTAAGAAAGAGACAGATAGAACCAGTAGTAGAGACGACCTGGGGCGCATAACCTACAACGCGCGCGCCATTATATACCTGAGGGGCGAGATTTTTCGGGCCCCGTAAGGCCCCGATTATCGACAGGGCATCTATCTCGTTAGCGCGCGAGCGTGAATCTCCGAGGGGGAAGAGCATTCAGAGGCGCTTCTTCGGAGATATAGATAGAGGATAGGATACGTATATACAATGGCGGGCACCAGTGAAGACACCCGAGGAAAGAGAGATAATGACCGCGTGTGCCGTGTATGGGACGCTGGCGACGACGGACAATAATTACAGAGCACAGCGCCGGGGACACTCGGTTCTTCTTCGTCTTCGTCTTCGGCTCTACTGGAGGTGACGTGGGCGGGTCGCGAGGAGATCGCTCGGGTCGCGTGCGACGCCTTGCTGGATGGACCTTGGGGACTACTTGCTTTCGAGAAGTATGGCGTGCATAGGCGCGAGGACATCGAGGGGATGAGCCGCGACTCGAACGCCCAGTTTCGGACTACGGTTTATGGTATTATCTGTCGGGGAGGTACTGGCACGTGCGTGATGGGTTTTACGGGTAGGAGGATTGGCGCGATAAGGGAATGGTGGTACGGTTCTACGACTTGCCGTGTACGATTTACGGGTGCGCTGGTTTGGAGCTGTTAATTGTAACAGGTTCGAGTGTTTGTAAGGAGTTTCTGGAAGGGATGGGGACGTTGCGAGATCAGGTGGATGTACGAAATTTGAATTTATCGGGGTGATAATATTATATCTATACTGAATATTCTGGCCATGTTTCGAGCGAGACGTATATCGTATACACTTGCCCTCAATGTATAGGCATTATTGCTACATACGCACACACATCACACCACACCATTTTAAAATGGATAAATGCATAATGTGCTACAATCAAGCGAGGATGAATTGTAGAATATGCTCGATAATATATGTGTTTTAGTGTATGCCTTTATATTTTTCGTAATAATAGCATTAAATATATTTATTTATTTATCCCGTGTATGATAAAATAAATATCAGAAGATTAACTTTCAACGTTACCGTTTTTTGACACACTTTCTCTCTCGCCATTTTTCTCTGAAACGTGATATTCGAAGGTTTTTTGGATCATTGATTAGGAATTTTAATTAAAAATTTGAAAATTTTCAAATTGAAGATGGCGGATAAACTATAGTGGACTATAAATTCTAAGAAGGAAGAATTACATTACATGTACATTTGACAGTTTGGCTCGCTCAACCAGAATCTGGCTGCTCAACCTTCTTTTCAGTGATTGGTAAACAGATTTTCAGTACATATTACTCGAGTTTGAATTCAAATAATTAAGGTACGAGTTGAATATTTAGCTTATATAATGTATAGAAAATATAGCTTATTTTCTTCGACGACGAGGTTATTTGATAAAAATAATTATTTCTCCATTTATTATATTATAATGTCATATTAAAACTTTTACGGCGGCATAGCCCACGTACATTTCATAAATTTATGAAAATTTTGTTACATATTGTGTGATTATAAAAACAAGTATTTCCTAAATAATTTTCTTAGACATATTTCACATTATATACTATGTTATTGAAACAGCGTCATGCCAAAGATTCCATAGAACTTCTATTTATCATAGCTCTTAAAAAATTAACTAAATAATCAAATATTAGCCGCAGAGTTAATGTTAAGATAACTTTGAAGTAGAAACCTAAGGTTAAAATTTAAACGTTATAATTAAATTTATACCAAATCTTAAAATAAAAATTGATTATTAAGTATAATTTTAATTATTTAATTATTAAGAATAACAAAATCTTACGTAAGAGAGGGGGGCAGGGGTCCCCAAAAACTTATGGTTTCTTACGTGGGGTAGAGGGGATTTAAAAGTACAGAAAAGAGCCCTTACGTAATTTGTACATGGCCCCATAGTATATATGATGGGTTTCACGGGTACCTTAGCGGCAGAAAAGACGATAAGGGAAAGGTTTTACAATGAGCAGTTGGAAAAGCAGGTTGGAGTTCTATTCGTGCCGTGAGTGCTTTAGTTCTTCTGTTAATTGTAGCAGGTTTAATAGGTTTGTCAAGACTCTCAAGTTTCTGGAATGAAGGAGGCGTTGCAAGGTCAGGTGGATAGGAATTTTGAATTTACGAGGCTAAGTGGTGTGTCGTAATTCTTGTGGCAAGAAAAATAACTTTCGTGGGTAAGGACAGTTAGTGCTTAACAAAGTTGAGAATTATTGCGAGGAAATAGTTGGATCTAGGACTACCCGAAATGCTAAATAAGGGCGCTGAATTTCAATTGCAATTTGCTTGGATTGTAAGAAAAATTTAAAAGTCTCATCTAATATTGATGGTTAAAAAACAAAAGGATTTTAGCTATATCTTTAAGACTCTTCAATCCTTTTCATGTACAAATATTAAATTATTTTAGAGTTATGTGTAATTTGTCGGAGAGAATAAAGAAAGCTTCTCTATGGTAACAATAAAATCAGGAGTGTAAACAGATAAAGCTATCGTTGAAATTTGCATTATCATAACAAATTGAAAAAAAAATCATTTATTGCTAAAAACGGTTAATTTTTTACGTTTCATATTTAGAATTATGCATGAATTGAAAATATTTAAATTTCAACAAGTGCTAGATACTTATTGAACATAACTGTAAAATTTTAAGTGAACTTAATATCATCGTTTTATTTATGACATTACGATCACCAACGTTTCATGCCATTTGTTAAATTATGTATAAATATTTTTATTTAAAAAAATTCTATGATCTTAAAATATAATTATTAGATATACCTACCGATTTGTATTATACGTAAACTCACGAAACTATCGCATTCCATTTCTCAAATCTAAACAAAAAATCTATGACTCCAGTGTATTTAACACTCCATAACCCACTTTCCCTTCATAAAAAAATCCAAAAATAAAAATGAAACAAAATTACTGAAAAACACACAACGCACCTCGACAACAGTAATAACAAACCACCAAATACTATGATCGAACCTATCCTCTCCTCCTCTCTCCCCTCCCCTGTAGCAAGCCCAACTACGAGCTCCCGCCGCTACTCGGCAACCTCCTCTAATGACAGAGTAAGACACGACATTAGGCGGGTCTCTCGACTATGGGTGGAGAAACTCGCCGATGGATGATGAAAGCGCCAGTTAGCGCTTCAACCGAAAAGTCGCAAAGGGCGGAGAGGAGGAAACGCGAAAAGCTGGAGGAGAGAGTTATGGGTGTGACGCGACGCGCGAGATTCTAATCTGGGAAGATCGCGAGAGGACGCGCTTGTAAGTTGGCGCCGCGATTTTTCACCTAGGGAGCGAGAAGATTTACGAGGGCGGCGACGGTGCGTATGGAAATTTGGATTTTCACGAGTCAAGGGGTGAGGAGGACTACGGAGGCGCGGTGCGGCTTTTGTAGAGGTTAAGAGCTACCTGTTGAGAGGTTTCGAATGTGGCGCCTTTGGGAATTCGGGTAGATTGTATCTGCAAGAGTGAATTGTTCTGTTTATTGATAAATATTTGAGAGCGAGGAATGGGAAAGCGATTTTTGATAGTTCGGGGTTTGAAGAATCAGAAGGATAGAGAGAGAATACTTGTTTTTAATGGTTGGAAAGACTCTTTTTATTTAACTTCATTCAGGTGTGAATAAAACTGTCGATATCCGGAAGTAAATTGCATATTTATTGCCGACGTTTCGGACGAGAGATTACGCTTCTTCTCGAATCAAGATTCAAAGCAAAATTCTCCTCGTAGATGGAGTTAGAATGTTAAGGATTAAAACAAATGCGCTGTCGCGCGCCCTCCCGAAACAAAGTACACGTTGGAGAGGCTCAAAGTTAGTGTTGTGTTTTTGGAATTTTTTTATTTATATTTTTGATTTTATTAATTTAATTTTTCAGTATAAGTTTCTATTATTTAAAAAAAAAAAAAGTTAAAAATAAATTGTTATTCAGCTGTTTTGTATAATTAATATTATGTTTTGTGAGTTAAAAAAGCGTTTTGAATAATGTTCTTCGTTTTTTTTTATTAATACCATAGAAAAATTTACTTATTTTAATTATTGTTACGCATTGATGTAGTGTACATTTTTACAAAATAATGATATATAAATATTTCTGTATTTCAATTGTTATAAATTCTTGTAGAACAAATATTGATTAGAATATAATTGATTTTTGATAATAGTTTGTTCTTTGGAGATGTATTGAATAGATTATAAAAGCGTTGTGAAGCTATCTTTTATATATGAGTATTGTTTCTACACAGAGAGAAATTTCTAATAAAAATTATAACGAAATTCAGGGTAAAAATTACCGTAAATAACTATAAAGCTGGGACACTCCTACTTTCTGGCACTTTTTACTGATATTTTACTATAAAAATTACCTCATTGACTACAAATTTTACCGCACAGACTATAAATTTTACCGCACTGAATGGTAAAATTTGCCTGATTTGAGAAAAAGAAGACAGCTGATAAAGAAAACAACTGAGCGTGTACACATTTTAGGTTAACTCAAACATAAATGTGTATAATGTACTTATTTAAGTATTAATGATACTGCTACAACAATTGGAAGAAAATCCAGATTTTTAAAAAATATTTCATACAAATTTTACCACAAATTTTGGTTTTCTCTAAGATTTATACATGGAACTCTTACTCTACGGCAGGCAAATTTTACCCTTCAGGACGGTAAAATTTATCGTAAATATCAATAAAAACTGCCGGAAAGTTAGAGTGTCCCAGCTTTATAGTCATTCACGGTAATTTTTACTGCGAATTTCGTCATAATTTTTATTAGAAAATTCTCTCCGTGTAACCTTCTTGTAATCACGTATCAAGAGTTATCCAATGAATTGTAATATGCAGTCAAATAAAGTAACATAAATTGAAGTGAAAACAAAGTAAAATAGTTGTATTTTCTCTTGCCGTAATATTCTGCAACGTGCGGAACAATACTAGCTGTATTCACTCGGTTGCTAATGCTCGCTCATGATAGTCATTCATAAAATATGATTAAGAATTTTCTATATATTTATTTTTAAAGGTTGTTTTATATTTTAGAATAAGAATGTAGGTATAATAATATTATAGTAGTTCTTTTATATTTGTTTTAGTCTGGGAATAGGGATGAGTAAAAGACGGCCATAACGTCGTCAATCATAGTACATTGGGTCGATCATAGTGAGTGGGTTTACTGCCCGAGCGAAGCGAGGGAAGTAATTACCCGAGGGTATGCTTGACTACTCTCGTATTGCATATAGAACTTTATTCACTACTTAACTGTGTAGCCACTTTATTGACTTGAAAAGCGGGACCCACTCATCCATTGTTAATACAAACTAGAATTTCTAAATTTTTCAAAATATGCAAGATTTTTAAAATTTTCAAAATTTTCAATATATTTTAATATTTTAAAAAATTTTCAAAATTTCTTAAAAATTTTTAAAATTTCTAAACATGTTCAAAACTTCTAAAAATTTTCAAAATTTTTCAAACATCACAAATTTTCAAAATTTTTCAAATTTCACAAATTTTCAAAAATTTTTTGAAGATACGCTTGCTTGTTGACATTGTAAGGAACCTGCTGTCTCGGTCTGAACATGTTTCGGTTTCGAACAAAGTAATTGATGTGCGAAAATTGCAGACGCAATAACTAGATTGCGCATGACGAGCTAAAGACTGATCGGAATCTGATGCTGTCTCATATTTTGAATGTAGTGAAGTCAACATTATTACTATGAAAAACCTTTTCAAAGGTACACTCGTAAATTACTTATGTTTGAAACCAAGATTAAATGTACTTGTATTCATATTAATTGTAATTGTAAGATAATTCGTGGAACTATGAACTCTTATAAGAATTATATGGTTGCCGGTGCATTGCATTATCTGCACTAACGATTCGGTCGATTATAGGAATGATTTATGTGAGGAATTTCACAAGAGATATTACTTAAACGGCTAAAAAAGTAATAGAGAAAAAATTGAGGCATACCTTTGCAACCATTTTTTATCACTCATATAACACAGTCATATAATACATGTAAAAAATATCCAATATGTAAAATAGACCTTGTGATTTGTTTAAATTTACACTGAACGTAAAGAATAACTTTGAATTTCGTGTCGAAAGTTTTTGTGATTTCATGCCGGTGTAGCACGATTACGGGTATGTTAGGTGACACATAAAGTTTGGATACGGAAACGTCCAAATTTCAAGCTTGACATAACACAACGAAATACGCATGAAATCACGAAGATATTCGACGCGAAATTTAAACTTATTCTTTACGTCGAATATACATCAATTTTTATATGGGAATTTAACATAGTAATTGAGGACTAAAAACGGTCTTCAGTTTACTTGGCTTTTGAGGGTGAAAACAATTTTTTCACGAATAGAATATAAAGAAGAGAAATAAAGCTTAAATATAAGACAAGAACAATATCAAAAGTTACGAACGAGGAAAAATAGAGAATTTCAAGATTTTTTATTTTTTACCATGCGTTTTTTGTGTTTATTCAGTATATTTAATCGTCCATAACTTTTGATATTGTAATTCTTCTTTTAGGTGGCACATATCAAATTCAAGCTTTTTTCTCTACATATTTTGCTGTATATTCTATTACGTATATAAAATTGTTTGTACCCTCTACAGCAAAGTAATTGTTATATCATTTTTAGTTCATGATTCATATGTTAAATTCCCATAAGAGAAATTGATATACGTTTTATAGAACGGGAGAAGAACGGTTGCAGAGGTGTGCCTAAACTTCTTTTTATATTATTGTTCTCTCAAAGAGAAAACTTTGTGATGGTAATTATTTTTTTGTTTTTTAACAGCTAAACATTATTAGGCCTTGGGAATTCCGACTACACTAGTCTTAAAAAACCACTGACAATGCATTGGCACTTAGATTCTTCAAACTAAATAATTTGTTTATTATCATTGATTGGTAAGAAGACATTACCAGTGTTACAAAACAAGGGAAATAAATAGATTATTTAAAATTTCAGATAGAAAAAGATAGACAAATTTATGCTTATACCAATGCATTTAAACTGAATCGATAATATTATTTCAAACATACCAATAAAACTGCAAACCAAACACTCAAAAATCGATAAATCGCTAGAAAATCAAAAACACATCGAAAATAAAAAAAAATATTTTTTACTCCACTTCCTTGAATGAAACAAAAACATGAGCCCTGAACCATTAATTTTGACTGTCAATATTCACAGTACTATTCATCCACATCCACACACACGCATGCACATACACAAGCGCACACACACTCGCTTTTTATATATTACATTAGATAAGTTTATACATTAGATAAGTAAAAAAGGGCATTTATTCATAAAGAAGGCGTAATTTTTCACATATTATATATCTAACATAAGTTATTTTTGAGAATGAAAAACGACTATAAATTTTATATATGCATCTTTTATGATTACATTTTGTGATCACCATAACTATGAACGCTTTTATATATTTCATTAAAATTTGGTAGATTTATCAGAAATAACGGAGACTCCACAACCCGTGGAAAGCGGTTTGTTTTCCATAAAGCTTAAGGGAGTTGTTTCTGGTACCTAAAAATAATGCCTAGCAGTCGTAGTTTCATCACATAGACCCTTGGGGTCAATATATTTGATCTTTTGTATTCCAAGTACGCGTTATTACGGTAAAATGGTACCTAAAAGTCGAATCATAACTGCAGTTTTTTGCTAGAGAAATGATATTTACTATCGCAAAGTTGTGAATATTCCAAAATAATGACGAAAAATGCATACAAATTTGAGGATTTTCAACTTCTTAAATTCAGTAATTTTTCATGCATTTTTCGTTATCAGTTTTTTTAGTTCATAACGTTGCAACAGATTAATATTTTTATATGAAACAGTTTAAATTAAAACTCTTTTAGTCAACTATTTTAACTTATTACATCATTTCTCTAGCAAAAGACTTTTACTTCCTCATAGACGAATCTTTGTAATGGTAAAACAAAAGTTAGGTACAAACATGTTTGAGATATTAGGAGTCAAAATATACTATTTTAGAAACAGTCTGTATATACGTGTGTGTTTGTTCGTTTGTTTGTTTGTGTGTGTGCGTGCGTGCGTGCGTGCGTGCGTGTGCGTGTGCGTGTGTGTGCGTGTGCGTGCGTGCGTACGTGCGTGTGTGTGTGTGTGTGCGTGTGTGTGTGCGTGTGTGTGTGCGTGTGTATGTGCGTGTGTGTGAGAGTGTGTGTGTGCGTGTGTGTGTGCGTGTGTGTGTGCGTGTGTGTGTTATCAATAAAAGTCGAAATCAGGTGATTTGCGAAATGCCCAAGTAAAACCCAAAATGCCTTAACATTACTAATTATTTGTTTGGTCATTTCGCGAATCGACTAATTTCGGCTATTGCTGGATGCACATCCACTCACACATAAAAGAATGTGACGATATTAGCAAAATGTAGCTTCAAATAATAAATAATTACTATTTTTTATAATCCTTAATAATGTAGATATATATAATTGTATATAATGGTCCGCGATTATATATAATTTTATATAATTGTGCTTCATTATATAAAGATAAAAGTTATATATTATTATATTTATATATATTATTATATTTATTTATATATATTATATATAACTCATTTTTACCCGGACTCCTTTTGCGGTACATATATTGTAGAAATGAATTTCAGAAAAGTATTTTAGAAAAGTATTTCAGAAAAGTATTTCAGAAAAGTAATTCAGAAAAGTATTTCAGAAATGTATTTACAAAGTACTTTTTGAAAATACTCTTAGTTAAATACATGAATTTAAATATTGCCGACCCCTGTTGAATATTAAGACATCTATAGGCATACAAAAACGCGCAAACCAGACATTTATTACAAAAAGTATCTTGCGCACTGCGATTGGCAGTATAATTTAAAAAAAGACTAATAATAATTGAAGATTATGTAAAATATTATTTATTTAATGATTCTTACATAGAGAATGCATACATAGTTACATATTTATGTTACACCTTGTACCCATTTTTACATATTTATGTTACATCTTGTACCCATTGTTACATATTTATGTTACATCTTGTACCCATTGTTACATATTTATGTCACATCTTGTACCCATTGTTACATATTTATGTTACATCTTGTACCCATTGTTACACATTTATGTTACATCTTGTACCCATTGTTACATATTTATGTCACATCTTGTACCCATTGTTACATATTTATGTTACATCTTGTACCCATTGTTACATATTTATGTTACATCTTGTACCCATTGTTACATATGTATCAATATCGAACAAGATTAGAATGCCAAAATTCTGCTGTTGATCGTACACAATATTCAGACGTATATTTCAATGTTTACCGTAATTGTTACACATATATCGAACCAATCTGCAAACAGTATGCCAACAGAATGAATCGAGTCGCTAAACGCACATTCTCCTTAATATGTACGCTCGTGAAATTGATCTGCGTCGACGGCCTTGCTGTGGCCCGGCCTCGGTGGCTGGTACACGGCCGGGACAGGCGCCGTATTGCCCACCGGCTGCTGCTGATTGTGGCGCATTTGGCCGGCACGCCGGTGCGGCGTCAGGAACTCGAACATGCTCTGGTTGTGCTGGGTGAGCATCTTGGTGAGGTCGCAGGGCATGGGATCGGTCCAGAAAAAGTCGTAGTTCAGAGCGGAGTCCGAGTCGATACGCTTGCTCGGGTCGAGGGTGAGCAGCTTGTCTAGGAGGTCGCACGCGTAGGGGTCCCAGATGTAGGGCTTGAGACGCTCGGTCACCTGAAAAATATTGGAAACGATGAAAATTTATTAACGTAAAATTGAACGCGCGCACACAGGAGAAAGTATGAGCTTGAATTGATATAGAGATTCGTCAATTAGAGTAATATAAGTAACTCACTTTTCTCTTTTGATGTTTTATGAGTTCCACTGTGTTGAAAAGACCCAAGCTTAGTACGCTTGGCCAAATCTCAGCTGTTATCGAACCACATAGTTGTGAAATGAGGTTCAGTTGCATCTGCTCTGTTCTGCCCTGTAGAATTGGTGACCTATATGAAATAAAAATTATTGATTAATGCTTATTCTCAGTGCAACTTTTTACAAGAAATAAGTTTTTCCGATTGAAAATTAATATTATTACCTTGTCCACATTTCGGCCATAATACATCCAGCGCCCCACAGATCAACGGGAGGCCCATAATTTCTATCGCCTAACAATAATTCTGGTGGTCTATACCATAAAGTCACTACCCTATTTGTGTACCGGTTTGGCTGGCCGTTGGCTTTTATACTGAAGGCGCGAGCCAAACCGAAATCGGCTATTTTTAAGACGCCTGTTTTAGTTATCAGCACATTTACGGCTTTCAAATCTCTGTAAAGAATCTGAAAAAAGAAACACATTGTAAAATTGTACTTTGTTTCGGCTCTATACAGCTTTTCGTTTTGTTAAAATTGGTTATTCTATACATAATATTTATTTTCTACTTGATTAAAGTATGTTCCATTTATCAAGATAAATTTTGATTATAATAAAAATCTTGTATTAGATATTTACCTTGTTAGTGTGTATATAGTATAATCCGTCGAGTAGTTGGTACATCACTTTTTTAATTTCGCCCAAGCTGAATTTGACGTTAGCGTTTGACAACAAGCCCGCAAGATCATGCACACAAAACTCGAATATCAAGTGATGAGCGATATCTATTATGTATGCTCGCTATATATAACATAAATGAATATAAATTAAAAAGAATAAATGTTCACAAAAATAACTTTTCTTAAATAAATCATATAGCTTACCATTGGTTCTGCAAATCTCGATTAATTGCACAATATTTTGGTATTTTAAAAGTCGCAATTTTACTTAAAATAAACCTATTATTCTCAATAACTTCAATATTATTTGATTAAATTTTTAAAATGTGTGTATGAATTGATAATATAATTATAAACATAGCATGTAAATATTATTGTACTAGTAATTGTAGTGAATAGTATTTTTAACATTCGTTGTTACCCATAATTCAATATTATACGAATTGTATTTGTGTTGTAGAATAATTTTTTATATATTTCTTTAGCCTCTCGTGTAAAAAAAGAAGTCTGGGACAAGTTTGGCAAAAGTCTGACATAAGAGACGATCCCAGACTTTTATGCTAAACAAAAGCATAACGTTCCGTCATTTCTGCAGTAACCTAAATCTTTGGCACTTTTTTACTAATATTTAAATTTGGTTCGTGATTGCAATATTTAAGAAAATGTTTCCACGGTTTAATCGAAAACGATTATTTTTTACGACACCAATCGATATTAACAATAAGTGTAGTGTCCTACTTACGTGCATGTAAAAATACGTTTTCGTGGCATAATTAAAAAAAAGTTTGGCATATAGTCTGGATTATAGTCTGGGATCGTCTCCGTAGCCAGACTTTTTCAAGACTTTCTGAGCCAGACTTTTGCCAGACTTGTCACATATGTATTTTTTTACACGGACTATGTTTTAAATTGATTGATTTTATATAAATATTATTTAATATTTTTTTTAAGTCAGCCCCGGGTGGTATGCACCCGGTATTAGAAGAGAATGTCTACGTAAACATGAACAGCATCGAAGCGCACAACCTAGACTTGATTTTCCTCGGTGAGCATCATTGTTTATCGGTACGTGTCACCTGGACCTCATCTCTGAGAGCTCCGGGTGACCTAGGCACTGTGCTGGAATACAATATACACGTACACATGAAAATTCTCAGAGCGTACAATGGTACAATCTAGACTTGATTTTTGTTAGTGCGTAACACCTGGACCTCTTCTCCGGATGTTCTTTCATTATTCATTATAAATAAAAAAAAGTTGAAAAAGCGAAGATGTCATTGCTTTTTTAAATGAATAAAAAATGCGTTTGTCTCAAGAAGTTCACTCTTTTTCGGCTGACATTTTTTTAAAAGATAGCTGGCTTGAATATATTTCTTTTGATAAACGACTGATTTGCGATTTTTTGTTTTTTATAAAAATTTTATTTTTTGAGACCTGCGATAATTGGAGTAAAATCGCAGCATTTGATTTGAAACTTTCCATAAAGTTAGCTTTTTACTATCTCTTTGTTGAGTTATTTGCCCAGATCATAACGACATTTATATTCCAAGATAATTGAGGTTACGGATTTTTCGAACATTTTATTTTATCGTTTATATTTCAAGAATGGGTCATTTTGTCCAAAGCAGGGCTTATTTTTTTCATTTTCTAACGAAGATTCGAAATTAAAAAAAAATTCAAAGATTCATCGACTAGCCTTTTCTTATCACAATTTTTGGAATTTTGAGTCTTAGTCTTGCGAGTTTTTAAAAAGAGTATAAAATTATCTATCTTTTACAACCATAAATTTTGAATAGTTTCTTCCCTTGTTTTGTTATACACAAAAAAAGTCATTTTTAGTTTAAACGGTTATATCTCGGAAAACTATGATGGATATTAGTTCAAAAATTTTTTAGAGGATTGGGAATTCAGTTAATCTGTGTGCTGACATAGTTTACATTTCATTTAAATATTTAAATAATTATAATTAATTATATACAGAGAAATTGCTGTGAGAAGAGTTATTACCTATCGTTCTTTAATTTTAGTACAAAATTATCTTTTGTCAATCCATCAATGATAAAAAGCACTATTTTTTTGTGCTATTAATTGTATATAGAAATAGCAATTTAAAATTAATTTATTATAACAAAGAATTTTACATTGGAACAATTAATTTAGTTTGAGAAAGTTAAGTGTCAATAAATTGGCAGCGGTTGTTTGAGTAAGCATACAAAAATTTCTAGATTACCTTCTAATATCTTCGTATAGTGCTACTCTTAAACTTTACAATTAACTTTAATATATCTTCATACGATATATTTTCGAGTAATATACTGCTTTTAAGATATTAAGGTTCCTGGTAGAAATCTAAGTTGGTTTCTAGCCTCATATTAGCTAGATTTTCTACATCTGCTTTAATTCTGGTTAAGAAATTAGCTAGAAATCAGTTAAAAACGACATGCTTTGTAGTTCATTTCTAGCTAGATTCTGCTTAATATTCTAGTTAATATAAAATTAATAAACTATGTAATTTATGAATTTATGTATTAATTAATAATGGAAATAATAACATTCTTATAATAATCATAGTAATACGCAATTTTAATCACACTACATTAAGTATTTTACTAAATTAAAGTTAAAAATGTACCTTAAATGTCTAGTAGTATTGGAGGTTAGGTTATTTGTTTACATAATGACGCGTGCATTTAAAAAGTATTATTTACACAAAAAGTACCAAAGCCCCGAATAATTGAAGTGTCTTTATTAAAAAAATGTTATAAATAATAGAATGCATGTAGTCATATAATTATTGTTATTTTAAAAATAACAATAAAAACAGAATAATGTAAGTAATGACGAAATTTGGAGAATTGGTAAACAAATATATGTAGTTTTACAATGAAGTTTTATTACAAAATTTTAGCTTAAGTGTCTGAACAGGGGAGAGCGTCATTCTTGTACATGAATTTTGTAACTCGCTATAGTTTATTTTATATTTCTTGATGGATGCTGGCATTACCGATAGCACTCTACGGTTTAGCTTTTGCTTGCGCGAATCGCCACTGCGACTCGCGGCTGCAGGTCAGAAGGCGAAACCGTGGGAGATGTCGCGTGGATACGCAGATGCGTATAATGACTTTGCAATAGTCTAATTATATTCGGATATGAAATGAATATTATAATTTACAAATGGTTGCTAGAGCAGTACGCGTGTAACGTGTTTATTGCTCATGAAATAGTAATAACAGTTTACCAATTATACATTTGAGAGAAAAACGGATATGAGGTTTGCCTACAATACATGAATAATCCAAAGGTAGTGGTTACAAAATTGAAAGAGTATTGAATAGATTTGGGCTTGTATCGAGATTTGGGAGTATGTATACAGCTGTTTAACCGAGGGGGAGGGCGAGTTTATGGGTTACAAATAGAAGCGCGAATGTTAATAATTAAATGTAAAATATGAAAATTTATTGTTGCATAAGAAAATAGTAAAAAAGTTATAAAATATGAACATCGAAATTATAATTGATTAATAATTCAGTTAAAGGGTGTCCGATGCCGTTTCCCCTCACCGAGTTTTGCACGGTTTCCTCGGAGGCATAGGGCAAATGCCAGGGGTTATGTGTTTTTGTGACCGTACAAATACGCAAAATCACAGGCAGCACTTTCAAATATTCATTATTTAACAATATTTAAAGCGCAAATATGAAGCCAGTCTAGAAAGCGTTGTTAATTATTGCAAAATTATTAATAATAAATCAGCGATGTGCAGATTTTCCTATTTAAATAGTGTATGTATAGTGTGTTTGGGGAGCGAGTCAAGCTAAAACTGCTTTGTTCTACAGCAGCGCTGGCGGTGTGATCTCACCGCTGATTTGACTTACCACAACAACGCTAATACGGTGGAGTTTTTCTCTCCGTGTAGTTACAAAGCGCGTTATACTAATAAGGCAAACATTGTATTTAATAAATAACACACTTTATCATAAATGGTGTATAAATTATTGTAACAAAATCCTTAGTTTATTCTCGTCCCGAACAAACCATATATAATTATATATAACTATATAGAACTCATTTTTACCCGAGACGTTTCTATACCATGTATTCTACACCAAACCGTTGATAGGCGAGGTGTGGTGGAAAAAATTTACCCAGGAAAAATCATAGTGAAAAAGTTTGGAGACAGTCTTCGTATTTTAGAACCCATAATGAGGGGAGGATAATCCGTGGAGAAAAGGTTGGGGCTGAGGCTACCGGTAAAGAGAAACAACCTTTACATCGATGAAAAAAAAAATTACTAAAATTTTGTATAAACAAGTAAATACAAAAATGGTAGGAACCATTTTAATGTACAAAAAATGCCGATTAAATTCAAATTTGAATGACGAAAATCGGATAAGATTTACTCAATGCTTTTACAATACTAAAATAGTCATGATATTACGTGAATCACTTTTTTGATAAGGCAAATGTTATTTGATTTTTATCATTCGAAATTCGTTGGCATCGGACATTTTTGAGTAAACCGATTTATTTATTAATAATAAACAAATTTTTTAAGCAGTTAAGTTATTCCATAAATGAAGAGGCATATTTTTGTGACGGTCGACGTGCTGGCCCTCGATCGACGGTGTCCAGCATAATCCTTTTGGCATCGCGCGTTTCTTACACATAAGAATTATACACGTAATTATTGTACACAATTTAGCATTGGTCAAATTATATATAGATATATTTGACCAATGCTAAATTGTGCACAATAATTACGTGTACAATTCTTATGTGTAAAAAATGCACTATACCAACCTTTTTATGACACCATCCTGTAGGCTCATTGTTGAAAACTAGCTTTTTGGTCGGGACCTCGCCCGTCATAAAAACAAATTTGCCGAAATTTATTTATAAGTAAATATGTTTACGCAAAAATGTCCGATGCCAACGAATTTCGAATGATGAAAATCGGATACCATTTGCCTCAACAAAAAAGTGATCCACGTAATATCTGACTATTTTAGTATTGTAAAAACACTGACTAAATCTTGTCCGATTTTCATCATTTAAATTGGATTTTAATCGACATTTTTTGTCCATTGTATTTACTTGATTATACAAAATTTTAGTATAGTTTTTCTTTCATCGATGGAAAGGTTGTTTCTCTTTCCGGTAGCTTCAACCCCGATCTTTCCTCCACGTATTATCCTCCCCTCATTATAGGTTGTAAAATACGAAGACAGTCTTCAAAATTTTTCACTATGATTTTTATCGGGTAAATTTTTTCCACCTACACTTCGCCTATCAACGGTTTGGTGTGAGATACATGGTATATACCCGCTAGGACCCGCGCCTTGCATGAAGAAACGGCGTGTCGTAATTTATGAATACCAGGTATAATAGTAGGTAGTGGCCTTCGTTCGGTTCCATCTCTGTTAATGGTCGGAAAACTGCGCCCCAGACTTGAGAACTGCTCGACGGCTTTAGACTTTTTGTACGACTAAGTGTGGAAACTCGGTCAGTCTCGACATCGACACGGCAGTGATCACCTCGTGTATGTCCAATATCAAATATTTTTTTGTATAATATAGTTATTTGTATAGTTGTTTAGTATAGTTACAGTGATCTATGTATATTTAATATTGTATATACATCATTTTTGTTAAAATCCCCGATTGTTTAAAAAATTTTTAAACGATTCTTAATTACAAAAATATAAAGATTTTTGGTTACTTGATTATTTAATTTAAGCTTCAAGATGAATATGAGAGATAAACAAAAGTACGTTGAGGCGTATGATTTCCAATTCTGTGATCTAACAGGGAAATATGAGAAAGTTGCGAAAATTGGCCAAGGGACATTTGGGTAAGTTATTTAAAATAATTTGTAACGTGATATCCATATTTTCAAAAAACTCAATTAATTGTTTTTTATTGTAGGGAGGTTTTCAAGGCAAGAGACCGCGAACACCCAAATAAGTTTGTAGCTATGAAGAGAATTTTTATGGACAACGAAATCGAAGGTGTAAGTTTTCACCTTAATTAAATTGTTAAATTTTGCAACGAAACAAAATGTGCGTTACATTATAATTTTGAATTGTAAATTAACTAATAATTCTTTTATTTACAGTTTCCAATAACGGCCCTACGTGAACTCCGAATTTTGCGACTTTTAAAACACCAAAATATTGTTCATTTAATCGAGATTTGCAGAACCAAAGGTAAGCTATATGATTTATATAAGAAAACTTATTTTTGTGAACATTTATTCTTTTTATTTTACATTCGTTTATGTAATATATAGCGACCATACATAATAGATTTCGCTCAACATTTCACTTGATATTCGAGTTTTGTGAGCATGATCTTGCGGGCTTGTTGTCAAACACTAATGTCAAATTCAGCTTGGGTGAAATTAAAAAAGTGATGCACCAACTACTCGACGGGTTATACTATATACACACTAACAAGGTAAATATCTAATACAAGATTTTTATTATAATCAAAATTTATCTTGATAAATGGAACATACTTTAATCAAGTAGAAAATAAATATTATGTATAGAATAACCAATTTTAACAAAACGAAAAGCTTTATATAGCCGAAACAAAGTACAATTTTACAATGTGTTTCTTTTTTCAGATTCTTCACAGAGATTTGAAAGCCGCAAATGTGCTGATAACTAAAACAGGCGTCTTAAAACTAGCCGATTTCGGCTTGGCTCGCGCCTTCAGCATAAAAGCAAACGGCCAGCCAAACCGGTACACAAATAGGGTAGTGACTTTATGGTATAGACCACCAGAATTATTGTTAGGCGATAGAAATTATGGGCCTCCCGTTGATCTGTGGGGCGCTGGATGTATTATGGCTGAAATGTGGACAAGGTAATAATATTAATTTTAAATCGGAATAACTTATTTCTTGTAAAAAGTTGCACTGAGAATATGCGTTAATCAATAATTTTTATTTCATATAGGTCACCAATTCTACAGGGCAGAACAGAGCAGATGCAACTGAACCTCATTTCACAACTATGTGGTTCGATAACAGCTGAGATTTGGCCAAGCGTACTAAGCTTGGGTCTTTTCAACACAGTGGAACTCATAAAACATCAAAAGAGAAAAGTGAGTTACTTATATTACTCTAATTGACGAATCTCTATATCAATTCAAGCTCATACTTTCTCCTGTGTGTGCGCGTTCAATTTTACGTTAATATATTTCAGGTGACCGAGCGTCTGAAGCCCTACATCAGAGACGCCTACGCGTGTGACCTCCTGGACAAGCTGCTCACCCTTGACCCGAGCAAGCGCATCGACTCTGACGCCGCTCTGAACCACGACTTCTTCTGGACCGATCCCATGCCCTGCGACCTCACCAAGATGCTCGCCCAACACAACCAGAGCATGTTCGAGTTTCTGACGCCGCACCGGCGTGCCGGCCAAATGCGCCACAATCAGCAGCAGCCGGTGGGCAATACGGCGCCTGTCCCGGCCGTGTACCAGCCACCGAGGCCGGGCCACAGCAAGGCCGTCGACGCAGATCAATTTCACGAGCGTACATATTAGGGAGAATGTGCGTTTAGCGACTCGATTCATTCTGTTGGCATAGTGTTTGCAGATCGATTCGATATATGTGTAACAATTATGGTAGAAATTGAAATATACGTTTGAATATTGTGTACGATCAACAGCAGAATTTTGGCATTCTAATCTTGTTCGGTATTGATACAAACGAGGTCTGTCCCAAAAGTATTCGACCTACCTCGATTTCTCGGCGCTTGATTTATTCGTCATCCGGGGGGTGGCATCCTTCAAAGTAGTCCCCATTTGATTGAACAAGACGCTCATATCGATGTTTCCACTTATTAAAGCACTCTTGAAAGTCAGACTTCGGAATCGCCTTTAGTGCATTTGTCGCATTAGTTTCAACAGTCTGTTTATTGTCGAATCGATGTCCTTTAAGCGGCATTTTCAGGATCATAACCATAAACCCATGACTCATCACCAGTAATAACCTTTTTAAGAAAGTTTTCATCACTATTAATCATTTCCAAATTGTCCTGAGCGATTTCTAATCGAAGGTTTTTTTGCTGGTCTGAGAGCAGTTTCGGGATGAATTTTGCACACACACGAGTCATTCTTACTTTTTGGTATTCCAAGTTCATCTTCCAGTTCTCTCACAGTCAAACGACGATCTTGTTCAACTGCGACACGCACACGCTCGACATTATCCGACGATGTTCCCGTCGAAGGTCGACCAGAACGAGGATCACTATCAACAGATGTGCGGCCACTTTTGAACCGCCTATACCACTCTTTTATTTGTGTTTTACCCATACACTCATCTTTAAAGGCCTTTTGCAACATTTCAATAGTTTCCACACAACTTTTACCGGGATTAAAGCAAAATTTTATGCTAATTCGCTGTTCGGTTCGTTCTGTCATTTTTAGCAATAAGCAAATTGCGACGAACGCAAAAAAGTCGTTGTAAACAAATACACGCTGCGCAGGAACTAAGGCGTTTCATCGGTATCTCAGGCTACTGACGAGAAGGTTAGGAGTTTCTGGCGACGTTCATACCCTCCAGAGGTCGCCTGAGTCTCTCCGCGCGAAGATATGAACGTAGGTCGGATACTTTTGGGACAGACCTCGTATGTAACAATGGGTACAAGATGTAACAAAAATATGTAACTATGTATGCATTGTTGATGTAACAACCTTTAAATAAATAATATTTTACATAATCTTCCATTATTATTAGTCTTCCTTTAAATTATACTGCCAATCGTTATTACACTTAAGACATACGAAATTAACTTTTCAGCAATAAGATGAATAAAATCATCGATTTAATAAAAACGCTTTTCAAATATAGGAAGATTCCGTTATATTCGATATATGCAACAAATACAGGCTGTTGCTCATAGTGCACAAGATACTTTTTGTAATAAATGTTTGGTTTGCGCGTTTTTGTATGCCTATAGATGTCCTAATGCTCAACAGGTGTCGGCAATATTTAAATGCATGTATTTAACTACGCGGTTTTTCAAAAAGAACTTTGCAAATACTTTTCTGAAGTATTATTCTGAAATACTTTTCTGAAATACTCTTCTGAAATACTTTTCTTAAATACTTTTCTGAAATGCTTTTCTGAAAATCATTTCTAAAATATATGTACCGCAAAAGAAGCCCGGGTGAAAATGAGTTATAAATAATTATATAAAATTATATATATTCGCGTATCATTATATATAATTATATATATCTACATTATTAAGGAAAATAAAAAATAGTAATTATTTATTATATGAAGCTCCTTCTTCTAGTATCGTCACATTCTTTTATGTGTGAGTGGATGTGCACCCAGCAATAGCCGAGATTAGTCGATTCGCGAAATGACTAAAGAAATAATTAATAATTTTAGTCAATTCGGTTTTACTTGGGCATTTCACAAATCACCTGATTTCGACATTTATTGATAATACACTCACACACACACACACTCACGCATACACACACACGCACGCACGCACGCACCCACACACACACACACACATACACACACACGTACATACAGACTGTTTCTAAAATAGTATATTTTGACTCCTAATATCTCAAACATGTTTTTAGCTAAACTTTTGTTTTACCATCACAAAGCTTCCTCTATGAGGAAGCAAAAGTCTTTTGCTAGAGAAATGATGTAATAAGTTAAAAAAGTAGATTAAAAAAGTTTTAATTTAAACTTTTTCATATAAAAATATTAATCTTGTAACATGCAAGTTATCGGCGATGATAATATAGAGATATAGTTGATATATTATCCTGTTTGGGTGTCGCTGTTGTGCCCAAATCACAGTGCAAATAATGGTCGCGGGAATATAAATATTCGCGACCACGCTGGCTCACTCTCTCTTGCTCGGGATCCGCCGTCGACACAACTATCTCCGACGACACCGCTCCAACCGCATCGCGACAGCCAAGAAAACAACGTGTGCCGAGTTACCACCTCTAGGGTGAAACACCGACGGGAGCTACTCATTATTAGGACACCACCAAGAACTCAAGCACGTCGGCAACGAAGAGCAGGGCAGTCCCGAGTGAGCAGAGCCAACGTTCGCCTATCTCCGACCTTAAAGATAAGTTGTTAATATAACAAATCCGTCCTTAGTCCGTTCATTAAATGCCTTTTAAGAAGTTTAGGCACACTTCTGCAACCATTCTTCTCTCGTTCTAAAAACGTATATCAATTTCTCTTATGGGAATTTAACATATGAATCATGGACTAAAAATGATATAATTACTTTTACCAAACAATTACTTTGCTGTCGAGGGTACAAACAATTTTATATACGTAATAGAACACAGCGAATATACAGCGAAATATGTAGAGAAAAAAAGCTTGAATTTGAGACGTGCCACCTAAAAGAAGAATTACAATATCAAAAGTTATGGACGATTAAATATACTGAATAAACACAAAAAAACGCATGGTAAAAAATAAAAAATCTTGAAATTCTCTATTTTTCCTCGTTCATAACTTGTGATATTGCTCTTGTCTTAAATTTCAGCTTTATTTCTCTTCTTTATATTCTATTCATGAAAAAATTGTTTGCACCCTCAAAAGCCAAGTAAACTGAAGACCATTTTTAGTCCTGAATTACCATGTTAAATTCGCATATAAAAATTTATGTATATTCGACGTAAAGAATAACTTTAAATTTCGCGTCGATTATCTTTGTGATTTCATGCGTGTTTAGTTGTGTTATGCCAAAATTGAAATTTGGACGTTTCCGTATCCAAACTTTATGTGTCACCTAAGATAACCGTAATCGTGCTACACAGGCATGAAATCCCAAAAACTTTCGACACAAAATTCAAAGTTATTCTTCACGTCCAGTGTAAATTTAAACAAATAACATGGTCTGTTTTGCATATTGGATATTTATTACATGTATTATATGACTGTGTTATATGAGTGATAAAAACATGGTTGCAAAGGTATGCCTCAATATTTTTCTCTATTACTTTTTGAGCCGTTTAAGTAATATCTCTTTTGGAATTCCTCATATAAATCATTCCAATAATCGAACGAATACTTAGTGCAGATGATACAATGCACCGGCAACCATATTCTTATAAGAGTTCATAGTTCCGCAAATCATCTTACGATTACAATTAAAATGAATACAATTACATTTAATCGGGATTTGAAACATACGTACTTTACGAGTGTACCTTTGAAAAGGTTCTTCATAAGGTCTGTATATTACTTCATTTTAATGTAAATAAATTAGTATTTATTACATACAATGAAAACCAATAGATAATTTAAATATTCTCTGAAAAAAAAAGCATATTATCGTTTTTCAGACGTTTGACCTTGATTTTTCACCTCTCTAAGGTCACAAAACAAAATTTTCTCAAAGACATTTTCGATGTAAAATTTTCCGCTCTTTTCAATTCCGGGATAAAAATTTGGGGTTTACATTCAAAAAAATCAAGTTGAAATAACCTTGAAGATCAAGTTCAAGGTTAAGTTCAAGGTCACCAATGTTTGACCCCCTTTGCCCTTGTCAACTTTTGTCTTAACTTTTGTTCGATACCACGCTTAGGAACGGAGAAATTTAGGTGCGGAGATTAAAATGGCCCACCCTGTATATATATATATATATATATATATATATATATATATATATATATATATATATATATATATATATATATATATATATATATATATATATAATATATACGGTTATATATACTTATATATTATCATATATAACTATATAGGACTCATTTTTACCCGAGATGTTTCTATATGAAATATTATATTACTTCTTATGATCACCAACAACAAAATATCAGTAGTTTCAAATAATATCATTAATACGGAAATTTTGTTTGTAGATTGGCTACATTTCAAGGCAGTACTGAGCAACATCAAATATCATTAATCTCCCAATTATGCGGGTCAATTTAAAAAGATGTTTGGCCAGGTTTGGAGCATTTATCTTTATTTGATTCAATGGTACTAGTCAAAGGCTGCAGATGAAGAGTAAGTTCAAACATTTTTATTGTATAAGAATGCATCTATCTGACAAAAAGGTATCATAATACTAAAATGGGTCTTCTTGTAAAACAACAAATAAATGTAATTGACATAATGAATCAAAACCGAAAACAAGTAGTAGATAAAATAACAAACTTTTGTATGGATTCAATTTACTATACTATTGCAGAATACCAGCTAAAAATATTAAATTCAATTAAATTATTTATAAATAAATTAAAATAATGTTTACAAAATTTTTCAAATATTAACAACTTTCGAGACTAGATTCTCTCAAAAAGTTAAAATATTCTGAACTTCACCATCCACTTCCGAAATTCCATAACCTCATAAATTCACTTTTCTCTCAATCACGACTTCTGGACAGATCTGATGCTCTGAAGCCTCGACAAGATGATGCTTAAGTACAAGCAAAGCATGTTCCAGTATTTCGTGCAAATACACGGCAAGCCCGAACAGCCCTAGCAACAACAGCAACAACAGCAACACCAGCGTAAACAGCATCGTAATAATCATACTCATCATAATAATCAAGCCAGCGTCGGTAGCGGACATCAAGACATGATTTTCAGATGAGATTGACTACATAGATAGATATATGTTTTATTTGTTTGTATAAAAACAAAAGTTAATGTACATACAGTCAAATTATTAAAAAATAATATTATAAAATTATAGTGGATGATTGATTGAATAGTTGATGCTAAAGTTTCAATTGTATATTTTTATTTGAGAATAAATGACATAACATGACGTTATTTTTTAACATTTGAATAAATTTAACAAATTGTAGCTTAAAAATTGATATGATTATTTTTCACCATACCTACGACTAATTATGAGAATCATAGAATTTTATAATTTACCAACAGTTCACTGAGTTATAAAAAGCCAAATTCTAATTATTGTTATCTATGCAAATGATACTACAATTCAAAATGGTATTAATGAATTACAGATTAATAATGAATGAAATTAGAGACATAAAATTATTGTAATTTAAAGTTTTAAAGTATGTAAATGAATGATTTATGCTTTCAATTGACTTTTGATTTAAGTTTGACACCGTGTTAAATTACGATAACTTTAGCTTTTTGTTAAAATACTACTTCCCTTGTCATCATATCTCAGGTAAAAATGGTATATATGTAATATATATCCAGGTAAAGAAAAAAATCTAAATATCATATGGGATCATATTACACTCATCGTATATGATTATATATAATTGTATGCGAAAATTCATAACATAAAATCATATATGCATATACTGGAACATATATGAACATACTAAATCATATAAAAGTATATATGAACATATATGAGAAAAATTAAACAATATTTTACGTATTTTGTAATAACAAAATATTTTAATTCCCATCTGAACTAAAATGGCCACTTTTTTTCCTAAAAAGCGAGACCAAAATTACACTTTTTGCCCGCAAAAATGATTAGCGGGAAAAAAGTGATTTCACTAGAAAATAGTCAAAATTTCTTTATCTCATCAAGTTCTACTAATAACCCTGATTTTCGATTGTCTTTTAACAGTCCATTTGTCCCGCTTTCCAAGTCAAAAAGTGGCCACAGTTGAGATGGGCATAACGTACTATATGTAACTCGAGAAAAAATTCGATTCTTCCCTCGGGTGATACTGCCCTCGCTTCGCTCGCTCCGGCAGTAAACTAATAAAAAAATTAATATATTTTTGTAATACATGCACGATTTTCATGTTCTTTTACCCTCAAAACCGGGTCTAAAAGGACCGTTTTCCGAAGCAGCGGGCGTAAAGTGAGTACTTTACGGCTGTTGCTCATTTTACTTTTCGCCCGCTCGTCTCGGCAATAGAAATGAGAAGAAAACTGACCTAAACTTGGTTTATGAAAATCAATACATACGTTATAAAAAATTCAAAGGCGAGTGTGTACATCGAGCCGGAAACGATTGCTAACTCACACTCCGTCAATAAAAGCCCACTTCTCGATCTTAGCATACAATATACTATTATCGTAAATTTGACTAGATATTTATCGTAATTACGGAAAAAAAAGAAAATATCTTCTACGCCGAGTCTTGAACCCAGATCCTCTTGTTTAGCAGTCTCTGATTATCTAGAGTTACGGCCCCGCTTGGTGTACAGAAGTCCCAGTATGCGTGTATCTGTGTGTGGGTGTGTTTGAGGGTGTGTATGTGGGTGTGTGTGCGTGTGTGTATGGGAGTGTGCGTGTGGGGGTGCGTATGCGTGTGTGTGCGTGTATATGTGTGCGTGTGCGCGTGTGTACATGTGTGTGTTTGTGTGTGAGTATATGTGTGTATGTGTGAGTGTGTTTGAAGGTGCGCGTATGTGTGTATGTGTGCGTTGTGTTTGTGTGTCTGTATGTGTGTGTGTGTGTGTGTGTGGGTGTGTTTAAATGTGTGTGTGCATGTGTGGGTGTATGTACGTGTGTGTGTGTGTGAGAAATAATTTTTTTTTCAATGCATTTTTGTTTTTTCCTAATGGTTTTGCGATTGTTGAGGTTGAGTTTTAAGGGAGTACCCTCGATAAAAGATGTAAAAGTGAGAATCACTTGAAATTTAGGTGACAGCTTAATTAAACTATACTGAAGCCCTCATTAAAATTTGGTTACCTTTCAGAGCTTCAAACGCGAGAAATTAACGATTGAAAATAACATGTGTTCTTATGGGGAAATCCATTTTTTGTAGTATACAAAAGATTGCAAAATGAAAAAATTCTGAAAAAATTCTGAGAGATATAACAATTCATTTCGGATCCATAGCAGCTTCCAAAATTATCATCCAGAGCCTATAAGAATAAAAATTAAACAATTTCTGTCATAAATGTATGACTAGCAGAACCGAATCGGGGATATGGCAACGTCGCATCTACGCGACATCGCTCGGGTTACGCACGAGTTCGAAATTGCATGCGCTCTTAAAATAGTTGCCTACCGTCGCTTTCGGGATAAAAATCATATGGGGCATATAATGTTAACAACAATTTGAATAAATTAACAATTAATAAAAAAGTGTATATACGTAAATAATATTTTAAATATTATTTACGTATATACACTTTTTTATTAATTGTTAATTTATTCAAATTGTTGTTAACATTTTCAACGTTATTGTTCTTAATTTATTTGCGTTCGAATTGTTACAAAAAATAAAGATTTATCTTTATTTTTTGTAACAATTCTTACGCAAATAAATTAAGAACAATAACGTTGAAAATACTTTGTCCATGAAACGATATATATCGATCATATATTATTATTAAAGTTTAAATCTAGATATTCGCTTATTTTGCGAATAACTTTCTTATTTTTCGTAACTTGAACACAGTTTTAGCTAGATTTCTGTGACTCTCTTTCCTTTCCAAAACCATTTTTCATTCTTTTTACTCATATTTCATAAGCGTTATAATCAGCGTTGGGCACGGTCGGATTTCAGATGGCAGAATCCCTAGATCCTAGTAATAAAATTTGACATAGTGGTCAGCTATGTTCAGATCGTTGACGCGAAATACCGCGGGGTGTTCTCAAACCCATCCGATTGGACTCTGTGAGCCTCAGTGAGCAATCTATTAGGAGTGTCATTAAGAATATAAAAAACTAAAATAAACGTATTTTTTATTTTTTGAAATCGATGAAAATTAAAAGAACTACTACTTCCTTTGAAATTCTTGTGACGCCACGATTGTCAAACTAACGTCAATTATAATTGTAGTATATGTACAAATATAACAGATATCTGTAAACTTCAAACGACTTTAACTTTTATAATTTTCATCGATTTGAAGAAAGAAAAAAATACGTGTCTTTTACTTCTTTATATTCTTTATGACGCACCTAATAGATTTTTTAATGCAAAGTGCTGATTGCTACGTATCAAGACGAGCCTCAACTCCCCTTAATATGAAAGGAAAATATCGAATTTACCTTCATATTAATCTGAGATAATCAATATACCGAGTAGATGTGATTTCAAAACGATCGCGCGCGCCGTCACGAGTGCCGTAGTACGCGCTTGCGCACCGCCGCCATCGTCGCCCGCTGCGCTGGAAGCCGCTGACTCGGATATAGCTATGCTTATCGATTTTTTAGCTTTACCTTATTCACACTTTTTTGCGCACATACTTAAAATATCCGTCTAAATGATGCTATTTTTTTCGAAACTTAATATTGCATATATAGCTCAAACTAATTAAAACAAAAAAAATTTCTCGGCATGCAGATATCGTAGACTAACTTTTCGGGGCTTAAAATTTACACAAAAATAGTAGCTTTTTGAATATCTATGCACAATTTAAATTAAAATATTATTTGTGATACTGTGCTCTTTTGTTTATAACGAAAAAACGACCCTTTCTTTGACGCCATTTTTAGATTCAAGTTGTTTATTATAATACAAGTCTTAAAGAAGAGAATGGAACCTCAACCGTTTGTAAGTAATGCACCAAAGCTGTAAAAATTAAGTTTTGCCACAATGGTTTTTTTAATTGTAAAATGGATTTTGCAACAATTAATGAATATTTTTTGATAAAACTTTTTACACAATATAAGTACTATCATGGTTTTATTATCACAGACTTTCAAAGTTTTATGTTCATTATTTAAAGTAATTAAAAATGATTTAAAAAATGCTTATTATCGTAGTTTTTTATTTTTATAAACAAACAAATTAATATATATTAACTTTCGGGATCTCACTTGGTAGGTATTTGTATTGCCTATATGCAGTTATTTTTTTATCTTTCGATAGTAGCAATACATGTTTCTCTAGAGCCAAAAAACTGTTTTTCGTAAACGTTATCATTATTTAAACAATGTTGCACCACTTCCCTCGAAGCTCATTCATTTTTCCTATGTTTATGACACTTTCATCTACCACATTCCACTGCAACATATCCTCTTTAAGCGATTCCCTACAAGAAATTAATATGACTGGACTACTAGACCGATCTTCTTTCCTTCGAAAATCCAGCCTCGCTTCTGTCAATGATCGTACAACCGATCCATCTCTTTGAAAACAGCCCCCGAAAATAAGAGCCTATACCATAGACAAGCCCTATATATCTCTCTCTCTCTCTCTCTCTCTCTCTCTCTCTCTCGCACTGTGTTCTGCGTGCAGCCGGCGAAACGCACCGCGGGCGTCGGTCAGCCGCCGGCGCTATGAGATGCATTAGAGATCGCACCGAGATAAGCAGCACGGGGCTTGAAAATCTTCGCGCTCGCAAGCGAGGCATCTCGATTAATATCTGGCTTCGCTTTTTGAATTAGCGCGCGCGCGTGTTAGTATATAGTTTGCGCGGTATATCTGAGGGTGCGATCGAAGATTTTGGCGCGAGAGTGGCGACCGGTGGCGGTGTTGACTTGACAAACGAGAATTTGACGGTACTCTGGGTTGGCACGATGTGCCGGTGATTATTGGGTATTTTGTGCATGTGAATTGCGTATTGTGTATGTAAAGCGTACAGGATGGACGTGGATTGTGGGTTTCTTTCGAGTTTCTTTTTATTTGAGCTTGAAGGAAGCCTAGGTCGGGGCATAATAGAGGTTTTTTGCGATTGAGGAAATATGGAGCTTGGGTTTCAAGGGCGTTAAGGGTGCGCGAAGATGAGATTTGAGGAAGTGATGTGTCGAGTGGTGTTTTTTGTTGTGACATAAGATTCTATGCAATTTTCACGTATGAATTTCAATCTGTTTTCTAACCAAACTACATGATGTAATCTTCAGCAAAATATTCTATTGCAAACAACTGAATTTATATCATTACATATAGGGGAGGATGGGGTATTGCCGGTCACCTAAGAAAACGTGTTTGTTATTTCCACTTTCAAATTGTTTCTTTTAACTTTAAATAATTATTATGTTAGTTCACACCATTGACTATAAATATTTCTTATTGGTTTAATATAAAAATGTAATATATCGAAGCTATAAGTCGAAATAAAAGAAAGCATTTTGACCGAATTTACTCCACATCAAAAGGTAATACCGGTCAGCCTTCGTACACTTCCGATCACTATTAGAAAGTTACTTTTATAGGTGAAAAATTTCTTTAAATCAATTATATGAACTTTCATTTGATCCGTCGCATTATTATTCGCACTTCTATAGTGAAACATATAATAACATAACCACTGTTCAATCAAAAACACTTAAGCAAAGTTACCCTACCTAAGAGCGCAGCGAAGCGTTTTCTTAGCCTCACTTTCGGGAGCGTCTTAGTAATTTAAATTGAAATGACAAAAAAGTAATAGGTTTATACTCTTTTTTCTTCACTACTTCGTATTCTTAGATTGTTCAAATTAATATAGATGCAAAAAATAACTGCATAAAGCAACAAATAATATGCATAAAAGATTATTTTATAGACCAGATTTCTTATAAGAAATGTAGGCCTACATGTTGATTGTGTATAATTCCTTAGTAAAACTGAATAGAAGGTTGTTTGGACATTAGATTAATTGCATTTTATGTTGCGTTTAATATACTATTCGAATTATTACCTAAAAATGTTTAGATTATTGAAAAAAAGGGTGACGGAATTAGCCAGTGACCGGCATTAACCCGTTCTCCCTTATATGTAATTGCTTTGTCATAGACGAAGCTTTCTGCCGGTCAGAAAAAAGATATGCTAAAATCATAACTTTAAATTACTCAAAATTACTTATAAAGCTCGTTATAAACAAGGTAAAGAATGGGCCCCAGAGATAGTAAAAAGCTACCATTCTGAAAAGTTTCAGAAGAAAAGGTGCCGATTTTCTCAAGTTATCGTTTGACATGGAAAATCGATTTTTTCATAAAATGATTTTTTTCTCGAAAAGAGAAAAGAATAAAGACTTGACAATTTTAAAGAATATTCTTCTCCTTATTCATAATCCATTCAAATTATTTCCAAACATTTTATATCCATTTTCCCAGATATCACTGTTTAAACAAAAAACACTTTTTTTTGGCTGAAATTCTTTTGATACATGAGTAATTTGCGATTTTTTTGTTTTTTAATAGAAAAAAAATAAACAAAAAATCGATCTAATATTTTTGGAACAGAATTGTGAGATAAGCTTTAAACTAAAAACAGAATCCTGCAGGTTCGTGAGGTTTAAAGAAAAATCATTTCCTGCATAACTTTGTGTGCTAATTTTTCAACATAAATAAGGTAAAGAAATCGAAAAATGGCATTTTGTCTAAATTAGTGCACGTATTTTTTCTTAACACGTGCATGTAATAGGCCCTTTTTCATACATCTGAAATGAATGGCAAGATGTCCATTTCGAGTGTATTTGACAAAACTGTGGAGTAATGAATCCAATATCTATTACTCCACAGGTTCAACACTTTTCAAAAAATTTTAAAAATTTGTTAAAATTGTCAAGATATTGAAAAATTTTGAATATTTTGGAAAATTTCGAAAATGTTGTAAAATTTCGGAAATTGTGGAAAATATTGGAAAATTTCGAAATTTTTAAGTTTTTATAGATCCCTACTGAAAGAAAACCTATGATTAATAGCCTGACAATTTATCTAACGAATAATATGATAAGTCATATAGCAAGTCCATACTATATTATATGTTAAATAACATAAAAATCATGTGATAGATTATATTATTATACATAAGTCGTTCGGAAAAAAATAGTAATAAGATTCTGTGCATGATTTAGCTTAATATTTATTATAGAATGTGACATATATATAATTTGCCATATGATTTTATATAAGACACGTTTCATGTTGTAAGATATTTTCATTTCAACTTTGACCTGATGGACGTATTTATTTTAAAGAATTTTAAGTTTATCCCGTGTAAATTAAAAAAAAATAAAAGTAAGTAGCTTTTCTGTCGTATTTTACGTTATTTTTCCTCAACTTTTTATTTTTGTAAATGATTTCAGTTATCCGGTGTTTGAATGAGGCATCCGTAAAACGTACCTCATTAAAATAAACACCTTAACATCTTAAAAGAAGCATATTATGCGAAAATATATCTTATGAAGATGTTTAAAGTTAATTTGAAAGTTTAAGAGTAGCACTATACAAAGACATTAGAAGGTAATCTAGAAACTTTGGTAAGCTTACAAAAAACCGCTGCCAATTCATTGGCAATTAGCTTTCTCAAACTAAATTAATTGTTCTAATATGAAATTCTTTGTTCTAATAAATTAATTTTAACTTGCTATATCTCTTTCCAATTAATAGCACCAAAAAGTGTGTGCTTTTTTATCATTGATGGTTTGACAAAAGATAATCTTCTACTATAATTAAAGAATGATAGGTAATAATCCTTAATAGGGGAAGGTGGGGCACGATGGGTTTGGCGGGTGGATTGGGCATTCAAATGTTCACTAAATAAATGAATATTCTAACATGATAGTATTTTTTATATGTTGTAAATAGCTTTTACTTTTTCCCTCTGCAAATCCTAAATGAAAAAAATTAATACAAATCGTATGAGAATTATTAGAAATTGAGGACTTCAAAACGTTGTTTTTTCCATAATTCTAATCTATTTCTCAAGAACAAATAAATCATATGAGCTTCGAAAGGGAATTACTTTTACAATTTAAATCGTAAATTTTTAATAGTATTTTTGATTGATGATCTCCGATGCTTAGGAAAAAAGTAATATTACATATAAAAATACTCTAAAATGGGGCACGACTGGCACCACTAGCGGGGCACGATTGCCATACGTGAGTCGTCAATTTATTTCCGCCGAGTTTAACAGCTGATTTTCTTAACCTTACTTTTGCGCCCTTAACATTTCGGAGTCGGAGTCTTAGATGTTGGTGAAAGAGTCAGTGTTAATGAAATGGTCTGATTTTTAGTTTTGATCCTCAATCCTATAAAATGCAAATTTAATAGTAATGACCAATATTTTTTTTTAAATAAATTTTTCATTAATTCACCGTGCCAATCGTGCCCCACCTCCATGCCAATCGTGCCCCACGGGTGGGGAAAATGGGCAGTTTTAGCGGTATTGTACTTTGCATTATAAAAAACAATGCAATATATATTTTATAATAAAAAATAATGTATCTAAATCTTCAGATATTCTACTTTAAGAAGCACTTTTAATAATTTGTATTGTTACAAAAGAGAAAGTACAGGATTCTTTTGAAGTTAGGGTGCCCGTACTGCCCCACCTTCCCCTACAGCAATTTCTCTGTACGTAATTTATTAAAATGATTTCAATATTTAACTTAAATATAATCAATGTTAGCACGTAGATTAACTGAGTTCCTAATCATCTAAAAAAATTTTAACTATTTTCCATCATAGATTTCCGAGATATAACCATTTAAACTAAATATGACTTTTTTCGTGTATAATAAAAGAAGGGAAAAAGCCTATTCAACATTTGTGGTTTTAAAAAATACAAAATTTTAACCTCTTTTATAAACTCGAAAACCTAAAACTCAAAAATCCAAAAATTGTTATAAAAAAAGCGAGTCCATGAATCTTTAAAATTCTTTTTAATTTCGAATCTTCATAAAAAAAATGAAAAAAATGACTGCTCCATTCTTGAAATATAAACGATCAAAAAAATGTTTAAAAAATACATAACCTCACCTACCATGGAATATAAATGTCGTTATTGTCTGGGCAAAGTACACAATAAAGAGATAGTAAAAAGCTAACTTTTTGGACAGATTCAAATTAAATGCAGCCGTGTTACTCCAGTTACGGCAGGTGACAAAAAATCTATTTTTTCACGAAAATATTTTTTTTTTCCAAAGAAAAAGATAACAACTAAAAAATTTTACTGAATATTCCTCTTCATACTTCTAATCATCTCGATTTCTTCCAAAAACTTTCCATCTTATATTTTACAGATATAACCGTTTGAAATAAATGACGATTTCATGCGTAACAAAACAAGGGAAACAGATTATTCAAAATTTCGAGTCAGAAAATATAAGTAATTTTTTGCTTTTTGAAATGCATTATCACTCAACCGATGATATTATTTCTATGGCATCAAGAAAACTGAAAAACTAAAATTCAAAAATCGTAAAACCACCAAAAGAACAAAACTCATCGAAACAAAAACAAAAAATAATTTGTTCAACCACCATCTATAGAAAAACAAAAAAAAATGAGCCGTGAAAAATTAGTTTTCAACGTCTATATTCAGAGTAATTCCACTAAACACACACATACAGACATACACGCACGCAACATGCACGCACGCACACACACACGCACGAACGCTTGCACATACCCACTCTCACACACCCACATACGCACACACATCCATACAGACACTTTCTAAAAATAGTGTATTTTAATTCCTAATTTCTCAAAACATGTTCCTAATATGTTTTTATCGAAACTTTCTTTTACCGCCACAAAGCTTTCTCTATGAGAAAGCAAAAAGTAATAGGATTAATCACATGATATGTTATTATTAATTTTTAAACTCATTTATTTTCAAAAATTGACATGATCGCTAAATTCTGTCCTCAGATTCGGATTTAGCACACAAAATTACGTAGGAAATGATTTTTTCCCACACGACCATGCAGGTTGTGTTTTCAGATTAAAGTTTATCTCACAATTATTATGCTCCAAATATATTAGATCGATTTTTTAAATTTTTTTCTCTTAAAAAACAGAAAATTGCAAATTACTCGTTTATCAAAAGAAAGATCTTAAGGTCAACAATCTTCCAAAAAAAATTCAGCCAAAGAATGAATTTTTTGAAAAAACACATGAGTTGTTCATTTAAAAAAGCAATATCATCCTCGTTTTTTTAACTTTTTGTAATTTTTTTAGCGGATTATGAAAGAACTTGCGGAGAAGAGATTTTACGTATTACCAAAAATTAAGTCTATATTGTACCATTGTACGCTCTGAGGCTTTTCATCTCTACGTGTATTGTCCTCTGAGATGAGGTTCAGGTGACACGTACCGATAAACAATGATGCGCACCGAGGAAAGTCGAGGTAAAAGTAGCTTGTGCGCTTCGATGGTGTTGATGTCTACGTAGATATTCTGTTCGAATACTGCGTGCATACCACCCGGGGCTCTCGGTGAAGAGGTCCAAGTGTTAAGAATTAAATCTAGATTCTGCTCTCCGAGGCTTGTGATGTATTCGTGTACATTGTCTTCGGTAAGGTGTGTATACTACCCTGGACTCTTGGAAATGAGGTCCCGGGCGCTTTCTGGAATGTCAATTTTTGGATGTCCGCTCTGATAGCAACTAATATTTCAAAATACAGAGAATTTATTAAAGCTTACATCGGAAATACTTTAATTTTCAAAGATTTTATTAGGGAAGATTTTTAGAATATTTTTAATGTTAACTTTTTAATTATATTTAAAAGATTGAAAGAAATTTAGTATCGTTCAAGATAATAAGAAAACAGCAATTGATGAAACATAATGAAAAATATAGCTTTATATTATAATACGTTGCTACAAATTTACCAAACTTTATTATACTTATAAAAAGAAATAAAAAGCTTTTAATAGAATGTATAGTTTATTTCTAACCTGAACAATAAAAAAGACTTTCTTTTATTTAATTTTCACAGCCTTTAAAGGATCGAAATTAGGCGAACTAGCGTGAAATTATAATAAATAGCTTTGATTAAACTATGAAGTTTTGTAGCTTAAAATTTAAAATATCATTATATTGCTGTTTTTAGGCACGAGCGCGACACGGAATTGCCTTATATTTTCGTTAGCGAATGTGTGAGATAGGATATCTATTTATATTATTTTTACGTGTTTTTACGTGTCTTTTTTTTAAATTCATGTTACACGATCATCTCCGCGAGATCTTAGTGGATCAGGCTCAAATTTTTTGGGAATTCTCCTAAGTATAACAACCTGATGGTCCTATTTTGGGATTGATCCTGCAAATATACGCTGAATGCGGCGACTATGAATAATCGCTAAAAACGCGTTTTGGGCTACAACTTGAAAACTAAGCATTCTACGAAAAAAAGATTAAATAGAAAAGTTGTAGGTTGTTGCTGTTGTTGAAAAATACAACTTTTTCTCTTTGGCATCTATTTATGAAAATACTTTTAACGCGAGTTAACAGGCCAAAAACGAATTTTATCATCCAAATAACAGCTTTATACCATATAACTTTACAGCTATGTATTTTACATGAAAAAGTTAAATGGAAAAGTTGTAGATCTTTGAAAAATACATTTTTTCTTGACACCAAGACGCGAAAATGCTTTTAAATCAAGTTAATAGTCCAAAAACGATGGTTGACATCGAAAAATGCAGTTTTTTACTATAAAACTTTGCAGGTATGCATTTTACGTAAAAAAATTGCAAGAAAAAGTTGTAGATCACAAAAAAACTTTTTATGGTAGAAAATATTAAAAAAAAATGCTTTTACACCAGAAACAGCTTAAAAAACGATTTTTCATACACATCATTTAATGACAATTGCGGTGCAGCACGCCCAAACGATCTTAAATGTTTTAAAGATGTCCCCTTTTAAAAAAAACCATATTCTTTTACTGTTTTCTGTAAAAATAAACAGATAATAGTGTCAGCGTTAAATGTAAGCTTTAGTTTAGCGCTTCGCGCGAGTGTCAGGCAATTAAGCGAACGCACAGCGTAAGCAAGGCGAGCGCGCAGCGCGAGCTGAGTTTGGTCGTGCCTCTAATGCAAGTCGCGAAGCGATGCAAGGCGCGGAGGAGCTCAAGAGCGAGCGCTTCGCGCAAGCTCCTGAGCAGGCAAGTCACATGCGGCCGAAAGCCGCGTGTGGCGCGCTAGTTACTTGGAAAGGAAGATTGAACCAACTTTTGAAACGTTAAAAGAATTTCGAAATTTTTCAACAATATCACCCGAGAGCCACCTTAAGGGGTTATGAGCGAAAAGTAATTTTAAACTTTAGGACCCAAAACTATTTTGAATCTGCTAATAAAGATTATTTGAGTCCACAGACAAATTTTCAGCATAGGGTTGCCTGGCATTTCGATGAGATATTTGCCGACAATGCCTAGGGGTAAAATGTAAGAGAGCGCTGCTGTCGATATCACGTCGACATACGCGCCGGGGAAAATCCCGTTTATGAGCACCAGGTAGGTAGTGGCCTTTGTTCAGTTTCGACTCTGCTAATGGTCGGAAAACTCCGCCCCAGAGATGATAACTGCTCGACAGCTTCTTGTACGGCTAAGTGCGAAAACCCGGTCAGTCTCGACATTGACACGGCAGTGATCACTTCGTGTATGCCCAGTGTCAATTATTTGTGTAGTTGTTCAGTATAGTTACAGTGATCTATGTGTATTTAATATTGTATATACATAATTTTTGCTTTAAGCTTCAAGATGAATATAAAAGACAAACAAAAGTACGTTGAGGCGTTTAATTTCCAATACTGTGACCTAACGGCGAAATATGATAAAGTTGCGAAAATTGGCCAAGGGACATTTGGGTAAGTTATTTAAAATAATGTGTAACGTGATATTCTTATTTTCTAAATACTCAAATAATTCACTTTTACTGTAGGGAGGTTTTCAAGGCAAGAGACCGTGAATGCCCAAATAAGATTGTAGCTATGAAGAGAATTTTTATGGACAACGAAATCGAAGGGGTAAGTTTTCACCTTAATTAAATTCTTAAATTTTGCAATGAAACAAAATTTGCGTTAAATTATAATTTTGAATTGTAAATAAACCAATAATTTTTTTATTTACAGTTTCCAATAACGGCCCTACGCGAACTCCAAATTTTGCGACTTTTAAAACACCCAAATATTGTGCAATTAATCGAGATTTGCAGAACCAAACGTAAGCTATATGATTTATATAAAAAAAGTTATTTTTGTGAACATTTATTCTTTTTAATTTATATTCGTTTATGTTATATATAGCGAGCATACATAATAAATATCGCTCATCATTTCACTTGATATTCGAGTTTTGTGAGCATGATCTTGCGGGCTTGTTGTCAAACGCGAAAGTCAGATTCAGCTTGGGTGAAATTAAAAAAGTGATGTACCAACTACTCGACGGATTATACTATATACACGCTAACAAGGTAAATATTTAATATAAGATTTTTATTATAATCAAAATTTATCTTGATAAATGGAACATACTTTAATCAAGTAGAAAATAAATATCATGTATCGAATAACCAGTTTTAACAAAAAGAAAAGCTTTGTATAGCCGAAACAAAGTACAATTTTACAATGTGTTTCTATTTTCAGATTCTTCACAGAGATCTGAAAACCGCAAACGTGCTAATAAATAAAAATGGCGTCTTAAAACTAGCCGATTTCGGTTTGGCTCGCGCCTTCAGCATAAGAGAAGAAGGCAAGCCAAATAGGTACACAAATAAGGTAGTGACTTTATGGTATAGACCACCAGAATTATTGTTAGGCGATAGAAATTATGGGCCTCCCGTTGATCTGTGGGGAGCTGGATGTATCATGGCCGAAATGTGGACAAGGTAATAATACTAATTTTCAATCGGAAAAACTTATATTTCTTGTAAAAAGTTGCACGGAGAATAAGCGTTAATCAATAATTTTTATTTCATATAGGTCACCAATTCTACAGGGCAGAACAGAGCAGATGCAATTGAACGTCATTTCACAACTATGTGGTTCTATAACAGCTGAGATTTGGCCAAGCGTACAAAGCTTGGGTCTTTTCAACAAAGTGGAACTCGTAAAAAATCAAAAGAGAAAAGTGAGTTACTTAAACTACAAAAAGAAAATCTTATTTTAAGATTGACCGATCTTAAATTTGTTGCATCTTAAAATTTCAAATGCTTGAAAAACATAAAAATAATATTAATATTATTTTAATAATAATATTAATTATTTTAATATTAATTATTAATTTTTTTTATTTTAATATTAATATTATCTTTATGTTTTTCAAGCATTTGAAATTTTAAGATGCAACAAATTTAAGATCGGTCAATCTTAAAATGAGATTTTCTTTTTATAGTGTGTATTACTCTAATAGACGAATCTCTATATCAATTCAAGCTCACACTTTCTCCTGTGTGCGCGCGTTCAATTTCATGTTAATAAATTTACATCGTTTCCAATATTTTTCAGGTGGTCGAGCGTCTCAAGCCCTTCATCAGGGACCGCTACGCGTGCGACCTCCTTGACAAGCTGCTCACCCTCGACCCGAGCCAGCGCATCAACTCTGACGGCGCTCTGAACCACGACTTCTTCTGGTCCGATCCCATGCCCTGCGACCTCACCAAGATGCTCGCCCAACACAACCAGAGCATGTTCGATTACCACACGCCGCAGCGGCGTGCCGCCCTAATGCACCAGAATCAGCAGCAGCCGGTGGGCAATAAGGCGCCTGTCCCGGCCGTGCACCAGCCGCCGAGGCCACGCTACACCACCGACGCCGACGGCGATCAGTTTCACGACCGTACATATTAAGGAGAATGTGCGTTTTGCGACTCGATTCTTTCTGTGTACGATCAACAGCAGAATTTTGGCATTCTAATCTTGTTCGATATTGATACATATGTAACAATGGGTACAAGAAGTAACATAAATATGTAACTGTAAATATGTATGTATTTTCCATGTAACAATCTGTAAATAAATAATATTTTACATAATCTTCAATTATTATTACTCTTCTTTTAAATTATACTGCCAACCGCTATTACACTCATTAACTTTTCAGCAATAAGATGCCTAAAATCATCGATTTAATAAAAACGCTTTTCAAATATAGGAAGATTCTGTTATATTCGATATATACAAATACAGGCTGTTGCTCATAGTGCGCAAGATACTTTTTGTAATAAATGTCTAGTTTGCGCGTTTTTCTATGCCTATAGATATCCTAATATTCAACAGGGGTCGGCAATATTCAAATTCATGTATTTAACTAAGAGTATTTTCAAAAAGTACTTTGTAATTACATTTCTGAAATACTTTTCTGAAATACTTTTCTGAAATACTTTTCTGAAATTCATTTCTAAAATTCATTTCTAAAATATATGTACCGTAAAAGGAGCCCGGGTAAAAATGAGTTATATATAATTATATATAATCATATATAACTTTTGTCTTTATATAATAAAGCACAATTATATACATTTATATATAATCGCGAATCATAATATATAATTATATATATCTACATTATTAAGGATTATAAAAAATATTAATTATTTATTATTTGAAGCTACATTTTGCTAATATCGTCACATTCTTTTATGTATGAGTAGATGTGCCTCCAGCATTTGCCGAAATTAGTTGATTCGCCAAATGACTAAACAAATAATTAATAATTTTAGACAATTCAGTTTGTGCAGAACGTTTAAGGCATTTTGGGTTTTACTTGGGCATTTCGCAAGTCACCTGATTTCGACTTTTATTGATAACACACACACCCAAACATACACAAGCAAACAAAAACACACGTACATACAGACTGTTTCTAATATAGTATATTTTGACTCGTAATATCTCAAACATGTTTGTAGCTTTTATTTTACCATCACAAAGCTTCCTCTATGAGGAAGCGAAAGTCTTTTGCATAGAGAATGGATATCATAAGTTAAAATAGTTGACTAAAAGAGTTTTAAATTATTTAAAAAATATTTTTTACTCACTTCCTTGAATGAAACAAAAAAATTTGACCGTCAATATTCAGAGTACTACTGATCCACACACACACACACACGCATGCACATACACACGCGCACACACTCGCAATTGATATATTACATTAGATAAGTTTATACATTAGATAAGTAAAAAAGGGCATTTATTCATAAAAAAGGCGTAATTTTTCACAAATGATATCTCTAACATAAGTTATTTTTGAGAATGAACTACGATTATAAATTTTATATATGCATATTCTGTGAACGCTTTTGTATATTTCATTGAAATTTGGTAGATTTATCAGAAAAATTACTTACAGGGAGAGTCCACAACCTGCGGAAAGCGGTTTGTTTTCGATGCAGTTAAGGGAGTTGTTTCTGGTACCTAAAAATGACGCCTAGCAGCCGTAGTTTTATCACATAGACCCTTGGGGTCAATATATTTGATCTTTTGTATTCCAAATACGCGTTATTACAGTAAAATGGTACTTACACTCTCAACTCCAAAGAGTAAAAAGTGACGTGAAAAGTATACAATGAATACATTACTCTTTTATAAAGAGTAAAATATTACAATTACTCTATGTAAAGAGTAAAATATTATAACTACTCTTTGTAAAGAGTAAAACTTGAACTTTACTCTTTTGTGAAAAGTTAATTTATAAATTTCTACTTTATTGGAAAAGAGTAAACCTTGAAAAGAGTAAACCTTGAAGTTTACTCTTTAGTAAAGAGTAAACTTAAACATTTATACTTTATAAAAGTATAAATCTCAACCCCGCAATTGGAAAAGAGTAAAAATCGTTGTTTACTCTTTAATAATGAATAAAGTTATAAATTTCTACTTTATAAAAATATAAAACATAACCCCTCAATTCGAAAAGAGTAAAAATCGTAATTTACTAAAGAGTAAATTTATATATTTATGCTTTATAAAACTTATACACTTTTACTTTATGTAAAAGTATATATAAATCGTGACCTCATAATTTGAAAAGATTAAATATCGAACTTTAATATTATATAAAGATTTGCCCTGATAGCACATAAATTACACAGGCAAACAAAGGAAAAAAAGTTCTTGTTCCCGGAACAAAACTAGTATATCTTTATGTTCTTGGGGTCGCTGAATCCGAATCCAGTGACCGTTTGTCTCCATCAGGTCAGGTTCAAGGTCATTTAAAGGTCAAATGATGAAAAAATGGTCAAATCGATTAAAATTATTATTCCTATATATTTTGGGGGTCGCTGAAACCAAATCCGATGTTCATTTGATCCGACAAGGTCAAATTCAAGGTTATTTCAAGGTCAATTTGTTTGTTCTGCTAAACATGAATTTTTCACTGCAGATACCGAAAGAACGGAAAATTTTACAGATTTCAAAGATGTAGAACGAAGATTTCAGGGTAGATGGGATGAAAACATGATGTCAGATTTCTGTTGGATGTTGCAGAGAGAAAGCACGGAAAAAGGAAAAAAACGCAAGAGAAATCCCTTGCACAGATCTTTTGAGGATAAACGAGTACGATATAAAAGAAGGCGAAACGATGTAGAAGTAGAATAGTGAGATAAAAAATGCACGTTCCAGCGATTCCAGAAATATAACCGAGTGATGATGCGAATAGATTTGAACATTTTTGTTGGATTTGACCTTAAAATGAAATTTATCCTGACATACTGGAAGCAAACGAACATCGAATTCCAACTCAGAAACCCCAAAAACATATTGACATAGTAGTTTAGTCCCGTAAAGACACATTTTCTTATTTTTGCAATTTTCATATGAATCCTCCATACAACAACATGAAGTGACCTTGAAATGACCTTGGGGGTTATGTTATCAAAAAATTGAATACATATCTAGATGTAAAATTTCCCGTTCTTTCGGTATCTGCAGTGAAAAATTCATGTTTAGCAGAACAAACAAATTGACCTTGAAATAACCTTGAATTTGACCTTGTCGGATCAAATCAACATCGGATTTGGTTTCAGCGACCTCCAAAATATATAGGAATAATAATTTTAATCGATTTGACCATTTTTTCATCATTTGACCTTTAAATGACCTTGAACCTGACCTGATGGAGACAAACGGTCACTGGATTCGGATTCAGCGACCCCAAGAACATAAAGATATACTAGTTTTGTTCCGGGAACAAGAACTTTTTTTCCTTTGTGTGCCTGTGTTATTTGAGACGCTTTAAACAAGTTACATTAAAACACTTGTTAACGTTGTATGAATAAGTGAAAAAGCGTTTTTATAACGTATTAAGGGGATGTGAAAGTGAACTAAAAATCCCTATCTTACCGGCATAACGTATATATTTTTTTCTCTGCAATAAATAAACGTTTCTAAAAAACGCCATACTATGCCCTCCGTATTCTTACCAGGAAGCTTCAGTTAATTGTTCAAAAGTTTTCATTATTAACTCTCTGAGAAAAATAAATTTGAATATATATACAACTATAATTAAATTCTCAAATGCATTGTTCTCATAGAGGTAATAATGAAAGATTTTGAAAAATCAACTGAAGGTTCCTGGTAAGAATACTGAGAGCATAGCATGGCGTTTTTTTGAAAATAGTATATATATATTATTTTATTTATAAATATTAAAATATATATCTCCTACGATTTTTCGAACTACTCGTAAATTATCACGTTATTCCTTGTTTCTCAAGAAAATTTTAAAGAGATTTTTTTCTCTTGTAAATTCCCACGCAATTTTTTCACGTAATTTTGTATACGATTTCTTATTTCTTACAACAGATCTGATGTGACTATTAATTTATTACGCCATTTCTAAACTAGTTCTCAATTTGTAATCTGATATTAATTCTCATGTTCTTTCTGAACTCTTGCACGATTTATTATTTTTCACGTAAAATTTGATGCGATTCCTAATTTTTCACATAATCACTAACATAATTTCTCTCCTAGTTTATTCATTCGTGATGTGATATCGCAATTGTTTCATTTTCTTATGTGAAATATTATGCAATGCCTAATTACTTATGTGGTGGTTTCCTGTGTTTTCTAAATTCTCATGTAAAATCTAAGCTTTTTCGAATTCTTACCCCAATGGAAATTAAAACCGTAAGTATTTCATACACTTAAGTACGTAACTGTTACAATGTCGTACATTTGCGTATGTTCGCGTACGTTTAGGTTGAGATTCGAACATTTTTTACAGCATTGTACAGAAACGTGCGCAACGTACGTGAACGTACGCGATTGTACGCGTGTGTGTTTTTGTGTGTGTATATGTGTGTATGTGTGGGTGTGTTTGAAGGTGCGTGTGTGTGGGAGTGTGGCGTGTGTTTGTGTGTCTGTATATGTGTGTGTGTGTGGATATGTTTGAAGGTGTGTGTGCGTGTATGGGTGTATGTGTGTGTGTATGTGTGAGAGAAAAAAATTTTTTTAATGTGTTTTTGTTCTTTTATAGTGGTTTTGCGATTGTTGAGCTTAAGTTTTAAGGTTTTTTTATACCTTATAATATCATCGATTTCTAACATACTAAATAATTTACCTCATCGAATTCAGAATATCATAAATCAGAGAAACCGCTGTAAAACAAAAGCGGGTCAATAAAACTTCAAATTTCTTTTCAATTCAGAGTCTTCATTAAAAGAGATAAAGATGAGCCTCATTTGGCAAGTAACGACCGTGCCGCTCTTGAGATATAAGCGATTAAAAAATAATTGAAACAAAACCTCCAATATCTTGAAAAATAAAAGTTCACATGCAGATCTTGGCAAATTATTCAGCCAAGAGATAGTTAAAAGCTTTTTTACAAAATGATTTCTTTCTTCGAAGCAGAAAAGTATTAAGATTCAAACATTTTACTGAATATTTCGAAGATGTAACCGATGAAAAAATATGACGTTTTCGTGTGTAGCCTTATGTGAATTACTTTATAAAAAATTTCATGTTTCTAAAGGTAGTTCATTTTATGCTCTATTAAATGCATTATCACTCAACCGATAATAACTTTTAAGGTATCAAAAAACCCAAAAGCTAAATCTCAAAAATCGAAAAATTGCTAAAACAGAATTGCACCAACAAATTGAACAAAATATTTTTAGTCCGACTTCTTTTAAGACAAACAAATCAAAATGAGCCCTGAAATATTAATTTTACCGTGGATTACTCGAGCTATAGAAGGATACATACATACACACACTGCGTGTGAGTTTGCTGTACGAGTCAAAAGCGAACAAGCATTTTGCAAGCCGGAGAGGCAGACACACACATACGTGTGCGCGTACACACGCATACACACACGCACAGCCACACACACGCACACACGCACACACATACACATTCATTCGGATATTTTCTAAAGACAGTGTATTTTGGTTCCAAATGGCCCAAATCATGTTTTCAAGAAAACTTTTCTTTTACTATTACAAAGCTTCGTCTAGGAGGAAGCATTTTTAGTGTTTATGTTTAAATATTCTGGTACCGTTTTAAAGAGAATAAATTTTTCTTTCATTATCTTTCTATAAAAATATCCTACGTTTTTTGTTTCAAAGGTTACAGATTTTTAAAATAAGGTAAAATACATACATTTATATGTGAAAATTTCTGGTGTTTCTATATTTATGAGACCTACTGTATTACGATAATTCTGTTGAGTCAAAAGGAGATTTTCAGCGGCTATATATATTATTATATAATATATATTATTTTATAATATATATTACAGTCAGACCTCGCGCACTGTTTCAAGTCGGGGCTGACGCACCTGGGCACTGACACTGTCGCGTCAACCGATTGTGTCGATCTGATTAGATTGAAAAGCCAGGACTGTACATATAACAAAATTACATACAATTAGGGTGCTTAAAAATTCCTATAAAATTAGATTTACTGATTCAAATCTTTATAAAATTAATAAGTAACAATGATATTTTTACGAATTTTCAATATTTTTAATAGAAATAGATTACATTTTGAGGTTAGGTTTATCAAATAAATTACAAAATCTATGCAACGTTAGAAGTAATTGACCTATATTTTTTATTACAGTTTTGGGCTACTTCATAATTAATAATTCTGTACATATATGTTAGATAAATTAGAAAGATCACAGACTTTACAAGATTGATCTTAATATATAAATTATTTTTTATCTAATTTTATAGAAAATTAGTATACGCACCACGGGAGGAAAAATGGCTACCCCATAGCACGTGTCTTCCATCCTCACCTTCGGCTCGGGTGGCAATCTCCACGTGCTATGGACTAGCCAATACTTTTCCTTTATAGGTAAATCATAATTAATTTGTAAATTAAAAGTTTACATATATACAAATATTTTGCATGCCTGATAGAGATGCTATATTTTATAATTTATATTAAAGAACGACCAGACCCTATATAGCAAATAGGATGCGGCTATTCTGTTGGAAAATGGGGTGTATGCAAAGGGACGCACTCAAAGTTCTACACATCACCGATAAGGTAATATTTTTAAAAAATACTTTAAAAGAAGCATATTAAGTTTTTTTTTAATACAGAGGGAACTAATATTTAAGTATTATTCTCTTTTGCTATCAAGAGTTTTAAGATTAATAATAAAAGCATGTAAAGTTCTTTTAAATTCAGAAGAATATGTTTTGAAGTATATTTTATCTTTTGCTATCAAGGGATGAATTAGTGTATGTATTCTAGTATTAAAACTATTTAATTTTTTACGTTAAAAGCTTTTAACATATCGAAGAGAGTATCATGCAAGTACTGGAAACAATTATTTGAATGAATATACTGATGTCGTAGGGGATACAGTCTATAATGACTTTGATCTAGGTAACAATAAAAGCATACCCTCAATTTAATTGTAATTATTACGTTTTTTAACAAGATAATTCATAATTTGAGTTATAAATAAATCAGGTCGTAAAACAGATAGGCTATGCTTGATCTTTTACTGGCAGGTGAGCAAAACGGTTTAATCGACAATGAAGGAATTAAAGAGGAAGTTAATACTTTTACTTTTGTAGTGAGTACTCGATATTAGATGAACATTCGCATTATTATTTGATTTACTACTAGATCAGAAATATATTTTCAGTGACATGATACATCAGGAATGGCTATGACTTTAACATTATCGTTGCTTGCTGAAAATAAAGAAGCAAAGGTGACAGATTTACTACACCTTGTTTAATTTATTTGCAACTTAAAATAAAATTTTATTTATTTTAGTATCGAGCAAGAGCCGAGGTGACTGATGTATTAGATAGAAGTAATGGTAAAGTTGGAGTAGCAGAAATTCAACAGCTTCATTATCTTGAACGGTGCATTGTTGAGGTACACCTCAGATGAATTACAATTAAGTAAGAAAACAAAGATCAATATTTATTGAAATTAATCGGCAAATATGTAGAAATAACAATGAAAAATCTAGATATCCTTTCCCAGTCAGTAGACCTATATCACACAGAAACTCGTGACCCACTAAAAACCGTCTTAATTTGCTTCATTCGAATTAGGTATTTTTAGAATTTGTTCTACTTTCGTTTTCTAGTAAAAGAAAATTAACGCTCAAGGTATTTCAAACTATGATTTTGGGATTAACAATTAATATTTTTTAATATACCAGGCGTCAAAAAATATCTCCTTCTGTGTTTGTTATTAATAGAACATAAGCATGTTATAATTGAAATTAATTTTTTAGGTCAAAAATTTGCCTTTATGGAACTCAAGTCGCTGATAGGCCAAATTTTGTACAATTTTTACCTTGAACCGATTGATCGAACAGCTGACATCAGAGTGATTGCCGATATTAAATAAACAAATAAATAGATTTGGGTGATTTTTACGAAACTGTTAGTTTTGACGGATCCACTTATAAATGCTATTAAGAGGCAAAATAATTAAAATATTGCGATTGTATATGACAAACATAATACTTTACGATATTATTCATTGGTACTTATCTCCTTCAAACTTAATTTTTTTTTTTTTTTTAAATGGCATTTCGAACTCGAAAGTTCATCGCCTCATCTACGCAAGCCTTCCACGTTTCCCTATTTTGTGCCAACCCCATCCATTTCGCGCCTTCCCGCCCAATTTCAGTTATGTCTGATTTTACGTTATCCTCCCATCTGCGTCTAGGTCTACCAAGAGGTCGCGTTGCTTTCGGTTTTCCTTTCATTATGCGCGCTGCTGTACGATCATCGCCCATTCTTGCCACGTGCCCTGCCCATCTTAGTCTCCGTGATTTTATTATTCTGTTAATATTTGGTGACGCGAACAAATTATGTAGCTCGTCATTGTGCAGTTTCCTCCACTCCCCAGTTTCCTCATCTTTCTTTGGCCCGTATATTTTCCGCAGAACCTTATTTTCAAATACCCTAAAACGATTTTCTTCCGCTTTAGTGAGCGCCCAGGTTTCGCACCCATACAAGATTACCGGCATTATTATAGTCCTATATATCCTTATTTTGACATTTTTCGACAGTAGCTTTGACTTAAGTAATCTGTTCACAGCGTAGAAGCAGGCATTACCCGAATGAAGTCTCTTATTAATCTCGCCTTTAATTTCGTTTCGATCATTTATAGTTGTACCTAAATATCTGAATTCGCTAACCTTTTCAAAAGTGAAATTTCCGACTCTGAGATCCCCCTCTGCTTCGCGAATGCCCAGTTTCTCCATGATCATATATTTCGTTTTCGATTCGCTCACTTCTAACCCCGTGTTTTTAGCCGCATTTATAAGGATTTCCGCATCTCTCGCCACCGTTTCACCATTATCTCCCACTATATCCAAGTCATCCGCATAGCCTAAAATTTGCGTTGTTCCGTTGAGTGTTGCGCCTAGCTCGCTAGCCTGCATTTTTCTAACAACATGCTCTAGCGTCAGGTTAAAGAGTACCGTTGAAAGCCCGTCACCTTGCTTCAAACCGTCGCGTATCATGAACGATTCGGATACATTACCGCCTACTCGGACCTTTCCAGTGCTTCCGTTCAGACATATTTGAATTAATTTTACGAGTTTTTTTGGTACGCCAAGGAGCACTAGGATTTCATACATTTTGCTTCGTTTGACAGAGTCGTACGCTTTCTTAAAGTCCACAAATAGCTGGTATATAGTTTCGCAATATTCCCACTTTTTCTCTAATAATTGTCTTATGGTAAACATTTGATCGCTCGTTGACCTGTTGCGCCGGAATCCATACTGATAATCTCCTATTATATCTTCCGCGAATGGTGTGAGTCTGGCCTGTATTACGTTTGACAGAACTTTGTAGCAGGTAGCTAAAAGTGAGATTCCCCGGTAGTTATTGCAGTCTGTTTTATCTCCCGTTTTGAAGATCGGTATGATGATGGATTCTTTCCAATTTTCTGGTATTGTTTCATTTCTCCAAATAGCACATACTAGATAAAAATTTTTAGATGTAAGCGCGGTGCCTCCATATTTAAGTAGTTCAGCTGGTATAGAATCGTTTCCTGCGGCCTTATTGTTTTTTAGCTTTTTGATCGCGGCCTCTACTTCTTTGTAGGTCGTTTCGTCCATATGGAGTTCAGCAGTGTGGATTTCGTCTCCCATTTCCTCGGAGTTTTCATGCACGTTTAATAACTTATCGAAATAATCTTTCCATAATTTCAATAGTTCATTTTCGCTTGTCACGAGGTTCCCGTCCTTATCCTTCATTAACTGCGATCTACTCTGAAAACCCTTCCTAATAGCGTTTATTCCTTTGTACATCTCGCGCGGGTTATTTTCCCTACTATTAGTTTCTATTTTTCTAATTTCATTTTTCTGATACTCGCGCTTCTTGTTTCTGTAAATCACACGTACTTGCTTTCTTATTTCATGGTATTCTTCTACGGCCCTATCGCTTTCATTGTGTACACTATCTAATTTAGCCTTCTTGCGCCTTTCAAACCAGAGTTCGCACTCTTCGTCAAACCATGGTTTGCTCTTCGGCCTTTTTTTCTTACCCAGTACTTTGTTCGCGGCCCCTTTTATAGTTTTTTCGATAGCCCCCCACAACCTGTTCGGATCGTCATCTACTCCCGTCTGTTCATCCGTTTCCTCGAGCGCCTGAAATCGGTTGCTAACTTCTACTTGGTACTTGATTCGCTCTATCCCGCTTCGTAGTTTTCCAATATCAAAGGTTTCTACTTTGTTCGCTCGCTTACTATTTTGACCGGCTACTAATCTGGCTCTTAATTTGGCCACTACGAGATAATGATCTGAGTCGCAATCCGCCCCCCTATAGGTCCTTACGTCGAGTACATTCGTGTGGCGCCTCTTATCAATAAGAAAATGATCGATTTGATTGTGCGTGGCCCCATCCGGCGATGTCCACGTTGCCTTGTGTATATCCTTGTGCTTGAAGCACGTGGTCTTGACTATAAGATCTTTTGCGGCTGCGAAATTTATGACCATAATACCGTTATCATTGCTGGTTTCGTGCAGACTTTCTTTGCCTATGGTGGTCCTAAACATTTCCTCTCTCCCTATTTTAGCATTGAAATCCCCCACTACTATTTTGGTGTCGTAAGACGCGAATTGGTCGATTAATTGCTCTAAAGTTTCATAATAAAGATTTTTGACTTGTTCCTCTTTGTCCTCCGTGGGACAGTGGACGTTAATAACCACGTAATTATACCACGCTCCGTCGATGATGATATACGAGAGTCGGTCATTCACGAAATTGCAACTTTTCACGGAATGTATGATGCTTTTGTTAACAAGAAATCCGGTGCCTAGAGAATGCCCGCTCGCGCCCCCATATAAAAAGGTGAAGTTACCGGATCCTAGCATCGCGTTATCTTTCCATCGGGTTTCTTGTATTGCTACCAAATCTAAATTGTACCTCTCAGTTTCATTTATGATTTCCCGGAACGCGCCCGCTCTGTGTAGACTGCGTACATTCCAGGTTCCCACCCTTAAGTTTCTTTTCGTTTTGGTTTGGTTTTGTTTTCTTTGAGCCATGATAGTAAGTTAAACCCGCGCGTTTTGGATCCTGTTCCGATCGCAGGTGAGTCCATCCGTCTAGGGGTGATAACCCTCATACCTCCCTAGAACTAAGTATGAGAGCTTTCTGACTTTGGCGAGGACACAGTCAACTCGTCGTCAGACACACTCGGTTTCATTCTCATATCCTAACGCCCCCCTGCAAGGCAGCGCGCCTTCGCTGGCTTCGTTGCCATGTAAGACCAGGTGGCGAATCATTCTACACATCCCCTCTCAGGGCAGTTGTCATCGCTCCCGCATCCTCCACGACAGCAGGATTTTTGGCCCATTTTTTGTTTGAAATGTGTGGTAAAAGAGATAGATTACAGAGTAAGGTAGAAGAAGAAAGTAAGATAGAAGATTTTGTATAGTGTTTGTAGTTGTTGCGGTGCTTGCGTAGTGTTTCTAGATGAATGCGTTCGCCAGTGCGGGCTCATCACACCCACGCCTGGGCCTATCGGCTGTCCGCGACTGCTTATTCGCTTTATTCGCAGCTAACCTCTTTCTCAGGGGTCGTTCCTCTATCCGCAACCTGAGGACGCGCTGTGTAGTGGTGATAGGCACCCACCCGTCCGCTCTGGACGACTACGCCCAGGACCCGCTTAGGGTAACGGCGTTGCAACAGCCTTCAAACTTAATTATTTCAATAAAACCCATGGTTAACCTAGTTGTGCTATCGCAAAAGTAACTACAGTATGTTATATGTACATTAGCATTAAAAAACATTAATGGCCAGAAAACATTCTTAAAATAATTCGTTTATTAGAAATTTGTTTAAACAATTGTTTTAAAAACGGTTTTCAGGAAAAATGAATAGCGCCATTTGATTCCACAGAAAAAATTACTACGAAAACCTGTAGGTATCAGAAGTACACAAATGTTAATTGATTAGTTATAAAATAAATATAAACAATTAGAGCTAGCCTGTTCCTACTCCCTAATCCAAATTTCAGTTAGGACTAGGGGATAGAGGGGCAAAATAGACACGAGGCCATTATTTAAAAATGTATACTTCGTTGATAGTCCAACATTTTTTTTAATAACATACAGATGTAAAAACTATATTTTGGTAAACTGAAAACAAGATTAAGATAAGACAGAATAGAATAATGAATAAAATGAAAAAAATGTTCGAAAAATACATAACCTCAATTATCTTGGAATATAAATGTCGTTATGATCTGGACAAAGAACTCAACAAAGTGATAGTAAAAAGATAACTTTTTGGAAAGTTTCAAATCAAATGCGGCCGTTTTACTCCAGTTATCGTAGGTGACAAGAAATCAATTATTACACAAAGAGATTTTTTTCTCCTCAAAAGAAAAGATAGAACCTCAAAAATGTCACTGAGTATTTTTCTTCATAAACCTAATCTTCTATATTTTAACACGTTTTTATTAATTCGGTTTCTTTTCTGTCTGTCCGAGTGGAATTATGCACTCGATTTTGCACTTGGGGTGGAATTGGGATTTGAAATTTTGAACATCGGTCAGAACTGGATGACAATGCAATTAAATATAGTAATATACTATATATAACATGTATATATAATACGTATATAATATATAGACACAATATATCAACATGGTTATATATATATATATATATATATATATATATATATATATATATATATATATATATATATATATATATATATATATATATATATATATATATATATATATATATATATATATATATATATATATATATATATATATATATATATATATATATATATATAATTATAATTACTTATATACACACTACGTGTTTATAAATAAATTATATTTTATGTACATAAAATAAATCTCAAAATTAATCTCATCAAAATGTATACAATCGATTGCAAAATCTTACACAAACCAGACTAAAAAGCAGAAAATAATTAATTAAATAAAACATATTTTGTTAAGAAACACGTTTTTAAAACGGATTAAAAAGTATAAAATAACTTTCCCTAACTCCATACAGATTTACACCCTTATGCATTAGGCTTAGGGAAATAGACCCTTTTCCATGCTGGCAAAACGAAAGAAAAACTGGGCATTCCGAGCGTCTTTGTCGGACCGTTAGAAAATGTATATTTCCTCTCGTGCCTGAAAATCTCTGAAAATAATGTCCAAATTTTATATTTTCCAACATTTGAAATCAAATTTTTGGAAAAGATTCAAATTTTTGGATGAAATTCAAATTTTTGGAAACTATTCAAAATTTTGAAAAGACTGACGATTTTGTATATAACAAAATAAGGGAACCAGATTATTCTAAATTTCGAGTCTGAAAATATAGGTAATTTTATGCTCTTTGAAATGCATTATCATTTAATCGATGATATTATTTGTAAGGTATCAAAAAACCTGACAAACTAAAACTCAAAAATCGAAAAACCGCTAAAAAACGAAACTTATCGAAAAACCGCTAAAAAACAAAACTTATCGAAAAAACGCAAAAATTGTTTTCAAACCGACGTGTATAAAAGAAAAGAATCGTAATAAATTAATTTTCTCCGTGTATATTCAGAGTAATTCCACTACATACATACATACATTACACACACGCACTCACACACGCATGCGCAAACACACACGCACACACACAGACATCCATACAGACATTTTCTAAAAATAGTGTATTTTGATTCCTAATGTCTCAAAACATGCTTCTAACATATTTTTATTAAAACATCTTTTTAATCACCACAAAGCTTCCTATACGAGGAAGCAAAAAGTAATAGACCGACTAAGGAGTATCATTTAGTGTCAGTAATAGGTACTTGCCAGCATAATACAGTCACCTATGCGAATTGGAGAAAGCGTTATGACAAAAGTTCGTTTGAGTTATATATGAGTTTATAGATCGTGGGGGCCCATTAGATTCTCTTTAAAGTGACAAAAAGTAATAGGATTAATAATTTATTTTCATAATTTATTTTCAAAAATTGACATGATCGCTAAATTCTGTAGTCAGATTTAGATTTAGTACATTAAATTATGTAGGATATGATTCTTTTTCCACACAGCTATGCAGGATTGTGTTTTTAGTGTAAAGTTTATCTCACAATTTTGGTCCAAAATATTAGAGCGATTTTTTAAATCTTTTTCTCTTAAAAAACAAAAAATTGGAAATCTCTCGTTTGTCAAAAGATAGACCTTCAACTCAGTTATCTTTCAAAAAAAATTTTAAAAAGCAATATCATCCTCAATTTTTAACTTTTTGTAATTTTTCTAGCGGATAATGAAAGAACATCCGTAAGTGAAAGAATATCCGGCGAAGAGATCCATGTTTTACGCATTACCAAAAATTAAGTCTATATTGTACCATTTTACGCTCTAAGGCTTTTCAAGTCTACGTGTATTATACTCTGAGATGAGGTTCAGGTGACACGTACCGATAAACAATGATGCGCACCGAGGAAAGTCGAGGCTAGCTTGTGCGCTTCGATGGTGTTGATGTCTACGTAGATATTCTCTTCGAATACTGCGTGCATACCACCCGGGGCTCTCGGTGAAGAGGTCCAAGTGTTAAGAATTAAATCTAGATTCTGCTCTCCGAGGCGTTTGATGTATTCGTGTACATTGTCTTCGGTAAGGTGTGTATACTACCCTGGACTCTTGGAAATGAGGTCTTGGGCGCTTTCTGGAATGTCAATTTTTGGATGTCCGTTATGATAGCAACTAATTTTTCAGAATACAGAGAATTGATTAAAGCTTACATCGGAAATACTTTAATTTTCAAAGATTTTATTAGGAAATATTAATTATATTTAAAAGATTGAAAGAAATTTAGTATCGTTCAAGATACATTTGTAACCATAAAAATCTACATATTGAATTATTTCCCGTGTTATAGACCGTTTATTAATTTTAAACGTTACTCGGAGGTAAAATTGGGGACGACGGATAAAAAAATTGACGTTATTAAAACTAAATAAATTGTAAATGATTCACAAATAAATAAAACACTTTATTATGAATATACTGAAAGCTGCTTATCAAACTAAAGTCAGATTTTCAAAATTCAAAGTATTGTATCCTATATAGGGGACAGCTAATTGAAAATTTTATTCAAATTTTTGATATTCCAATTTTTAAAACCATTTTTTACCGTTTTATTTTGAAAAAATGCTAAACCAAAGAAAGCTAAAAATAAATAATAAACAAAATTGTTGAAGTATAAATACTACCAACTTAAGAAATATTTCAAAAATATTTTTTTTAATTAGAAAAAAATATTCAAAATTTATATAAAATCAATCAATTTACAACATAGCCCGTGTAAAAAGAATAAGTATGTGACAAGTCTGGCAAAAGTCTGGCTCAGAAAGTCTTGCAAAAGTCTAGCTACGGAGTTTTTTTGAATTATGTCACGAAAACGTATTTCTACGTGCAAGAAAGTAGGACACTACACTTATTGTTAATTTAGATTGGTACCGTAAAAATAATAGTTTTCGATTAAACCTTTGAAACATTTTTTTAAATATTGCAATTATGTACGAAATTTAAATATTTGTAGAAAAGAGCCAAAGATTGAGGTTACTGCAGAAATGACGGAACGTTATGCTTTTGTTTAGCATATTTTGACAAAAGTCTGGGATCGCCTCTTATGCCAGACTTTTACCAGACTTGTCACAGACTTATTGTTTTACACTGGAGGCTAAGGAAATATATAAAAATTATTCTACAAAACATATACGATTCTTATAATATTAAATTATGGGCAATAACGAATTTTAAGTATACTATTCACTACAGTTAAGCGGGCTCTCCGGTGAAAAATAAAACTTCCGTAGTCTTAAGGCTAACAAAATAATATTTACTTGGCATGTTTATAATGATATTATCAATTCATACACACATTTTTTTCAAATTTTATCAAATAATATTGAAGTTATTGAGAATAATAGGTTTATTTTAAGTAAAATTGGGCTGTACGGAGAAAGTTGTATGCGCACAATAGAATGACATTTATGAACCAAAAAATTTGGTAGTGTTTTTGACAGTAAAATAAAAGTGCGTTAGCTGAAACTACCAACTTTTACTCAACTATGTGTTTTTGAAAAATAATAAATATTTGTTGATTAAAAATTGTTAAAAACAGTGCAAATTTGTTAATAGAATCACTTAACATAAACTTTGTCATGGATATTTACGAAATATTTCAGCTAACTAATGTTGAAAATGCTTCAAAGAATGTATCATAAAAGTTTCATCGAGATTGATTATTTTGGTATGCGCCAACGACATTTTTAAGATTGATAATTTAAATAATAAGAAAACAGCATTTGATGAAACATAATGAAAAATATAGCTTTATTTCATAATATGTTGCTACAAATTTACCAAACTTTATTATACTTATAAAAAGAAATAAAAAGCTTTTAATAGAATGTATAGTTTATTTCTAACCTGAACAATAAAAAAGACTTTCTTTTATTTAATTTTCACAGCCTTTAAAGGATCGAAATTAGGCGAACTAGCGTGAAATTATAATAAATAGCTTTGATTAAACTATGAAGTTTTGTAGCTTAAAATTTAAAATATCATTATATTGCTGTTTTTAGGCACGAGCGCGACACGGAATTGCCTTATATTTTCGTTAGCGAATGTGTGAGATAGGATATCTATTTATATTATTTTTACGTGTTTTTACGTGTCTTTTTTTTAAATTCATGTTACACGATCATCTCCGCGAGATCTTAGTGGATCAGGCTCAAATTTTTTGGGAATTCTCCTAAGTATAACAACCTGATGGTCCTATTTTGGGATTGATCCTGCAAATATACGCTGAATGCGGCGACTATGAATAATCGCTAAAAACGCGTTTTGGGCTACAACTTGAAAACTAAGCATTCTACGAAAAAAAGATTAAATAGAAAAGTTGTAGGTTGTTGCTGTTGTTGAAAAATACAACTTTTTCTCTTTGGCATCTATTTATGAAAATACTTTTAACGCGAGTTAACAGGCCAAAAACGAATTTTATCATCCAAATAACAGCTTTATACCATATAACTTTACAGCTATGTATTTTACATGAAAAAGTTAAATGGAAAAGTTGTAGATCTTTGAAAAATACATTTTTTCTTGACACCAAGACGCGAAAATGCTTTTAAATCAAGTTAATAGTCCAAAAACGATGGTTGACATCGAAAAATGCAGTTTTTTACTATAAAACTTTGCAGGTATGCATTTTACGTAAAAAAATTGCAAGAAAAAGTTGTAGATCACAAAAAAACTTTTTATGGTAGAAAATATTAAAAAAAAATGCTTTTACACCAGAAACAGCTTAAAAAACGATTTTTCATACACATCATTTAATGACAATTGCGGTGCAGCACGCCCAAACGATCTTAAATGTTTTAAAGATGTCCCCTTTTAAAAAAAACCATATTCTTTTACTGTTTTCTGTAAAAATAAACAGATAATAGTGTCAGCGTTAAATGTAAGCTTTAGTTTAGCGCTTCGCGCGAGTGTCAGGCAATTAAGCGAACGCACAGCGTAAGCAAGGCGAGCGCGCAGCGCGAGCTGAGTTTGGTCGTGCCTCTAATGCAAGTCGCGAAGCGATGCAAGGCGCGGAGGAGCTCAAGAGCGAGCGCTTCGCGCAAGCTCCTGAGCAGGCAAGTCACATGCGGCCGAAAGCCGCGTGTGGCGCGCTAGTTACTTGGAAAGGAAGATTGAACCAACTTTTGAAACGTTAAAAGAATTTCGAAATTTTTCAACAATATCACCCGAGAGCCACCTTAAGGGGTTATGAGCGAAAAGTAATTTTAAACTTTAGGACCCAAAACTATTTTGAATCTGCTAATAAAGATTATTTGAGTCCACAGACAAATTTTCAGCATAGGGTTGCCTGGCATTTCGATGAGATATTTGCCGACAATGCCTAGGGGTAAAATGTAAGAGAGCGCTGCTGTCGATATCACGTCGACATACGCGCCGGGGAAAATCCCGTTTATGAGCACCAGGTAGGTAGTGGCCTTTGTTCAGTTTCGACTCTGCTAATGGTCGGAAAACTCCGCCCCAGAGATGATAACTGCTCGACAGCTTCTTGTACGGCTAAGTGCGAAAACCCGGTCAGTCTCGACATTGACACGGCAGTGATCACTTCGTGTATGCCCAGTGTCAATTATTTGTGTAGTTGTTCAGTATAGTTACAGTGATCTATGTGTATTTAATATTGTATATACATAATTTTTGCTTTAAGCTTCAAGATGAATATAAAAGACAAACAAAAGTACGTTGAGGCGTTTAATTTCCAATACTGTGACCTAACGGCGAAATATGATAAAGTTGCGAAAATTGGCCAAGGGACATTTGGGTAAGTTATTTAAAATAATGTGTAACGTGATATTCTTATTTTCTAAATACTCAAATAATTCACTTTTACTGTAGGGAGGTTTTCAAGGCAAGAGACCGTGAATGCCCAAATAAGATTGTAGCTATGAAGAGAATTTTTATGGACAACGAAATCGAAGGGGTAAGTTTTCACCTTAATTAAATTCTTAAATTTTGCAATGAAACAAAATTTGCGTTAAATTATAATTTTGAATTGTAAATAAACCAATAATTTTTTTATTTACAGTTTCCAATAACGGCCCTACGCGAACTCCAAATTTTGCGACTTTTAAAACACCCAAATATTGTGCAATTAATCGAGATTTGCAGAACCAAACGTAAGCTATATGATTTATATAAAAAAAGTTATTTTTGTGAACATTTATTCTTTTTAATTTATATTCGTTTATGTTATATATAGCGAGCATACATAATAAATATCGCTCATCATTTCACTTGATATTCGAGTTTTGTGAGCATGATCTTGCGGGCTTGTTGTCAAACGCGAAAGTCAGATTCAGCTTGGGTGAAATTAAAAAAGTGATGTACCAACTACTCGACGGATTATACTATATACACGCTAACAAGGTAAATATTTAATATAAGATTTTTATTATAATCAAAATTTATCTTGATAAATGGAACATACTTTAATCAAGTAGAAAATAAATATCATGTATCGAATAACCAGTTTTAACAAAAAGAAAAGCTTTGTATAGCCGAAACAAAGTACAATTTTACAATGTGTTTCTATTTTCAGATTCTTCACAGAGATCTGAAAACCGCAAACGTGCTAATAAATAAAAATGGCGTCTTAAAACTAGCCGATTTCGGTTTGGCTCGCGCCTTCAGCATAAGAGAAGAAGGCAAGCCAAATAGGTACACAAATAAGGTAGTGACTTTATGGTATAGACCACCAGAATTATTGTTAGGCGATAGAAATTATGGGCCTCCCGTTGATCTGTGGGGAGCTGGATGTATCATGGCCGAAATGTGGACAAGGTAATAATACTAATTTTCAATCGGAAAAACTTATATTTCTTGTAAAAAGTTGCACGGAGAATAAGCGTTAATCAATAATTTTTATTTCATATAGGTCACCAATTCTACAGGGCAGAACAGAGCAGATGCAATTGAACGTCATTTCACAACTATGTGGTTCTATAACAGCTGAGATTTGGCCAAGCGTACAAAGCTTGGGTCTTTTCAACAAAGTGGAACTCGTAAAAAATCAAAAGAGAAAAGTGAGTTACTTAAACTACAAAAAGAAAATCTTATTTTAAGATTGACCGATCTTAAATTTGTTGCATCTTAAAATTTCAAATGCTTGAAAAACATAAAAATAATATTAATATTATTTTAATAATAATATTAATTATTTTAATATTAATTATTAATTTTTTTTATTTTAATATTAATATTATCTTTATGTTTTTCAAGCATTTGAAATTTTAAGATGCAACAAATTTAAGATCGGTCAATCTTAAAATGAGATTTTCTTTTTATAGTGTGTATTACTCTAATAGACGAATCTCTATATCAATTCAAGCTCACACTTTCTCCTGTGTGCGCGCGTTCAATTTCATGTTAATAAATTTACATCGTTTCCAATATTTTTCAGGTGGTCGAGCGTCTCAAGCCCTTCATCAGGGACCGCTACGCGTGCGACCTCCTTGACAAGCTGCTCACCCTCGACCCGAGCCAGCGCATCAACTCTGACGGCGCTCTGAACCACGACTTCTTCTGGTCCGATCCCATGCCCTGCGACCTCACCAAGATGCTCGCCCAACACAACCAGAGCATGTTCGATTACCACACGCCGCAGCGGCGTGCCGCCCTAATGCACCAGAATCAGCAGCAGCCGGTGGGCAATAAGGCGCCTGTCCCGGCCGTGCACCAGCCGCCGAGGCCACGCTACACCACCGACGCCGACGGCGATCAGTTTCACGACCGTACATATTAAGGAGAATGTGCGTTTTGCGACTCGATTCTTTCTGTGTACGATCAACAGCAGAATTTTGGCATTCTAATCTTGTTCGATATTGATACATATGTAACAATGGGTACAAGAAGTAACATAAATATGTAACTGTAAATATGTATGTATTTTCCATGTAACAATCTGTAAATAAATAATATTTTACATAATCTTCAATTATTATTACTCTTCTTTTAAATTATACTGCCAACCGCTATTACACTCATTAACTTTTCAGCAAAAAGATGCCTAAAATCATCGATTTAATAAAAACGCTTTTCAAATATAGGAAGATTCTGTTATATTCGATATATACAAATACAGGCTGTTGCTCATAGTGCGCAAGATACTTTTTGTAATAAATGTCTAGTTTGCGCGTTTTTCTATGCCTATAGATTCCTAATATTCAACAGGGGTCGGCAATATTCAAATTCATGTATTTAACTAAGAGAATTTTCAAAAAGTACTTTGTAAATACATTTCTGAAATACTTTTTGTGATTACGTTATGCACGTGCATACAAGTTACACATATCATATCGGTAGGCTAAAGTTTCGGCAGCTGCTTTTTCGAAGTAGATACTTTACTTTACTTTATTTCATAGTGCTATTTAAAATATATTTGTAATGTAGTTATTCTAACGAGCAATGAGGATATAATTTTCGCATACGAAATAGTTAAAAAACAATGAAAACTAACCTCTAACAATAAACAATACAAAATACATATGGTCTTGCGTCAAAATCGTCGTACTGTTTTTCTTACTCGTTTCCGAGCTACATTTTTATTGTTTATGTATATAAATAAAGATTTACTAAACTATTTTAAGCATAATGTTGATCAACATAGGGCGTAAGAAGAATAGAAACGAGTTTGCATGGAAAAGGAATGATATTAATAATTTGAAAAATAAGGTAAGCAAAATATTGTGAGGCATAATATCGAAGCAATATATTTATTGTAAATATGAGTATTAAACATATCTGAAAAGAACGTAGAAATAGACAAATTAGACGTTTAATTACCAAAAAAATATTAAAGTTGCCAAGGTACAAAATACAAAAGAAAAAAGTAGTAAAAAAGAAGCCAAAACAAAAGTAATAAACTTCAGCACGAAGAAGACAAAAGCGATAAAAAGTAATAAGGTGAAAAATACGAAGGAATCGTAAAAAATATATTTATTTTTTATTTTCCTTTATGTTTTTTATGCAGTCTTTTAGTTGTAAATAAATGTAAATGTATTAATAAAAATATTTATTGTATAAACTTATTATGTAGTTGTAACTATTATTAAACTGATATTTTCTACAGAAATCTTATTTTCAAATGTTATCTTTATTACTTAATAAATCGTTGATGAACTTCTATACCAAAATCAATTTCACGGAAGAAAAAGACTTAAGAAATATTTCACTTTAAAAACTTTTGATCTAGTCAATGTATAATACAAAGAAAACAACAGCGAAACCCTGTGTAACGCAACCATCGTACAGCCTTCAAGCGTGAAGCGACTACGCGGAACGATTGCTTTTGGAAAAATCGCTATATCTCTGCCAATTCTCATTCAATTGGTCTGAAAATTTCTGGAAAACTTCTTGAAGTGTAGACGAACAAATCTCTCGCTGAAAATTTTCTGAGACTTAAACTTCCTCACACACTCTTTTCCGTCGAACATACATAACGCTATAAAAAGTTGTTTGCTTGTTTACAACTAAATTATTAATGAAAAATATATAATTATTAACTTTTCTCGATTTTATCTGCAGCGGTAGAGTATTTTACGATGTCATACCAAAAATCAGAAAGATCCGTTGATATTTTTCGAAGCTAGAGCGATTTAAGTTTTAAAAACGTGGTTCAAAGGCGCTTCACAATTTTTCGGTTTTCGTTGATTTTCTCAGAAAATATTGATTGTAGAAGAAAAATGTAAAAAGAAAAAAGTTGCTTCTCTTCATCCTCTACACGATGGCATTGTTTAAACATCATTTTGGTAACTTTCGAAAATCGGTCACGTTGACGTCAATTTTGCGCTGCAAAAAGTCCAGCCGAGCGCTCAGGACCTTTTAGCATCGAACCCTTCAATTAGTCCATGGCAGCAGATTCAAGAGCTAAAAGTATCACAAAAATTAAAAAATAATCCGATAGTTTAAAGGTTATGAAGCATATCTATAATATGTATCACATGCACCCCGTGTTAAAGTGAGACATTACATGAGCGGAAAACGAAATTTGAAGGTCCCTAATTATACTTTTATTGACTTCTTGTAGTTTAGCTTTTATCATTAGAACATTATATTTCATGGATATTACACGATTTCTCGCGCTTTTTCTAAATTATCACATGATTACTCACGTTCCCACGTAGCCTCACGTGAACTCCATTCCTAATTTACCACGTGATGTTTTTAGGGCAATTAAGTGAGTTCTTTGAAATAATAATTCATACGAGAATTCATATATCTCGGGGAAAAACATCATAAATTAAAAATTTCGTACAAAATTATGCTACAATTACGTGAAAAACTATAAATCGTGTTAAAAATGACGTAAGAAATCATGAGTTCTTCTCTTTACGAGAAAAAAGTAAGAAATCATGAGTTCTTCTCATGTAAGAGAAAATAGTAATAAATATATGTGACAAATTACATGAATAATTAGTAATTGTGAGATAAATTAAGTGAGAAATTAAGAATCGCGTAACAAATTACAAGAGAAATTATTAATCTTGTTAGGATGGAATCGCAGATCAAGTATGAATCTATGAATCACGTGAAATTAAATCTTGAGATATAATAAATCATATGAAAAAAATATATCACAAATTAAAAGCCATGTAAGAAATTGTGTTATAACCTAAAAATTGCATGAAAAATGATGCGTTGAATTAGCAAAAGCGTGAGAAATCACGTTAAAATGTAAGTACCCAAATGGAAAAATTGAAAGGTATTATAACGCCAATCGCCGTATGATTTTGATACATTTAAGGAAAATACGGTAGACTTGTGTACGATGACGTACATTCACGTACATTCACGTACGTTCGTGTACGATTTGGGTACGGTTCGAACATTTTGTACATCATTATACGGAAATGTACGCCAACGTTGGCGAGCGTACGTGAACGTATGGAAACGTACGCGACCGTACAAAGAATTGCTGGAATATACTCATTCATACGAAAATGTACAGCTTTATACATTTTAGAGACGAAGCAACTGTTATTCATAAAATTTTAATGTACGAAAGCGATTTATATATACTTTTACATAAAGTAAAAGTGTATAAGTTTTATAAAGCATAAATATATAAATTTACTCTTTAGTAAATTACGATTCTTACTCTTTTCGAATTGTGGGGTTATGTTTTATATTTTTATAAAGTAGAAATTTATAACGTTATTCTTTATTAAAGAGTAAACAACGATTTTTACTCTTTTCCAATTGCGGGGTTGAGATTTATACTTTTATAAAGTATAAATGTTTAAGTTTACTCTTTACTAAAGAGTAAACTTCAAGGTTTACTCTTTTCAAGGTTTACTCTTTTCCAATAAAGTAGAAATTTATAAATTAACTTTTTACAAAAGAGTAAAGTTCAAGTTTTACTCTTTACAAAGAGTAGTTATAATATTTTACTCTTTACATAGAGTAATTGTAATATTTTACTCTTTATAAAAGAGTAATGTATTCATTGTATACTTTTCACGTCACTTTTTACTCTTTGGAGTTGAGAGTGTAAGTACCATTTTACTGTAATAACGCGTATTTGGAATACAAAAGATCAAATATATTGACCCCAAGGGTCTATGTGATAAAACTACGACTGCTAGGCGTCATTTTTAGGTACCAGAAACAACTCCCTTAACTGCATCGAAAACAAACCGCTTTCCGCAGGTTGTGGACTCTCCCTGTAAGTAATTTTTCTGATAAATCTACCAAATTTCAATGAAATATACAAAAGCGTTCATAGTTATGGTGATCACAAAATGTGATCACAGAACATGCATATATAAAATTTATAATCGTAGTTCATTCTCAAAAATAACTTATGTTAGAGATATCATTTGTGAAAAATTACGCCTTTTTTATGAATAAATGCCCTTTTTTACTTATCTAATGTATAAACTTATCTAATGTAATATATCAATTGCGAGTGTGTGCGCGTGTGTATGTGCATGCGTGTGTGTGTGTGTGTGGATCAGTAGTACTCTGAATATTGACGGTCAAATTTTTTTGTTTCATTCAAGGAAGTGAGTAAAAAATATTTTTTAAATAATTTAAAACTCTTTTAGTCAACTATTTTAACTTATGATATCCATTCTCTATGCAAAAGACTTTCGCTTCCTCATAGAGGAAGCTTTGTGATGGTAAAATAAAAGCTACAAACATGTTTGAGATATTACGAGTCAAAATATACTATATTAGAAACAGTCTGTATGTACGTGTGTTTTTGTTTGCTTGTGTATGTTTGGGTGTGTGTGTTATCAATAAAAGTCGAAATCAGGTGACTTGCGAAATGCCCAAGTAAAACCCAAAATGCCTTAAACGTTCTGCACAAACTGAATTGTCTAAAATTATTAATTATTTGTTTAGTCATTTGGCGAATCAACTAATTTCGGCAAATGCTGGAGGCACATCTACTCATACATAAAAGAATGTGACGATATTAGCAAAATGTAGCTTCAAATAATAAATAATTAATATTTTTTATAATCCTTAATAATGTAGATATATATAATTATATATTATGATTCGCGATTATATATAAATGTATATAATTGTGCTTTATTATATAAAGACAAAAGTTATATATGATTATATATAATTATATATAACTCATTTTTACCCGGGCTCCTTTTACGGTACATATATTTTAGAAATGAATTTTAGAAATGAATTTCAGAAAAGTATTTCAGAAAAGTATTTCAGAAAAGTATTTCAGAAATGTAATTACAAAGTACTTTTTGAAAATACTCTTAGTTAAATACATGAATTTGAATATTGCCGACCCCTGTTGAATATTAGGAATCTATAGGCATAGAAAAACGCGCAAACTAGACATTTATTACAAAAAGTATCTTGCGCACTATGAGCAACAGCCTGTATTTGTATATATCGAATATAACAGAATCTTCCTATATTTGAAAAGCGTTTTTATTAAATCGATGATTTTAGGCATCTTTTTGCTGAAAAGTTAATGAGTGTAATAGCGGTTGGCAGTATAATTTAAAAGAAGAGTAATAATAATTGAAGATTATGTAAAATATTATTTATTTACAGATTGTTACATGGAAAATACATACATATTTACAGTTACATATTTATGTTACTTCTTGTACCCATTGTTACATATGTATCAATATCGAACAAGATTAGAATGCCAAAATTCTGCTGTTGATCGTACACAGAAAGAATCGAGTCGCAAAACGCACATTCTCCTTAATATGTACGGTCGTGAAACTGATCGCCGTCGGCGTCGGTGGTGTAGCGTGGCCTCGGCGGCTGGTGCACGGCCGGGACAGGCGCCTTATTGCCCACCGGCTGCTGCTGATTCTGGTGCATTAGGGCGGCACGCCGCTGCGGCGTGTGGTAATCGAACATGCTCTGGTTGTGTTGGGCGAGCATCTTGGTGAGGTCGCAGGGCATGGGATCGGACCAGAAGAAGTCGTGGTTCAGAGCGCCGTCAGAGTTGATGCGCTGGCTCGGGTCGAGGGTGAGCAGCTTGTCAAGGAGGTCGCACGCGTAGCGGTCCCTGATGAAGGGCTTGAGACGCTCGACCACCTGAAAAATATTGGAAACGATGTAAATTTATTAACATGAAATTGAACGCGCGCACACAGGAGAAAGTGTGAGCTTGAATTGATATAGAGATTCGTCTATTAGAGTAATACACACTATAAAAAGAAAATCTCATTTTAAGATTGACCGATCTTAAATTTGTTGCATCTTAAAATTTCAAATGCTTGAAAAACATAAAGATAATATTAATATTAAAATAAAAAAAATTAATAATTAATATTAAAATAATTAATATTATTATTAAAATAATATTAATATTATTTTTATGTTTTTCAAGCATTTGAAATTTTAAGATGCAACAAATTTAAGATCGGTCAATCTTAAAATAAGATTTTCTTTTTGTAGTTTAAGTAACTCACTTTTCTCTTTTGATTTTTTACGAGTTCCACTTTGTTGAAAAGACCCAAGCTTTGTACGCTTGGCCAAATCTCAGCTGTTATAGAACCACATAGTTGTGAAATGACGTTCAATTGCATCTGCTCTGTTCTGCCCTGTAGAATTGGTGACCTATATGAAATAAAAATTATTGATTAACGCTTATACTCCGTGCAACTTTTTACAAGAAATATAAGTTTTTCCGATTGAAAATTAGTATTATTACCTTGTCCACATTTCGGCCATGATACATCCAGCTCCCCACAGATCAACGGGAGGCCCATAATTTCTATCGCCTAACAATAATTCTGGTGGTCTATACCATAAAGTCACTACCTTATTTGTGTACCTATTTGGCTTGCCCTCTTCTCTTATGCTGAAGGCGCGAGCCAAACCGAAATCGGCTAGTTTTAAGACGCCATTTTTATTTATTAGCACGTTTGCGGTTTTCAGATCTCTGTGAAGAATCTGAAAATAGAAACACATTGTAAAATTGTACTTTGTTTCGGCTATACAAAGCTTTTCTTTTTGTTAAAACTGGTTATTCGATACATGATATTTATTTTCTACTTGATTAAAGTATGTTCCATTTATCAAGATAAATTTTGATTATAATAAAAATCTTATATTAAATATTTACCTTGTTAGCGTGTATATAGTACAATCCGTCGAGTAGTTGGTACATCACTTTTTTAATTTCACCCAAGCTGAATCTGACTTTCGCGTTTGACAACAAGCCCGCAAGATCATGCTCACAAAACTCGAATATCAAGTGAAATGATGAGCGATATTTATTATGTATGCTCGCTATATATAACATAAACGAATATAAATTAAAAAGAATAAATGTTCACAAAAATAACTTTTTTTATATAAATCATATAGCTTACGTTTGGTTCTGCAAATCTCGATTAATTGCACAATATTTGGGTGTTTTAAAAGTCGCAAAATTTGGAGTTCGCGTAGGGCCGTTATTGGAAACTGTAAATAAAAAAATTATTGGTTTATTTACAATTCAAAATTATAATTTAACGCAAATTTTGTTTCATTGCAAAATTTAAGAATTTAATTAAGGTGAAAACTTACCCCTTCGATTTCGTTGTCCATAAAAATTCTCTTCATAGCTACAATCTTATTTGGGCATTCACGGTCTCTTGCCTTGAAAACCTCCCTACAGTAAAAGTGAATTATTTGAGTATTTAGAAAATAAGAATATCACGTTACACATTATTTTAAATAACTTACCCAAATGTCCCTTGGCCAATTTTCGCAACTTTATCATATTTCGCCGTTAGGTCACAGTATTGGAAATTAAACGCCTCAACGTACTTTTGTTTGTCTTTTATATTCATCTTGAAGCTTAAAGCAAAAATTATGTATATACAATATTAAATACACATAGATCACTGTAACTATACTGAACAACTACACAAATAATTGACACTGGGCATACACGAAGTGATCACTGCCGTGTCAATGTCGAGACTGACCGGGTTTTCGCACTTAGCCGTACAAAAAGCTGTCGAGCAGTTATCATCTCTGGGGCGGAGTTTTCCGACCATTAGCAGAGTCGAAACTGAACAAAGGCCACTACCTACCTGGTGCTCATAAACGGGATTTTCCCCGGCGCGTATGTCGACGTGATATCGACAGCAGCGCTCTCTTACATTTTACCCCTAGGCATTGTCGGCAAATATCTCATCGAAATGCCAGGCAACCCTATGCTGAAAATTTGTCTGTGGACTCAAATAATCTTTATTAGCAGATTCAAAATAGTTTTGGGTCCTAAAGTTTAAAATTACTTTTCGCTCATAACCCCTTAAGGTGGCTCTCGGGTGATATTGTTGAAAAATTTCGAAATTCTTTTAACGTTTCAAAGGTTGGTTCAATCTTCCTTTCCAAGTAACTAGCGCGCCACACGCGGCTTTCGGCCGCATGTGACTTGCCTGCTCAGGAGCTTGCGCGAAGCGCTCGCTCTTGAGCTCCTCCGCGCCTTGCATCGCTTCGCGACTTGCATTAGAGGCACGACCAAACTCAGCTCGCGCTGCGCGCTCGCCTTGCTTACGCTGTGCGTTCGCTTAATTGCCTGACACTCGCGCGAAGCGCTAAACTAAAGCTTACATTTAACGCTGACACTATTATCTGTTTATTTTTACAGAAAACAGTAAAAGAATATGGTTTTTTTTAAAAGGGGACATCTTTAAAACATTTAAGATCGTTTGGGCGTGCTGCACCGCAATTGTCATTAAATGATGTGTATGAAAAATCGTTTTTTAAGCTGTTTCTGGTGTAAAAGCATTTTTTTTTAATATTTTCTACCATAAAAAGTTTTTTTGTGATCTACAACTTTTTCTTGCAATTTTTTTACGTAAAATGCATACCTGCAAAGTTTTATAGTAAAAAACTGCATTTTTCGATGTCAACCATCGTTTTTGGACTATTAACTTGATTTAAAAGCATTTTCGCGTCTTGGTGTCAAGAAAAAATGTATTTTTCAAATATCTACAACTTTTCCATTTAACTTTTTCATGTAAAATACATAGCTGTAAAGTTATATGGTATAAAGCTGTTATTTGGATGATAAAATTCGTTTTTGGCCTGTTACCTCGCGTTAAAAGTATTTTCATAAATAGATGCCAAAGAGAAAAAGTTGTATTTTTCAACAACAGCAACAACCTACAACTTTTCTATTTAACCTTTTTTTCGTAGAATGCTTAGTTTTCAAGTTATAGCCCAAAACGCGTTTTTAGCGATTATTCATAGTCGCCGCATTCAGCGTATATTTGCAGGATCAATCCCAAAATAGGACCATCAGGTTGTTATACTTAGGAGAGTTCCCAAAAAATTTGAGCCTGATCCACTAAGATCTCGCGGAGATGATCGTGTAACATGAATTTAAAAAAAAGACACGTAAAAACACGTAAAAATAATATAAATAGATATCCTATCTCACACATTCGCTAACGAAAATATAAGGCAATTCCGTGTGGCGCTCGTGCCTAAAAACAGCAATATAATGATATTTTAAATTTTAAGCTACAAAACTTCATAGTTTATTCAAAGCTATTTATTATAATTTCACGCTAGTTCGCCTAATTTCGATCCTTTAAAGGCTGTAAAAATTAAATAAAAGAAAGTCTTTTTTATTGTTCAGGTTAGAAATAAACTATACATTCTATTAAAAGCTTTTTATTTCTTTTTATAAGTATAATAAAGTTTGGTAAATTTGTACAACATATTATGAAATAAAGCTATATTTTTCATTATGTTTCTTCAAATGCTGTTTTCTTATTATTTAAATTATCAATCTTAAAAATGTCGTTGGCGCATACCAAAATAATCAATCTTGATGAAACTTTTATGATACATTCTTTGAAGCATTTTCAACATTAGTTAGCTGAAATATTTCGTAAATATCCATGACAAAGTTTATGTTAAGTGATTCTATTAACAAATTTGCACTGTTTTTAACAATTTTTAATCAACAAATATTTATTATTTTTCAAAAACACGTAGTTGAGTAAAAGTTGGTAGTTTCAGCTAACGCACTTTTATTTTACTGTCAAAAACACTACCAAATTTTTTGGTTCATAAATGTCATTCTATTGTGCGCATACAACTTTCTCCGTACAGCCCAATTTTACTTAAAATAAACCTATTATTCTCAATAACTTCAATATTATTTGATAAAATTTGAAAAAAATGTGTGTATGAATTGATAATATCATTATAAACATGCCAAGTAAATATTATTTTGTTAGCCTTAAGACTACGGAAGTTTTATTTTTCACCGGAGAGCCCGCTTAACTGTAGTGAATAGTATACTTAAAATTCGTTATTGCCCATAATTTAATATTATAAGAATCGTATATGTTTTGTAGAATAATTTTTATATATTTCCTTAGCCTCCAGTGTAAAACAATAAGTCTGTGACAAGTCTGGTAAAAGTCTGGCATAAGAGGCGATCCCAGACTTTTGTCAAAATATGCTAAACAAAAGCATAACGTTCCGTCATTTCTGCAGTAACCTCAATCTTTGGCTCTTTTCTACAAATATTTAAATTTCGTACATAATTGCAATATTTAAAAAAATGTTTCAAAGGTTTAATCGAAAACTATTATTTTTACGGTACCAATCTAAATTAACAATAAGTGTAGTGTCCTACTTTCTTGCACGTAGAAATACGTTTTCGTGACATAATTCAAAAAAACTCCGTAGCTAGACTTTTGCAAGACTTTCTGAGCCAGACTTTTGCCAGACTTGTCACATACTTATTCTTTTTACACGGGCTATGTTGTAAATTGATTGATTTTATATAAATTTTGAATATTTTTTTCTAATTAAAAAAAATATTTTTGAAATATTTCTTAAGTTGGTAGTATTTATACTTCAACAATTTTGTTTATTATTTATTTTTAGCTTTCTTTGGTTTAGCATTTTTTCAAAATAAAACGGTAAAAAATGGTTTTAAAAATTGGAATATCAAAAATTTGAATAAAATTTTCAATTAGCTGTCCCCTATATAGGATACAATACTTTGAATTTTGAAAATCTGACTTTAGTTTGATAAGCAGCTTTCAGTATATTCATAATAAAGTGTTTTATTTATTTGTGAATCATTTACAATTTATTTAGTTTTAATAACGTCAATTTTTTTATCCGTCGTCCCCAATTTTACCTCCGAGTAACGTTTAAAATTAATAAACGGTCTATAACACGGGAAATAATTCAATATGTAGATTTTTATGGTTACAAATGTATCTTGAACGATACTAAATTTCTTTCAATCTTTTAAATATAATTAATATTTCCTAATAAAATCTTTGAAAATTAAAGTATTTCCGATGTAAGCTTTAATCAATTCTCTGTATTCTGAAAAATTAGTTGCTATCATAACGGACATCCAAAAATTGACATTCCAGAAAGCGCCCAAGACCTCATTTCCAAGAGTCCAGGGTAGTATACACACCTTACCGAAGACAATGTACACGAATACATCAAACGCCTCGGAGAGCAGAATCTAGATTTAATTCTTAACACTTGGACCTCTTCACCGAGAGCCCCGGGTGGTATGCACGCAGTATTCGAAGAGAATATCTACGTAGACATCAACACCATCGAAGCGCACAAGCTAGCCTCGACTTTCCTCGGTGCGCATCATTGTTTATCGGTACGTGTCACCTGAACCTCATCTCAGAGTATAATACACGTAGACTTGAAAAGCCTTAGAGCGTAAAATGGTACAATATAGACTTAATTTTTGGTAATGCGTAAAACATGGATCTCTTCGCCGGATATTCTTTCACTTACGGATGTTCTTTCATTATCCGCTAGAAAAATTACAAAAAGTTAAAAATTGAGGATGATATTGCTTTTTAAAATTTTTTTTGAAAGATAACTGAGTTGAAGGTCTATCTTTTGACAAACGAGAGATTTCCAATTTTTTGTTTTTTAAGAGAAAAAGATTTAAAAAATCGCTCTAATATTTTGGACCAAAATTGTGAGATAAACTTTACACTAAAAACACAATCCTGCATAGCTGTGTGGAAAAAGAATCATATCCTACATAATTTAATGTACTAAATCTAAATCTGACTACAGAATTTAGCGATCATGTCAATTTTTGAAAATAAATTATGAAAATAAATTATTAATCCTATTACTTTTTGTCACTTTAAAGAGAATCTAATGGGCCCCCACGATCTATAAACTCATATATAACTCAAACGAACTTTTGTCATAACGCTTTCTCCAATTCGCATAGGTGACTGTATTATGCTGGCAAGTACCTATTACTGACACTAAATGATACTCCTTAGTCGGTCTATTACTTTTTGCTTCCTCGTATAGGAAGCTTTGTGGTGATTAAAAAGATGTTTTAATAAAAATATGTTAGAAGCATGTTTTGAGACATTAGGAATCAAAATACACTATTTTTAGAAAATGTCTGTATGGATGTCTGTGTGTGTGCGTGTGTGTTTGCGCATGCGTGTGTGAGTGCGTGTGTGTAATGTATGTATGTATGTAGTGGAATTACTCTGAATATACACGGAGAAAATTAATTTATTACGATTCTTTTCTTTTATACACGTCGGTTTGAAAACAATTTTTGCGTTTTTTCGATAAGTTTTGTTTTTTAGCGGTTTTTCGATAAGTTTCGTTTTTTAGCGGTTTTTCGATTTTTGAGTTTTAGTTTGTCAGGTTTTTTGATACCTTACAAATAATATCATCGATTAAATGATAATGCATTTCAAAGAGCATAAAATTACCTATATTTTCAGACTCGAAATTTAGAATAATCTGGTTCCCTTATTTTGTTATATACAAAATCGTCAGTCTTTTCAAAATTTTGAATAGTTTCCAAAAATTTGAATTTCATCCAAAAATTTGAATCTTTTCCAAAAATTTGATTTCAAATGTTGGAAAATATAAAATTTGGACATTATTTTCAGAGATTTTCAGGCACGAGAGGAAATATACATTTTCTAACGGTCCGACAAAGACGCTCGGAATGCCCAGTTTTTCTTTCGTTTTGCCAGCATGGAAAAGGGTCTATTTCCCTAAGCCCATACAGATCTACAACGCCATGCAGATTCCTATCCTCGTACAGATTGTCCTGAAAATTCCTCTCCACGAGAAACGTGGGGCGCATTTAATCAACAAATAGTACATGAATAGTTCATCTACGTCACTAACATTGTTATTGCGTTGCAAATGATGTGAACTGCTATGTGAGTTTTCTCAACGACTTCCTTCTACTCTCTATACTCCATAGTATTATGCGCCCCATGTTTTTCGCGGGGAGGAATTTTCAGGACAATCTGTACGCGGTTAAGAATCTGCATAAGGGTGTAAATCTGTATGGAGTTAGGGAAAGTTATTTTATACTTTTTAGTCCGTTTTAAAAACGTGTTTCTTAACAAAATATGTTTTATTTAATTAATTATTTTCTGCTTTTTAGTCTGGTGTGTGTAAGATTTTGCAATCGATTGTATACATTTTGATGAGATTAATTTTGAGATTTATTTTATGTACATAAAATATAATTTATTTATAAACACGCAGTGTGTATATAAGTAATTATAATTTATATATATATATATATATATATATATATATATATATATATATATATATATATATATATATATATATATATATATATATATATATATATATATATATATATATATATATATATATATATATATATATATATATATATATATAACCATGTTGATATATTGTGTCTATATATTATATACGTATTATATATACATGTTATATAGTATATTACTATATTTAATTGCATTGTCATCCAGTTCTGACCGATGTTCAAAATTTCAAATCCCAATTCCACCCCAAGTGCAAAATCGAGTGCATAATTCCACTCGGACAGACAGAAAAGAAACCGAATTAATAAAAACGTGTTAAAATATAGAAGATTAGGTTTATGAAGAAAAATACTCAGTAACATTTTTGAGGTTCTATCTTTTCTTTTGAGGAGAAAAAAATCTCTTTGTGTAATAATTGATTTCTTGTCACCTACGATAACTGGAGTAAAACGGCCGCATTTGATTTGAAACTTTCCAAAAAGTTATCTTTTTACTATCACTTTGTTGAGTTCTTTGTCCAGATCATAACGACATTTATATTCCAAGATAATTGAGGTTATGTATTTTTCGAACATTTTTTCATTTTATTCATTATTCTATTCTGTCTTATCTTAATCTTGTTTTCAGTTTACCAAAATATAGTTTTTACATCTGTATGTTATTAAAAAAAATGTTGGACTATCAACGAAGTATACATTTTTAAATAATGGCTTCGTGTCTATTTTGCCCCTCTATCCCCTAGTCCTAACTGAAATTTGGATTAGGGAGTAGGAACAGGCTAGCTCTAATTGTTTATATTTATTTTATAACTAATCAATTAACATTTGTGTACTTCTGATACCTACAGGTTTTCGTAGTAATTTTTTCTGTGGAATCAAATGGCGCTATTCATTTTTCCTGAAAACCGTTTTTAAAACAATTGTTTAAACAAATTTCTAATAAACGAATTATTTTAAGAATGTTTTCTTTGCTTATGTTCTATTAATAACAAACACAGAAGGAGATATTTTTTGACGCCTGGTATATTAAAAAATATTAATTGTTAAGCCCAAAATCATAGTTTGAAATACCTTGAGCGTTAATTTTCTTTTACTAGAAAACGAAAGTAGAACAAATTCTAAAAATACCTAATTCGAATGAAGCAAATTAAGACGGTTTTTAGTGGGTCACGAGTTTCTGTGTGATATAGGTCTACTGACTGGGAAAGGATATCTAGATTTTTCATTGTTATTTCTACATATTTGCCGATTAATTTCAATAAATATTGATCTTTGTTTTCTTACTTAATTGTAATTCATCTGAGGTGTACCTCAACAATGCACCGTTCAAGATAATGAAGCTGTTGAATTTCTGCTACTCCAACTTTACCATTACTTCTATCTAATACATCAGTCACCTCGGCTCTTGCTCGATACTAAAATAAATAAAATTTTATTTTAAGTTGCAAATAAATTAAACAAGGTGTAGTAAATCTGTCACCTTTGCTTCTTTATTTTCAGCAAGCAACGATAATGTTAAAGTCATAGCCATTCCTGATGTATCATGTCACTGAAAATATATTTCTGATCTAGTAGTAAATCAAATAATAATGCGAATGTTCATCTAATATCGAGTACTCACTACAAAAGTAAAAGTATTAACTTCCTCTTTAATTCCTTCATTGTCGATTAAACCGTTTTTCTCACCTGCCAGTAAAAGATCAAGCATAGCCTATCTGTTTTACGACCTGATTTATTTATAACTCAAATTATGAATTATCTTGTTAAAAAACGTAATAATTACAATTAAATTGAGGGTATGCTTTTATTGTTACCTAGATCAAAGTCATTATAGACTGTATCCCCTACGACATCAGTATATTCATTCAAATAATTGTTTCCAGTACTTGCATGATACTCTCTTCGATATGTTAAAAGCTTTTAACGTAAAAAATTAAATAGTTTTAATACTAGAATACATACACTAATTCATCCCTTGATAGCAAAAGATAAAATATACTTCAAAACATATTCTTCTGAATTTAAAAGAACTTTACATGCTTTTATTATTAATCTTAAAACTCTTGATAGCAAAAGAGAATAATACTTAAATATTAGTTCCCTCTGTATTAAAAAAAAAACTTAATATGCTTCTTTTAAAGTATTTTTTAAAAATATTACCTTATCGGTGATGTGTAGAACTTTGAGTGCGTCCCTTTGCATACACCCCATTTTCCAACAGAATAGCCGCATCCTATTTGCTATATAGGGTCTGGTCGTTCTTTAATATAAATTATAAAATATAGCATCTTTATCAGGCATGCAAAATATTTGTATATATGTAAACTTTTAATTTACAAATTAATTATGATTTACCTATAAAGGAAAAGTATTGGCTAGTCCATAGCACGTGGAGATTGCCACCCGAGCCGAAGGTGAGGATGGAAGACACGTGCTATGGGGTAGCCATTTTTCCTCCCGTGGTGCGTATACTAATTTTCTATAAAATTAGATAAAAAATAATTTATATATTAAGATCAATCTTGTAAAGTCTGTGATCTTTCTAATTTATCTAACATATATGTACAGAATTATTAATTATGAAGTAGCCCAAAACTGTAATAAAAAATATAGGTCAATTACTTCTAACGTTGCATAGATTTTGTAATTTATTTGATAAACCTAACCTCAAAATGTAATCTATTTCTATTAAAAATATTGAAAATTCGTCAAAATATCATTGTTACTTATTAATTTTATAAAGATTTGAATCAGTAAATCTAATTTTATAGGAATTTTTAAGCACCCTAATTTTATGTAATTTTGTTATATGTACAGTCCTGGCTTTTCAATCTAATCAGATCGACACAATCGGTTGACGCGACAGTGTCAGTGCCCAGGTGCGTCAGCCCCGACTTGAAACAGTGCGCGAGGTCTGACTGTAATATATATTATAAAATAATATATATTATATAATAATATATATAGCCGCTGAAAATCTCCTTTTGACTCAACAGAATTATCGTAATACAGTAGGTCTCATAAATATAGAAACACCAGAAATTTTCACATATAAATGTATGTATTTTACCTTATTTTAAAAATCTTTTCCAATTGCGGGGTTGAGATTTATACTTTTATAAAGTATAAATGTTTAAGTTTACTCTTTACTAAAGAGTAAACTTCAAGGTTTACTCTTTTCAAGGTTTACTCTTTTCCAATAAAGTAGAAATTTATAAATTAACTTTTTACAAAAGAGTAAAGTTCAAGTTTTACTCTTTACAAAGAGTAGTTATAATATTTTACTCTTTACATAGAGTAATTGTAATATTTTACTCTTTATAAAAGAGTAATGTATTCATTGTATACTTTTCACGTCACTTTTTACTCTTTGGAGTTGAGAGTGTAAGTACCATTTTACTGTAATAACGCGTATTTGGAATACAAAAGATCAAATATATTGACCCCAAGGGTCTATGTGATAAAACTACGACTGCTAGGCGTCATTTTTAGGTACCAGAAACAACTCCCTTAACTGCATCGAAAACAAACCGCTTTCCGCAGGTTGTGGACTCTCCCTGTAAGTAATTTTTCTGATAAATCTACCAAATTTCAATGAAATATACAAAAGCGTTCATAGTTATGGTGATCACAAAATGTGATCACAGAACATGCATATATAAAATTTATAATCGTAGTTCATTCTCAAAAATAACTTATGTTAGAGATATCATTTGTGAAAAATTACGCCTTTTTTATGAATAAATGCCCTTTTTTACTTATCTAATGTATAAACTTATCTAATGTAATATATCAATTGCGAGTGTGTGCGCGTGTGTATGTGCATGCGTGTGTGTGTGTGTGTGGATCAGTAGTACTCTGAATATTGACGGTCAAATTTTTTTGTTTCATTCAAGGAAGTGAGTAAAAAATATTTTTTAAATAATTTAAAACTCTTTTAGTCAACTATTTTAACTTATGATATCCATTCTCTATGCAAAAGACTTTCGCTTCCTCATAGAGGAAGCTTTGTGATGGTAAAATAAAAGCTACAAACATGTTTGAGATATTACGAGTCAAAATATACTATATTAGAAACAGTCTGTATGTACGTGTGTTTTTGTTTGCTTGTGTATGTTTGGGTGTGTGTGTTATCAATAAAAGTCGAAATCAGGTGACTTGCGAAATGCCCAAGTAAAACCCAAAATGCCTTAAACGTTCTGCACAAACTGAATTGTCTAAAATTATTAATTATTTGTTTAGTCATTTGGCGAATCAACTAATTTCGGCAAATGCTGGAGGCACATCTACTCATACATAAAAGAATGTGACGATATTAGCAAAATGTAGCTTCAAATAATAAATAATTAATATTTTTTATAATCCTTAATAATGTAGATATATATAATTATATATTATGATTCGCGATTATATATAAATGTATATAATTGTGCTTTATTATATAAAGACAAAAGTTATATATGATTATATATAATTATATATAACTCATTTTTACCCGGGCTCCTTTTACGGTACATATATTTTAGAAATGAATTTTAGAAATGAATTTCAGAAAAGTATTTCAGAAAAGTATTTCAGAAAAGTATTTCAGAAATGTAATTACAAAGTACTTTTTGAAAATACTCTTAGTTAAATGCATTAATTTGAATATTGCCGACCCCTGTTGAATATTGGGACATCTATAGGCATAGAAAAACGCGCAAACTAGACATTTATTACAAAAAGTATCTTGCGCACTATGAGCAACAGCCTGTATTTGTATATATCGAATATAACAGAATCTTCCTATATTTGAAAAGCGTTTTTATTAAATCGATGATTTTAGGCATCTTATTGCTGAAAAGTTAATGAGTGTAATAGCGGTTGGCAGTATAATTTAAAAGAAGACTAATAATAATTGAAGATTATGTAAAATATTATTTATTTACAGATTGTTACATGGAAAATGCATACATATTTACAGTTACATATTTATGTTACTTCTTGTACCGATTGTTACATATGTATCAATATCGAACAAGATTAGAATGCCAAAAATCTGCTGTTGATCGTACACAGAAAGAATCGAGTCGCTAAACGCACATTCTCCTTAATATGTACGGTCGTGAAACTGATCGGCGTCGGCGTCGGTGGTGTAGCGTGGCCTCGGCGGTTGGTGCACGGCCGGGACAGGCGCCTTATTGCCCATCGGCTGCTGCTGATTCTGGCGCATTAGGGCGGCACGCCGCTGCGGCGTGTGGTAATCGAACATGCTCTGGTTGTGCTGGGCGAGCATCTTGGTGAGGTCGCAGGGCATGGGATCGGTCCAGAAGAAGTCGTGGTTCAGAGCGCCGTCAGAGTTAATGCGCTTGCTCGGGTCGAGGGTGAGCAGCTTTTCTAGGAGGTCGCACGCGTAGGGGTCCCTGATGTAGGGCTTGAGACGCTCGACCACCTGAAAAATATTGGAAACGATGTAAATTTATTAACATGAAATTGAACGCGCGCACACAGGAGAAAGTGTGAGCTTGAATTGATATAGAGATTCGTCTATTAGAGTAATACACACTATAAAAAGAAAATCTCATTTTAAGCTTGACCGATCTTAAATTTGTTGCATCTTAAAATTTTAAATGATATAAAAACATAAAGATAATATTAATATTAAAATAAAAATAATTAATAATTAACATTAAAATAATTAATATTATTATTAAAACAATATTAATATTATTTTTATGTTTTTCAAGCATTTTAAATTTTAAGATGCAACAAATTTAAGATCGACCAATCTTAAAATAAGATTTTCTTTTTGTAGTTTAAGTAACTCACTTTTCTCTTTTGATTTTTTACGAGTTCCACTTTGTTGAAAAGACCCAAGCTTTGTACGCTTGGCCAAATCTCAGCTGTTATAGAACCACATAGTTGTGAAATGACGTTCAATTGCATCTGCTCTGTTCTGCCCTGTAGAATTGGTGACCTATATGAAATAAAAATTATTGATTAACGCTTATTCTCAGTGCAACTTTTTACAAGAAATATAAGTTTTTCCGATTGAAAATTAGTATTATTACCTTGTCCACATTTCGGCCATGATACATCCAGCTCCCCACAGATCAACGGGAGGTCCATAATTTTTATCGCCTAACAATAATTCTGGTGGTCTATACCATAAAGTCACTACCTTATTTGTGTACCGATTTGGCTTGCCGTCTTCTCTTATGCTAAAGGCGCGAGCCAAACCGAAATCGGCTAGTTTTAAGACGCCATTTTTATTTATTAGCACGTTTGCGGTTTTCAGATCTCTGTGAAGAATCTGAAAATAGAAACACATTGTAAAATTGTACTTTGTTTCGGCTATACAAAGCTTTTCTTTTTGTTAAAACTGGTTATTCGATACATAATATTTATTTTCTACTTGATTAAAGTATGTTCCATTTATCAAGATAAATTTTGATTATAATAAAAATCTTGTATTAGATATTTACCTTGTTAACGTGTATATAGTATAAACCGTCGAGTAGTTGGTACATCACTTTTTTAATTTCACCCAAGCTGAATTTGACTTTCGCGTTTGACAACAAGCCCGCAAGATCATGCTCACAAAACTCGAATATCAAGTGAAATGATGAGCGATATTTATTATGTATGCCCGCTATATATAACATAAACGAATATAAATTAAAAAGAATAAATGTTCACAAAAATAACTTTTCTTATATAAATCATATCGCTTACGTTTGGTTCTGCAAATCTCGATTAATTGCACAATATTTGGGTGTTTTAAAAGTCGCAAAATTTGGAGTTCGCGTAGGGCCGTTATTGGAAACTGTAAATAAAAAAATTATTGGTTAATTTACAATTCAAAATTATAATTTAACGCAAATTTTGTTTCATTGCCAAATTTAAGAATTTAATTAAGGTGAAAACTTACACCTTCGATTTCGTTGTCCATAAAAATTCTCTTCATAGCTACAAACTTATTTGTGCATTCACGGTCTCTTGCCTTGAAAACCTCCCTACAGTAAAAGTGAATTATTTGAGTATTTAGAAAATAAGAATATCACGTTACACATTATTTTAAATAACTTACCCAAATGTCCCTTGGCCAATTTTTGCAACTTTATCATATTTCGCTGTTAGATCACAGAATTGGAAATTAAACGCCTCAACATACTTTTGTTTTTCTTTCATATTCATTTTGAAGCTTAAATAATATAATCAATTAACCAAATATCTTTATCTTCTCGTAATTAAGAATTGTTTAAACTCTTTAAAACTATCGTGGATTTTAACAAAAATTATGTATATACAATATTAAATATACATAGATCACTGTAAGTATACTGAACTACACAAATAACTATACTATACAAACAAATATTTTACACTGGGCATACACGAAGTGATCACTGCCGTGTCAATGTCGAGACTGACCGAGTTTTCGCACTTATGCGTACAAGAAGCTGTCGAGTAGTTATCAAATTTGGGGCGGAGTTTTCCGACCATTAGCAGAGTCGGAACTGAAGAAAGGCCACTACCTACCTGGTGCTCATAAACGGGATTTTCCCCGGCGCGTATGTCGACGTAATGTCGAGAGCAGCGCTCTCTTACATTTTACCCCTAGGTATTGTAGGCAAATATCTCATCGAAATGCCAGGCAACCTATGCTGAAGATTTGTTTGTGGACTCAAATAATCTTTATTAGCAGATTCAAAATAGTTTTGGGTCCTAAAGTTTAAAATTACTTTTCGCTCATACCCCCTTAAGGTGGCTCTAGGGTGATTTTGTTGAAAAATTTCGAAATTCTTTTAACGTTTCAAAAGTTGGTTCAATCTTCCTTTCCAAGTAACTAGCGCGCCACACGCGGCTTTCGGCCGCATGTGACTTGCCTGCTCAGCGCCTTGCATCGCTTCGCGATTTGCATTAGAGGCACGACCAAACTCAGCTCGCGCTGCGCGCTCGCCTTGCTCACGCTGTGCGTTCGCTTGATTGCCTGACACGCAAGCGAAGCGCTAAACTAAAGCTTACATTTAACGCTGACACTATTATCTGTTTATTTTTACAGAAATCAGTAAAAGAATATTGTTTTTTTTTGTAAAGGGGACATCTTTAAAACATTTAAGATCGTTTGGGCGTGCTGCACCGCAATTGTCATTAAATGATGTGTATGAAAAATCATTTTTTAAGCTGTTTCCGGTGTAAAAGCATTTTTTTTAATATTTGCTACCATAAAAAGTTATGTTTTTTTGAGATCTACAACTTATTCATGCAATTTTTTTACGTAAAATGCATACCTGCAACGTTTTATAATAAACAACTGCGATGTCAACAATCGTTTTTGGACTATTAACTTGATTTAAAAGCATTTTCGCGTCTTGGTGTCAGGAAAAAATGTATTTTTCAAAGATCTACAACTTTTCCATTTAACTTTTTCATGTAAAATACATAGCTGTAAAGTTATATGGTAAAAAGCTGTTATTTCGTAAATAGATGTCAAAGAGAAAAAGTTGTATTTTTCAACAACAGCAACAACCTACAACTTTTCTATTTAACATTTTTTTCGTAGAATGCTTAGTTTTCAAGTTATAGCCCAAAACGCGTTTTTAGCGATTATTCATAGTCGCTAAAATAGGACCATCAGGTTGTTATACTTAGGAGAGTTCCCAAAAAATTTGAGCCTGATGCACTAAGATCTCGCGGAGATAATTGTGTAACATGAATTTAAAAAAAAAACACGTAAAAATAAGCAAAATGTGCTCGCAATTTAAAAACTACGTACAGGATCGGGATAAAAAAACAGAATTTCATATTGTGATGGAGGAGATCTCTCATAAAATTTCAGCCCTATTGGTAAAAAACTGCGTGAGATATCCTATCTCACACATTCGCTAACGAAAATATTAGGCAATTCCGTGTCGCGCTCGTGCCTAAAAACAGCAATATAATGATATTTTAAATTTTAAGCTACAAAACTTCATAGTTTAATCAAAGCAATTTATTATAATTTCACACTAGTTCTCCTAGTTTCGATCCTTTAAAGACTTTGAAAATTAAATAAAAGAAAATCTTTTTTTTATTGTTCAGGTTAGAAATAAACTATACATTCTATTAAAAGCTTTTTATTTCTTTTTATAAGTATAATAAAGTTTGGTAAATTTGTAGCAACATATTATGAAATAAAGCTATATTTTTCATTATGTTTCATCAATTGCTGTTTTCTTATTATCTTGAACGATACTAAATTTCTTTCAATCTTTTAAATATAATTAAAAAGTTAACATTAAAAATATTCTAAAAATCTTTCCTAATAAAATCTTTCCTAATAAAATCTTTGAAAATTAAAGTATTTCCGATGTAAGCTTTAATAAATTCTCTGTATTTTGAAATATTAGTTGCTATCAGAACGGACATCCAAAAATTGACATTCCAGAAAGCGCCCAAGACCTCATTTCCAAGAGTCCAGGGTAGTATACACACCTTACCGAAGACAATGTACACGAATACATCAAACGCCTCGGAGAGCAGAATCTAGATTTAATTCTTAACACTTGGACCTCTTCACCGAGAGCCCCGGGTGGTATGCACGCAGTATTCGAACAGAATATCTACGTAGACATCAACACCATCGAAGCGCACAAGATAGCCTCGACTTTCCTCGGTGCGCATCATTGTTTATCGGTACGTGTCACCTGAACCTCATTTCAGAGTATAATACACGTAGACTTGAAAAGCCTTAGAGCGTAAAATGGTACAATATAGACTTAATTTTTGGTAATGCGTAAAACATGGATCTCTTCGCCGGATATTCTTTCACTTACGGATGTTCTTTCAATATCCGCTAGAAAAATTACAAAAAGTTAAAAAAACGAGGATGATATTGCTTTTTTAAATGAACAACTCATGTGTTTTTTCAAAAAATTCATTCTTTGGCTGAATTTTTTTTCGGAAGACAGCTGACCTTAAGATCTTTCTTTTGATAAACGAGTAATTTGCAATTTTCTGTTTTTTAAGAGAAAAAATTTTTTAAAATCGATCTAATATCCCTGGTAGAAATTTATCCCGTTCACTTTATAGATCTATGTAGAATAATCTCGCGCTGTATAGATCTATGTAGGCAAACTAGATAGTTACTATAAAGGCGTGTAACGGTCGACCCTTCTAGTTTTCCATATTATTTGTCCCGATAAAACTAGATAAGCAAAATTATGACAATAACAACCACTTAAAGGTTATGTTTTAAGAAACAGAAGCATAATCTATTATGCTTATTATGTATTATTTTAATTTAAAGGTATTTACATGTTATTCTTCACCTATTACCAATGTAAGTAAATGTAAATAACCTCTAAAGTGTAAGGTTATCAAATTTTAGATGCATCGAGTTTTTGTATTTAAGAACTCAATAATAACATTATGTTACACATATATATTAAACAATCAAAATAAGAAAATAATCTGAATATCCAAATAACTATATGAAGTATTAGTGCTTATATTTATTTTGCTTATGAAAAATTAGTTTCCTTACATTTGATTATGTTCCATCCTAAATACAGGCTTGGTTTCAAAACCTGTATGGTTTATGTAAGAAAAACTATTTTCACACACATTTATTATCTACTAATTAATTTTCTATTTTTAAAAATAAATAATGTATTTAAGTTATTATATATATATGTTCTAATTTTGTATTTCCTACTGTGATTAATTTATAATCAAATACTTTCATTTGAGATCTATGGCCAGTTAAAACATAGTAATTTGTTACTTATAAAGAAAATTATCGTCTACATGTGTTAAACTAATGTATTTGTCTTTGAAAATGTTGTCACGGATGAGCAGTTTATGTATTGTAAGAACTCACATTGAATACAAAATTATTTGTAGTTCTGAAATTAAAATTCTAGTTTTTAAATAAAGCATGCCATAAAGTACATATTTGTACATATGATATTATTATTATTTATATATTATTTTTCAAGAAACAACTACATCAATCAATGACATTAGTTTGTGATCACTGTTTTTCATATGCAAGGAGCATTATTTCTAAATTTTCACTTCTTAGGTTAGATATGCTTTTTGACTACTTTTATATGTATATATTATGCTTTTATATGAATAGAACTTATTATTATAGATCTTATTCTGTTCAATAAATAAATTTATAACCTAACAGATTTTATACGGACATATTATTATCGCGGTAACTATGTAGATCTGTGTGGATTTATCGAGTTTTGTACAGTTAGTACTATCTAGTTTGCCTATAAAGGCCGTTATAGCGAATGTGGGCACCACGATAAGATTTCTACCAGGGATATTTGGAGCATAATTTTGAGATAAACTTTAATCTGAAAACACAACCTGCATGGTCGTGTGGGGAAAAATCATTTCCTACGTAATTTTGTGTGCTAAATCCGAATCTGAGGACTTAATTTAGCGATCATGCCAATTTTTGAAAATAAATGAGTTTAAAAATTAATAATAACATGTCATGTGATTAATCCTATTACTTTTTGCTTTCTCATAGAGAAAGCTTTGTGGTGGTAAAAGAAAGTTTCGATAAAAACATGTTAGGAACATGTTTTGAGAAATTCGGAATTAAAATACACTATTTTTAGAAAGTGTCTGTATGGATGTGTGTGCATGTGTGGGTGTGTGAGAGTGGGTATGTGCAAGCGTTCGTGCGTGTGTGTGTGCGTGCGTACATGTTGTGTGCGTATATGTCTGTATGTGTGTGTTTAGTGGAATTACTCTGAATATAGACGGTGAAATAGTATACTATGACACTGTTGTGGGAGATGGTTTTCTACCTTGCTCGAGGGTTTTCGCACGAGCGAAGCGAGTGAGAAAATCGAGCAAGGTAGAAAAACACCTCCCACAACAGTCTCATACGATATTTTATAGCACAACAACCTCAAAATCGACAATAAAGTTGGCATTTTGAGGTTAGTGTGCTATAAACTAATTTTTCACGGCTCATTTTTTTTTTGTTTTTTCTATAGATGGTGGTTGAACAAATTATTTTTTATTTTTTTTTCGATGAGTTTTGTTCTTTTGGTGGTTTTACGATTTTTGAGTTTTAGTTTTTCAGTTTTCTTGATGCCATAGAAATAATATCATCGGTTGAGTGATAATGCATTTCAAACAGCAAAAAATTACTTATATTTTCTGACTCGAAATTTTGAATAATCTGTTTCCCTTGTTTTGTTATACATGAAATCGTCATTTATTTCAAACGGTTATATCTGTAAAATATAAGATGGAAAGTTTTTGGAAGAAATTGAGATGATTAGAAATATGAAGAAGAATATTCAGTAAATTTTTTTTGTTTTTATCTTTTTCTTTTGAAAAGAAAAAAATATTTTCGTGAAAAAATAGATTTTTTGTCACCTGCCGTAACTGGAGTAACACGGCTGCATTTAATTTGAATCTGTCCAAAAAGTTAGCTTTTTACTATCTCTTTATTGTGTACTTTGCCCAGACAATAACGACATTTATATTCCATGGTAGGTGAGGTTATGTATTTTTTAAACATTTTTTTGATCGTTTATATATCAAGAATAGAGCAGTCATTTTTTTCATTTTTTTATGAAGATTCGAAATTAAAAAGAATTTTAAAGATTCATCGACTCGCTTTTTTTATAACAATTTTTGGATTTTTGAGTTTTAGGTTTTCGAGTTTATAATAGAGGTTAAAATTTTGTATTTTTTAAAACCACAAATGTTGAATAGGCTTTTTCCCTTCTTTTATTATACACGAAAAAGGTCATATTTAGTTTAAATGGTTATATCTCGGAAATCTATGATGGAAAATAGTTAAAATTTTTTTAGATGATTAGGAACTCAGTTAATCTACGTGCTAACATTGATTATATTTAATTTAAATATTTAAATCATTTTAATAAATTACGTACACAGAAATTGCTGTATTAAGGATTATTACCTATCGTTCTTTAATTATACTAGAAGATTATCTTTTGTCAAACCATCAATGATAAAAAAGCACACACTTTTTGGTGCTATTAATTGGTAAGAGATATAGCAAGTTAAAATTAATTTATTAGAACAAAGAATTTCATATTAGAACAATTCATTTAGTTTGAGAAAGCTAATTGCCAATGAATTAATTGGCAGCGGTTTTTTGTAAGCTTACCAAAGTTTCTAGATTACCTTCTAATGTCTTCGTATAGTGCTACTCTTAAACTTTCAAATTAACTTTAAACATCTTCATAAGATATATTTTCGCATAATATGCTTCTTTTAAGATATTAAGGTGTTTATTTTAATGAGGTCCGTTTTACGGATGCCTCATTCAAACACCGGATAACTGAAATCATTTACAAAAATAAAAAGTTGAGGAAAAATAACGTAAAATACGACAGAAAAGCTACTTACTTTTATTTTTCTTAAATTTACACGGGATAAACTTAAAATTCTTTAAAATAAATACGTCCATCAGGTCAAAGTGGAAATGAAAATATCTTACAACATGAAACGTGTATTATATAAAATCATATGGCAAATTATATATATGTCACATTCTATAATAAATATTAAGCTAAATCATGCACAGAATCTTATTACTATTTTTTTCCGAACGACTTATGTATAATAATATAATCTATCACATGATTTTTATGTTATTTAACATATAATATAGTATGGACTTGCTATATGACTTATCGTACTATTCGTTAGATAAATTGTCTGGTTATTAATCATAGGTTTTCTTTCAGTAGGGATCTATAAAAACCTAAAAATTTCGAAATTTTCCAATATTTTCCACAATTTCCGAAATTTTCCAACATTTTCGAAATTTTCCAAAATATTCAAAATTTTTAAATATCTTGACAATTTTAACAAATTTTAAAAATTTTTTGAAAAGTGTTGAACCTGTGGAGTAATAGATATTGGATTCATTACTCCACAGTTTTGTCAAATACACTCGAAATGGGCATCTTGCCATTCACTTCAGATGTATGAAAAAGGGCCTATTACATGAACGTGTTAAGAAAAAATACATGCACTAATTTAGACAAAATGCCATTTTTCGATTTCTTTACCTTATTTATGTTGAAAAATTATCACACAAAGTTATGCAGGAAATGATTTTTCTTTAAACCTCACGAACCTGCAGGATTCTGTTTTTAGTTTAAAGCTTATCTTACAATTCTGTTCCAAAAATATTAGATCGATTTTTTGTTTATTTTTTTCTCTATTAAAAAACAAAAAAATCACAAATTACTCATGTATCAAAAGAATTTCAGCCAAAAAAAAGTGTTTTTTGTTTAAACCGTGATATCTGGGAAAATGGATATAAAATGTTTGGAAATAATTTGAATAGATTATGAATAAGGAGAAGAATATTCTTTAAAATTGTCAAGTCTTTATTCTTTTCTCTTTTCGAGAAAAAAATCATTTTATGAAAAAATCGATTTTCCATGTCAAACGATAACTTGAGGAAATCGGCACCTTTTCTTCTGAAACTTTTCAGAATGGTAGCTTTTTACTATCTTTGGGGCCCATTCTTTACCTTGTTTATAACGATCTTTATAAGTAATTTTGAGTAATTTAAAGTTATGATTTTAGCATATCTTTTTTCTGACCGGCAGAAAGCTTCGTCTATGACAAAGCAATTACATATAAGGGAGAACGGGTTAATGCCGGTCACTGGCTAATTCCGTCACCCTTATTTTCAATAATCTAAACATTTTTAGGTAATAATTCGAATAGTATATTAAACGCAACATAAAATGCAATTAATCTAATGTCCAAACAACCTTCTATTCAGTTTTACTAAGGAATTATACACAATCAACATGTAGGCCTACATTTCTTATAAGAAATCTGGTCTATAAAATAATCTTTTATGCATATTATTTGTTGCTTTATGCAGTTATTTTTTGCATCTATATTAATTTGAACAATCTAAGAATACGAAGTAGTGAAGAAAAAAGAGTATAAACCTATTACTTTTTTGTCATTTCAATTTAAATTACTAAGACGCTCCCGAAAGTGAGGCTAAGAAAACGCTTCGCTGCGCTCTTAGGTAGGGTAACTTTGCTTAAGTGTTTTTGATTGAACAGTGGTTATGTTATTATATGTTTCACTATAGAAGTGCGAGTAATAATGCGACGGATCAAATGAAAGTTCATATAATTGATTTAAAGAAATTTTTCACCTATAAAAGTAACTTTCTAATAGTGATCGGAATTGTACGAAGGCTGACCGGTATTACCTTTTGATGTGGAGTAAATTCGGTCAAAATGCTTTCTTTTATTTCGACTTATAGCTTCGATATATTACATTTTTATATTAAACCAATAAGAAATATTTATAGTCAATGGTGTGAACTAACATAATAATTATTTAAAGTTAAAAGAAACAATTTGAAAGTGGAAATAACAAACACGTTTTCTTAGGTGACCGGCAATACCCCATCCTCCCCTATATGTAATGATATAAATTCAGTTGTTTGCAATAGAATATTTTGCTGAAGATTACATCATGTAGTTTGGTTAGAAAACAGATTGAAATTCATACGTGAAAATTGCATAGAATCTTATGTCACAACAAAAAACACCACTCGACACATCACTTCCTCAAATCTCATCTTCGCGCACCATCAACGCCCTTGAAACCCAAGCTCCATACGTCCTCAATCGCAAAAAAACCTCTATTATGCCCCGACCTAGGCTCCCTTCAAGCTCAAATAAAAAGAAACTCGAAAGAAACCCACAATCCACGTCCATCCTGTACGCTTTACATACACAATACGCAATTCACATGCACAAAATACCCAATAATCACCGGCACATCGTGCCAACCCAGAGTACCGTGAAATTCTCGTTTGTCAAGTCAACACCGCCACCGGTCGCCACTCTCGCGCCAATATCTTCGATCGCACCCTCCGATATACCGCGCAAACTATATACTAACACGCGCGCGCTAATTCAAAAAGCGAAGCCAGATATCAATCGAGATGCCTCGCTTGCGAGCGCGAAGATTTTCAAGCCCCGTGCTGCTTATCTCGGTGCGATCTCTAATGCATCTCATAGCGCCGGCGGCTGACCGACGCCCGCGGTGCGTTTCGCCGGCTGCACGCAGAACACAGTGCGAGAGAGAGAGAGAGAGAGAGAGAGAGAGAGAGAGAGAGATATATAGGGCTTGTCTATGGTATAGGCTCTTATTTTCGGGGGCTGTTTTCAAAGAGATGGATCGGTTGTACGATCATTGACAGAAGCGAGGCTGGATTTTCGAAGGAAAGAAGATCGGTCTAGTAGTCCAGTCATATTAATTTCTTGTAGGGAATCGCTTAAAGAGGATATGTTGCAGTGGAATGTGGTAGATGAAAGTGTCATAAACATAGGAAAAATGAATGAGCTTCGAGGGAAGTGGTGCAACATTGTTTAAATAATGATAACGTTTACGAAAAACAGTTTTTTGGCTCTAGAGAAACATGTATTGCTACTATCGAAAGATAAAAAAATAACTGCATATAGGCAATATAAATACCTACCAAGTGAGATCTCGAAAGTTAATATATATTAATTTGTTTGTTTATAAAAATCAAAAACTACGATAATAAGCATTTTTTAAATCATTTTTAACTACTTTAAATAATGAACATAAAACTTTGAAAGTCTGTGATAATAAAGCCATGACAGTACTTATATTGTGTAAAAATTTCATCAAAAAATATTCATTAATTGTTGCAAAATTCATTTTGTTGCAAGTCGAAATGTCATTTTGAAGCAATGATATCGTTTTAAAGAAAAATGACGTAATATAAATCCTTTAAAGATCAGTAATAATCTGAAGCATTTTCAGGTTAGAACCTGTGTCGGACAAATTTTTGGTAGTGCTGTATTGGTGTTAATTGAACACTTTGGCTTAAAAAAATGGTCTTTACTATCAGAAAAAGTATAATGGTACCCAAATATTCCGTGCACAACACTTCTCGAGTTATTACATATTAATTGCACTAATTATTAACAATGAAAAGTATGAACGATTGTTGATTTAAAAGAGACGTTCATTTAGCCCCACAAGTGTTCAATCAGCCCCACCAGGGGAACGGAATTAATACTCATGACTTTAATTCAGTCTCTTTTTAAATCAACAATTGTTCACATTTTTCGTTGTTAATAGCCAACGCAAAAAATATGTAATAACTGAGGAGGTATTGTAGAACACTTTAACGCCTTCATATTTTTTCTTTTTGCAAAAACCACATTTACCAAGCCAAAATGTTCAATTATCCCCGAAAGTGTTCATTTAACCCTGCACTCCCCTATACATAATGGCGCGCGTGCACGCTACGTAGACTTTGCGCCCCGGGTCGTATTTACTACTGGATTTATCTCTCTCTCTCTCTCTCTCTCTCTCTCTCTCTCTCTCTCTCTCTCTCTCTCTCTCTCTCTCTCTCTCTCTCGCTCTCGGTTTCGGTTTATGTCTGTCCTTGTCTATAGTAAGGCCCAACTAGCAGAGGGAAAAGAGAGCAAACATGACGAGAGCCGTGCAGACAGTACAGGAGAAAGAGAGATAGAGAGAAAGAAAGAGAGAGAGAGAGAGAGAGAGAGAAACTAGTATATTGTATAGCAAAATAAGTCAGCTAATCAGTATTGAAATGAACAATAACTAACTATTAATCTAGTTGAACTAATGTATAAAAAAGTAAATCGAAAGCAATTATCGTACTAAAACGCCCAAAACGGATTTTCTTCACTTCGACGAGGTATGTAGTCTCCACTTAGCTCTCCTGGAGGTATGTAAGTGCGTAACGAAAAAATATGCACGCCAGTGCATACTGACAATGACGCGCTGGAGGGGGAAGGGAATGATGGCGATATAACCTCACTTTGCATCTACGGAGCTGCACGTAGGTATGTAGTCAATTCTCGCCTACTTGGGTGAGCCAAGTAGCTAGTTTTTTTTCTCACTCAGGCATGCGCGTTTGCGTATCACTTCTTTTTTGCGACAGCTACGATCATGGAGAGAATTGCGAGAAACTACATAATCAAAGCAAAGATGTGCGCTTTCGAGTTCGATGTGGTAATGTGCAATTCTACTTTCGGGATTATGCACCTCAATTAGAAATTCCAGGAATGACTGTTTCTGTTTTGTTATTTCATTATAAAATAAATTATAGATCTAAATCGTAGCTTGATCATTAAAAGAGAGAGTAATATCCGGATCAAAAGACGCTTAGAATCAATGTAAAGAAATGTATTTTTTTCGGTAAATTTGAATATTTATCAAAATATAATGGAAAGAGAGAGAGAGCGAGAGAGATAGATAGATAGATATAGATAGATATACTTTTTATTTTCAAAATAAATAAAAAAATATACAAAAAATATGTACATAATCTTCTTTCATAGACATCGTATTTGTTCGCAAGTAAAATCACAGCTCGTCACAGTTCATGTTCATCACATATCGTCAATTGGTCGCATTCACCGTCCCGTAGTTAATATTTAAAAAAATTGTATACACATCACTTATTAAAATACATCTATCACGTCAATAATTAAGATACTCATGCACACTACGACCTCATTCATACATCCATTCATGCTTATAAATACAATCGTACTGGTTAAAATAAAAGTATAAAAGTACAGTGTACAATAATAGTGAATAAATAAATAAATAGATAAATAATAAGAAGGACGGATACATTACATAGAAAAAGCTTCGTATAAGCAGCGTATGTTCAGCCGCTTAGATTTTGTTGCTTACCGCAGTGGAGGGTGTTAAAGAGAGAGAGAGATGTATAGGTAGAGAGGTATCCACCCTAATTGGCGGCTTTAACTTCTCGGTGAGGAAAAACAATCTATAGAGATAGGACTAGAGTGCGTACGAAGAAGGAGAAGGAGGAGGGTAGAAGGAGGACATTCCCGAAGATATGTATTGGCCAGATGTATGCGATAGTCGCGGACACTGGGTGTGCGAGTTTTTTTTTTCTTTGGGAACGTTGATGGTCGTTGTAAGTTGTTATATTGCGCAGATATAAGAGAGTCGATCTGACCGTAGTTGTCTGTTAGAAAGATAGAAGAGTGAGTGTTTTCGGAGTTGCCTCTTTTTAGGACTTAGATGGTAGCCCGTTGATTGAAGGATCTGATAAAATTCGTACGTTTAGCGTTATCTGGGAGGCTGGAGCTGAGATCGCGCCAAAAATGACTCGGGTAATCTTAATCTCGGAGTAATCTCGAAGATTTCAAAGAATCACGTAGAGTATCTTCGAATAACAATCATGAGAGTGTGAATCTCAGGTAACACCTCGTGTGGCGAGGCTGCGTGAATGCGCGCGGGCTTTATCCGTGGCTCGTTGAGAGAGCAGCGATTTTCCTTTGCGAAAACAATGAGTGCTCACGTAGCGCTTCCGGTAAGGTATATACTTGTGCGTCTTTGTGATGGTCTTTTCAGGGGATTTGACAGTTTGGACAGTGCAATCGTGGAATGTATTTTTGACGAGTATACGCGACGTAAGATTCTTGATAAGAAATCATAGGTATTATTGTAAAGGTATCTTTATTGATATCGGTTACTGACAGAAATAATGATAATTATTGTAAATTAAATTTGACGGCGAATATAATAATCATAAATTGATAAATAAATAAATATGCAGTGCTAAAGTGATACAATGTGTTAACTACAGCGTTATGAAAGAAAGAGAACCAACTGATATCGGCTACGCGTAAAGGTTGAGCATGTGTTCTTTGTCTCAAGTGCATTTCTTTTCTCTTAAAAAAAAATCATCGACTTTTTAGCGTAAATGCGTCACAAGAATATATCGGCTAGGCTTTTGAATAAATATAATTTTGAAAGTTTAAACTGTGATTGAATTATTAATTTCTCCTCTCGTAAATCCTGCTTTGTGCCGGAACAATATCAGTAATAAAAATATATATGCATAAAATGTAATTTATGTAAATGTTATAATGGAAGCAAACTTCATGCAAATACAATAATAAAGTTTAATATTCTTTATAACAATTAATGTACAAGTCACGTTCATTTAATACACATACATAATGTTGGTAGATCATTTCATTCATTCATTATCACACATGCATTAATATATTTCATAAGTTTTCATTTGGCAAAGAAAAATTTGGTTGATATTGAATAACATAATCTTAAGATGTTATTACAAGTATTACAATATGTTAATTATAGAAATTAAATTTTGCTGATCAGTCAACTTTAAACAAACGTTTAAATCTTAGGTAGGACATATATTGGGTACAATCACTTTATTTATGTAATAACTTGAAAGTATATTTATACAATGACATTTTTAAACTCAATTTTTAAACGTGCATAAACTGTATATATTTTGTACAACGATATTTAGATACAACGTAAAAATACTATTTTCAATATTGGTCATAAATGTGTACCGGAACATCCATTCTCAACGAACAAAACTCACATTAAAGGTATTTTCTTCTACTTTTCTATACTTTTTGGAAACAAAAATTCCACCTTTGTGTGCACAGTCATTAACTGTGCAGTAAAGCCATTTTTTTACGGAAAAACATATTCACATGGCATAGCTAATTTTCATTGATCAAACTCGCTTTTTTTCACAATTTGGCCCCTAAAACAAGATAGAAAAGGTTTGGAAACCCCAACATTCAAATTTCTTTTTCGATTTCAGGACCCAAAAAGGTGTATTTTTGTAACACAACCACGATTTTCGCGATTTTCTGTACCTATTAAGCGGGCGTAAAGGACAATTTTTTAGAACGGCATTGCTATTATATATATATATATATTTAGTCCCGCTTAATATGCTAGAAAAACGTAAAAATCAATACATGCGTTACAAAAAATATGGTGTGCACCAAAGGCAAAGTGGGCTTTTAGACCGAGTGTAGAGATTGCAGTACGAGTCAAAGGTGAGCTAGCACGAGCCGAAATCGAGTATATATATATATAGGACACTGGCGACGACGGTCGTATAATTACAGAGCACAACGTCGGGGACACTCGGATCTTCTTCGTCTTCGTCATTACTGGAGGTGGCGTAGGCGGATCACGTGCGACACTTTGCTGGATTGAGGACATCGGGGGGGATAAGCTGCGACTCGGTCGCCCAGTGTCGGGCGACGGTTTATGGTATTATCTGTGGAGATAATGGGAGGTACTGGCACGTGCGAAATGCCGTTTTACGAGTTGCCGTGTACGGCTGCTCTGGTTTGGAGCTGTTAATTGTAGCAGATTCGAGAATTTGTAAGGAGTTTAGGGGACGTTGCAAGGTCAAGTGGATGTACGAAATTGGAATTTATGGGAGAAGGGTGGTGATGTAATTTTGGTGGAAAGAATAATAGATTTGGCAGCTGGAATATTAATTTTAAGGCTCTTGTTTGTACTACAGTTTACGCAAATTGTGAAAAAGTGTTGTTTTGTATACGTACTATAGCTCTTAAGGGTCTCTCGCGGACTGATAATATTATGTGTACTTAGTATTCGGGCCATGTATCAAGCGAAGCGTACATCACATACATACTTGCATCTTACATCACATACATACTTCCTCTCTACATATAGGTATTATTACTACAAACGCATACACATCACACCATTTTACTACCTAGCTAATGATAGTTTTAATTATTATAAGACAATTGCATAATGCGGTATAATCAAGCGAGGACCAATTGTAGAATATGCTCGACAATATATGTGTTTTAGTGTATGCCTGTATATTATTTTTATAATAATAGCATTAAATATATTTATTTATTTATCTTGTGTATAATAAAATAAATTTTAGGAGATTGACTTTCAACGTAACCGATTTGCGACACACTAATTATCTCGACAATTTTCTCTGAAACTGATTAGTTATAGTGGACTGTAGATCTAAGAAGGAAAAATTCATGTAAATTTGGCAGTTTGGCTCGCTTAACCAGCATGATCTAGCTGCACGAGCAATACATTCTTCTCAGTAATTGGGTAATAAATTTTTAGGACACATTACTGTGAATTTGAATTAAAATAATTAACGTACGAGTTGAATATTTAGAAGAAATAAAAAAGAATTTTATCTCAATTTCCCAGAGAATCACCCATACACAGAGTATTAAAATTGTTCACTTGCTCACTTGACGTGGAATCACACACACACACATATATATATATATATATATATATATATATATATATATATATATATATATATATATATATATGTGTGTGTGTGTGTGTGATTCCACGTCAAGTGAGCAAGTGAACAATTTTAATACTCTGAAACTTTACGAAAATTATGTATTTCATACCCAAAATATGTAAAAAAAGATTTCATACCATTACCTTTATTGGTTCAGGATTTATGCCCAGCTGAAAAACATGATTATTTGCATTATTTTCATTTTTCTCAAAATGTATGTATTTTTGATTTTTCTCTCGAGAACTATAAATGATAAAGTCTTTTGGTCCGTGTCCAAATTTCTGCCAAGACACCGATAAAATTATAAGCCGGGCGCCACAAGCAATTTTGTTAAAAAAAAATTTCAACGATAGTTTTAGATGTATATTTTAAGATAAAACAAGATTTAGAATGGCACTTACTGTAACTCAGTTACGAGAAAAAAATAAAAGATATTGGCTTATTTTACTAAAGTTAGACTCTTATAGGATTTAACATGTAAATCTGTTTCTGGTAAAATAAGCCAATTTCTTTTATTTTTTTGGGATTTTGCATGAAAAAATTCATTAGGTCCGTAATGTATAAGAAAAATAAAGGACACGTATTCTTTTCTTTTTGCCATTTGAATACTCGTGACGGCCCGAACACATAAATGTTTGTGACGTTATATATCATTGCAGTATATCTATATATATCGAAAATCTGTAAACTTTAAACGACTGTAATTCTTTTGATTTACATGTATTACAAAAAAAAAATGCGTGTCCTTCATTTTTTTATATTCTACATTACGAATCTAATAGACCTTTTCATGCAAAGTTCTAATTGTAGAAAGTTTAATTGGTTTCTTCAAGATTTTCGAGTTTCTGGAAGGAAGGAGGCGTTGCTAGGTCAGGTAGATAAGAATTTCGAATTTATCTATTAACCAAGATGAGGATGACTGCGAGGAAATAGTTGGATTTAGCGTTACCTGAAATGCTAAATAAGGGCGCTGAATTTAAATTGCAATTTGTTTGGATTGTAAGAAAAATTTAAAAGTCTCATCTAGTATTAATGGTTAAAAAACAACAGAGTTCTTGATAATTTATAAAAAAAAAAAACTGTACATCTTATTTAATTGAAACTTTCTGGGCATTTTTAGATATATCTTTAAGATATATCTATTCAATCCTGTTTAAGGTGATGTGAAACCCTGTGTTACTGGTAAATACGGGGCACCATTTTCATCATTCATTTTTCAATTTTAAGAAAATATCTCTATGGAAAGTTGTTCTTTTTGATTGAAACAACAACTTTCCATAGAGATATTTACTCAAAATTGAAAATGAAATGAGAAAAGTGGATCCTCGTATTTGTCGGTGATAGGTGGCTTTAGCATCACTTTAAATACAAATATTAAATTATTTTAGAGTTTTATATGTCATTTGTCGGGGCAACTAAAGAAAGCTTCTTTATGGAAACCACAAAAAGAACTGTGTAAATAAGTATAGCTATTGTTGAAACTAGAATTATCTTAAAACATTATAAAAGAAAATCTTTTTTTGTTAAAAACAATTAGTTTCTATTGTGTTTCATATTCAAAATTATTCAAAAATTTAAAGAATTTAAGTTTTTATTAAGAGCTAAACACCTTGCTAATCATTCGTTGAACATAGCTATAAAATTTTAAGTGAACATAATCATCGTTATTTGTGACATTTCGATTACCAATGTTTTAGACCGTTAAATTAGGTATAAATATTTTTATTTAAAAAAAATCTTGCATCTGAAAATGTCATTATTAGAATTACCTACGAATTTTCAAATTAGGGATATAATATGGCTTATAGTTTTTATTTATTTATTTTTCAAAAACCATAGCGCTTCCTAAGAAAATATTAAGAATAAATATTGACATAATTCTACAATAGTTAAATAGCACAGTAAATAAATGAAACAACTGATTTGTATTATACCGTAAACACACAAAATCATCGCATTCTATTTCTCAAATCTAAACAAAAAAAAACTATGACCCTAGTATACTTAACACTCCATAACCCACCACCCTTCCTTCATAAAAAAGCAGCTATAAACAAAAATTAACCAAAATTACTGAAAAACACATACAACGCTACAACACCCTGCGTCAACAGTAATAACAAACCACCAAACACTATGATCAAACCTATCCCCTCCTCTCCTCTCCCTTCCCCTACAGCAAGTCCAACTACAAGCTCCCGCCGCTATATACTCGGCAACCTCCTCTAATCACAGAGTAAGACACGATATAGTCGGCCTCTCGACTATTATGGGCGGAGAAGCTCGCCGGGGGATGATGAAAGCGCGCGCAAGCGCCAGCGCGCCCGAAAAGTCGCAAAAGGGCGGGGGATGGAAACGCGAAAAACCAGAGGAGAGAGCATGGGCGTGACGGGACGCGCGAGATTCTTATCCGGGGAGATCGCGAGAGGACGCGCTTGTAAGTTGGCGCTGCGATTTTCACCTCGGGAGCGAGAGGATTTACGAGGGCGGCGACGGTGCGTATGGAAATTTGGATTTTCACGAGTCAAGGGGTGATGAGGACTACCGTGCCGCGGTGCGGCTTTTGTAGAGGTGGAGAAGAGCTACCTGTTGAGAGGTTTCGAATGTGGCGCCTTTAGGAATGCGGGAAGATTGTATCTGCAAGTGCGGATTGTTCTCTTTATTGATAAATATTTGAGAGTGGGGAATGGAAAGGCGATTTTCGATGGTTCGGGGTTTGGAGAATCAGGAGAATAGAGCGGTTAGATCGTTGGATTGGAGAGAAATTATTTTTTAATGGGATAGAAAGGGTCTTCATTAACTTCGTAGAGGTGTTAATAAAACTGGCGATGTGTGCGAGTGAATTGCGAATTTATTGCCGACGTTTCGACCATGATTACGTTATTAATCAAGACAAGATTAAAATTAAATAAAATTCTCCTCGCAGGATGGTGTTAGAATTTTAAGGATTCAATCGATCAAACATAACCTAAGAAACACAAAATTTCATGATTACTTTTATCTCTGTAGAGGTGACCCATTGGGCTTCCAAAAGAGTCTAATATATTTTTTAAAGTTTGTAAAAAGACCAAGAAATCCTTTTAGGGTGCGTTCACATACATCAAAATGAGCAAACATCAAATGGAGCTCTCTAGAATTTATTGAGAATGGTCATTTTTGGGAATTTTTGAAAATTCCGAACACTACTGAGTTACACGGTAGACCTTAGGGGCTGAAAATTTTTCTGAGAGCATCTTTTCATAGGTACTTTCTTATAAAAATCAGTGTCGTAGTAACGTAATCGTCAAGTAACGTAGACCAAAGTGCGCATGGATTTTTAAAATTTGTTTGGAATGATTCATACACAATACCCATAAAAATCGTAAAAATCATAAACCCCAAAAAATCATAAACCTCATAAAAATCATAAGCCCCAAAAAATCATAAACCCCATAAAAATCATAAACCCCATAAAACTTATAAATTCCAAAAAAAACGTAAACATCGTAAACCATATAAACCCCATAAACTCCAACAACCCCAATAACCCATAAACCCCATAAAACCCATAAAAACAGTAAACATTGTAAACCCCATAAAGCCCATAAAAACCGTAAACATTGTAAACCCCATAAAGCCCATAAAAACCACAAATATCATAAAACCCATAAATCACATAAACACCATAAAACCCATAAATACCATAAAACTCATAAAAATCTTGAAAATAATTCACCCCGTAAGAATCATAAACCCCATAAAAATAATAAATCGTAAAAATAATTCACTCCGTAAAAATCATAAACCCCATAAAAATAATAAACTTCATAAAAATCATAAACTCCATAAAAATCATCAATCTCATAAAAATCACAAACCTCATATAAATTATAAAGCCCATAAAAAACATAAACCCCATAAAAATCATAAACCCTAAAAAATCATAAACCTCAATAAACAACCTCAACCTCAACCTCATATTTTGTTATGTAGAAATAATATTATTGCTTCAGTGTAAATGCATTTGAAAGAGCATAAAATTATCTTTTTGTCATACAAAAGCGGGCGCAAATCAGCTGTTATCTGACCGGCAAGCGAAAAAAATTTGTTTGCCCGCTCAAAACAAAAAAAAATTTGCTCAGCGGGCGACAAGTAGCTACTTTTCGCCCGCTACTTAGAAAATGGATATTTTGTATATAAAAATGTACGTGCATGCGCGTATGCGTACGTGCGCGCGTGCGTGTGTATGTTCATGCGTTCATGCGTGTGTAAAATTTTTTTAAATTTTGATGATTTTGAAAGCTATTGTAAATTTTTTTAAAAATTTTTTGATAATTTATTTTAGTTTTATAAATATATGTTTACACCGATTCGAAAAATAGCCACAATTACACCCGCTTTAGAGGCATAAAAACGCAAAATCAAGACATATACGATAAAAAGTACGGTGTGTACCTTGTGTGAAAAGCCTTTTTTATCCTTGTGTGATTGCAGTACTCGTCTTTGGGTCGCAATACGCATTCACCTTCGGCTCGTTCTTGCTCGCCTCGACTCATACCACAAACCACATGCGGACAAAAAAGGATACTTTTCGTCCTAGGTATATAATATACTATTTCGACCCTGTAATCGGGGATTAAACAAAAATAATTTTCCGCCGGGCATGAGAAAAAATGTTGTATACTGCACTCGGGAGCAATGAGCGCTATTGACACCTGCGAGCTTGCTGCACATTTTTTATACGCTTCTTTCGCTCTATGACGTTTTCGTGTATAACAGAAGAGTTATACACGGAAACGTAATTTACCCAGACTGTAAGGTCTACTATCTTTCAAGATATTTGATATTTTGTTTACTTTTATTTCTTATATCTCGAAAATGTCGCGGCCATTTTCTATTAAACAAACTAATTTGTAATTGTTGACGATTTTTCTATTTTAATATTTTGAAATCGACAATGCAATTTATGATCACAAGCTAGTATATTTTTGTAATTTATATTTTGACAACAATCGATTATAAAGAAAAATCCTTTTTTGAACTATTAATAACAACGAAATATAGCAATTTAAAATAATGTATTAGAATAAAGCAATTCATATTGGAACAATTTATTTAGTTTGAGGAAGCTAAGTACCAATGAAGTGGCAGCAGTCTTTCGCGTTACCGAGGAAAGATACAAATATACGAAAGATATGATCAACCATATAATATTATGGGGCCATGACATGGTTACTAGTTTATTACTCGTTAGTAATTACTCGCTATTGCCATTTCCAATTATGGTAATTTTATAGCGCTTGTTTTAGTTGTAGCTTTACACGATGATAATAAATTTGAATTTTGTCCTCAAATACTCAGATATCATAAATTTAACATAATATATGATACTCACTAGGTGGCATTAACACTTTTTTATAGGATAAAACTAGGTGAAGAAATTAATTAGTTTTTGGCAACTTGAAAAAGAATGATCAAAATTTGAAAGAAAATCAGATAGAATATTGGTTGAATAAAATGTGTAAGTTTCTTTCACTAATATCTATCTAATAAATGAAGATAGATAAAGACTTCATTACTATTGCAATCTGTACCTACATTTGGTACAAAATAAGGACTCCAATTTAAAACAGCATTTTACCATTCATTTTTTAAAAATAAAAATATAAAATAATATTAAAAACATGGTCAATATGTTAGTAATCTAAGAAACATTTACGAATCAGTCATTACTGTAAATCAATTTATAATCCGCTAAAATCTTAAGTTTTTTCAAATGTTTAAACTGTTTTTCGTATTCTATACATTATTTATACGTTGAGAAAAATTTCACTGTAATTTTTGCTTGCAATTCGAGGTTAAATGACATTTTAGCAAAATTATTCCAAATATCCCATAAAGCAGTTTGCATTCAATTCCGGGATCTCCATTTCCCAGATATATAAGAAACCGGAGGACCACCAACCCCTCCTCCCATCGAAAATTAATAGCGATCTACATCCTTCCACATCCATCCCGCGAAACAAGCCGTATCAAACCTCCACCAGCCAAACTCTACACACAATGCTTCTAAAAAATTACAACATCTCGATTTCATGCTCTCTCACTCTCTCTCTTTCTCTCCATCAACGCGCTTGTAGGTACAAGCCGTCAAGCCTCCCCCCGCGCAATCGGGGGGCGCGGGCCTCTCGCTTTGATCATTCGATCATATTCCACACGTCGAATATCGTTTTCAGCGAAAAATCAAAAGAACGCGATACACGCACACGGCGAGTATCTCGAATCTCCAATTCACCTACAAAAAGAAAGAAAAAAAAAAAGGAGGCAGCGAAGAAACTCACTGCAAAGCAGCCTGCGCAAGAAACAACACACAACGAAAAAAAAAGAAAGCGCGCCCAGGCGAAATCTCGTGCTAATATAAAAGAGGGGAATACAAAATACCCGGCGATATTCAAAAGTGGAGTGCCTCGCTTCTCGGCGGAGGGCCGAGCTTCCGTTGCACCTTCTTACACCAAACTCCCCCTGCACACAGATACACACACACGTGCGCACTCCGTGCCTTGCGTCAGTAGGCCAGAGAATACAGCAGCCCGGCGAAAAAGCTTTTGTTTCTTTGTTCTCTCTCTCTCTCTCTCTCTCACTCTCCACCACCTCCTCCTTCCAAAAAAGCCTTGCTCAGAGGAGGAAGAGGGAGGATATATACACGCACCCGTTCAGTCCCGGCGCGCAACTTCTTTTTGTTTCCTCTCTCTCTCTCTCTCCCTCTCGTCCTTCCTCTTCTTTTCATCTCTCGCGTGGTAGCCGAGATATCGCAGTGGCGGCGGCAGTGCAGCTTCTCTCTTTCTGCGTGTGTATCTCGCTCGCGGTATCTATCAACGTCCCGGGGCCAGGGCTGGAGCTCGAGCTTCATTTACAAGACAAAGCTGTGCGTAACGTGTGTGCCTCCGGATGAGAGAGAGATAGAGAGTGAGGGGAAGGAGTGGATCCGCAAAATTAAACGGGGCCGCATGCAGATATTCGGGCCAGCTTATCCGCGGGATTTATCTGCGAATCAGGAAACGAGGAGGAAGAGCGCCGAGATTAGCGGGGAGTAATCGCTCAGCTCCGATGTGTATCTTTGGTGCATGTGTGTGCGCGTGTGTGTTTGTGTATGTGTCTGTTGAATTTGGGTCTTTTCGATGGGTGAGCGATGCAGCGATGCAAATTTTTATGCGAGTCGTTTGCGGGATCGTGGAATATCTAGTGGCTTGTGCTATATTTTTTAGTGGATGTACGGACCAAGGGATGAAGTATATGTTGGGTTAATTGGGGGCTTTTAGTATTTCGTGTACTGATTGGATCTTCTAAATTTGTATGCACGTTGTTCGCTTGCTTTTTACGTCGGGATTAAGTGTAACTAAAATTTATTTCGCCAATCCTGTCATGCTAGATATAGTTTAAATTCTAATTCAATGATCAAGCAGTTTTTTGCTTTCTCAAAGAGAAAACTGTTTTGATAATTTTTACGGATGCTACTCCCAAAATTATCGACTCGTTTGTGTGTGTATGAGTGCGCGCGTGTGTGCGTGCATGTTTGCGCATGTATGTGTGTTTACGCTAGGGTGTGTATGCATGTGTACACGTGTATGTGTGCGTGTGCGTGTACGTGTGAATGTGTATGTGTGTATATATTAGTATACGTTTGCGTGTGTATGTTTGTGTCTGTGTTCGAGTATTCTGGGTTTGGTCAAGCCTTTTATTGAGTGGGTCGTTCGATGCAGGGTGAGCGATGCATCGATGCAAATTTTTATGCGAGTCGTTTGTGAGATCGTGAAGTATCTACTATGTATACTATATTTTTGGATGGATATATGGTGAGGTTTTGATATTAAACAAGGGATGAGCTATGTTGGGTTAATTCGGGGCTTTCAGTACTTATTATACTGATTGGATCTATCAAATTGAAATCCAAATTATTCACTCATTTTTAATGTCATAACTATGTAAAAGAAAAATTTATTATGCAAGTTAAGGTAAGGTCAATGTGCATAGGTGCTATAATTGCTTTCTTGCCCTTAGAGAAAGCATTATTTCAATAAAAATAATTTTATATAAATTTTGACCGTAGAAACATATAATGTGACGTTTGTGTCTATTTCAATGTTTGTATATGTGTGTGTGAGTGAGTGTATGTGAGTGTGATTATGTATGCGTGAGTGAGTGTGTGTGCGTGTGTATTTGTGTGTGTGAGTATATATATATATATATATATATATATATATATATATATATATATATATATATATATATATATATATATATGTGAGTGTGTCAATGTATATGTGTTTCTGTGTGTATGTTAATATGCAGCATATCACAGTTCCTTAACGACTTTAACTTCTTAATATACTTTTCCTAAATTTTGCACTATATCATTACCCGACGTTCCCTTAAACGTTTCAATGGAATTGGTCAATTAGTTTTGTATTTATATCAGAACTAGAAAAGATTACAATATATATTGATGAATAAATTGAAATCTCTTCTTTGATTAAGTATAAAATATGAAGCTGCAGTCTCTAATAAATAAAACCTCTTATGCAGTATTTTCTTAGGATAACCATATTGACTTGTGAAAAAAGGTTTCGCAACGTCTCCGAGATCGTCATCATTATTGTTTACGGCCTCCGCATCAAGATAATATTCAATCTCTGGATGTAAATCTTCGCTCATTGAACGCTTACTCGTCCCACATTCGAATCTCTCTCTCTCTCTCTCTCTCTCTCTCTCTAACCCTCTAGCGCAAGAAGAAAAATCATCAATCACCTGCCATAATTACGCCCCAAAAGTACGAAACGCTTCAATTTAAGTCCGGAATCAATCATTCGCCATACCTACCTACCTCTGTACCTCCCATATCCCCATTCCTCCTCGATCCTCCATACATACATACGTAAGTGCGCTCCACCAACATTGCGGTTTCTTTACTCAGGGGGACAGTTTATCTCTGGTGGCGAGTTAAGTAATGAAGACGCTACCGCGGCTACACAAGAAGCCGAAACAGAAACACAGAGAGAGAAACACTCGGAGATAAAAAAAAACCTCGCCCGCGGTACCTATACACGACATTCCTGATTTTCATCTCGCGCCGGACGATCTGCGTAATAACGAGTTAGAGAAAGGAAGATCGATCGTGGATCGCGCCTTGTTTATGGGGGCGCCTAATTTCAATTACGTCCGCTGGCAAACGAGGCCTGCGTTTATTCATTATTCCAAGGGGATGACGATTATTACAGGGTCACGCGAGATTGTTTTTTATTCTCGCTCTGGAGCAGCCGTGATTACCGATTTCGATCGGTCGATCGATCGGTTGACGTGGTTCGTCTGCGAGTGTTTTTGTTCGGCTGCTGCGATATGGATCGCGTTTTTGGAAGTATGAATGATGATGCCTCGCACGCGAAATTACGCGCGCTGGGCGTAGCCTTTGTGAATATGTACACTTGGCTGTCTTTTTGTACGGGGAGTACGAGAGTCGGTTGGGTTTATAAATGGGGAGCGCATTGGTAATTGAATCGGCGAGGTATCGCTCAGGGAAGATCGTTACCGGGAGAAATTAATGTTATTGCGGTTGAATGACTTCCTCTTTCGATTGATACGTTCTTGTTTTGATTTTTTTCGTTATAGTTGAGATTTTTGTAGGATTCTTTTTGTGTTTGGTGATCGTTAATACGCTAAAGTTACGTGATACCGGTTTGTTGCTGGTTACGAGTAATTTCATTCATTATATTCAGTGAATTGAGCTGATTAAAGTCAAACAAGATTTGTATGTGAATTATATATATTATGTGCGATGTTAGTTTTTACTTCATAAATTGCTGATATTAAATTTACTTCGTGTTATGGACAGAGAAATTTTGGTTTTTATTCCGTACAAACTTCAATGCACAACTTAAATAATACGTACTATAAAAAAATAAACACATTTATTAATTCTTACAATTACAATTTTGTAGTTTCTTCTTCTGAATGTGTTTTTTCATTAATTGTGTACAATTTATTAAAAGTTATAAAAATAATACCTTTTTAAAATCTTGAAGAAATTCAGATTCTCAGAGATTATTTTAGTGCCAAATACAATTTTAACTAATGATACAAATTTAATAATGTTTTGTATTTAAATAAAAGATTATAGTATTTATATATTTTGAATATTCATGATTTTGGTAGTGATGATAGCCACCGTCAAAAAATGACAAAAACCTTAAAAACTGACATCTCCTTTCAAGAAGATGCTATACTTTACAACAACCAGACTATATCAGTGAATTTCTCATGAAAAGTTAGACGCTCGATTTCTGGGGCTGCAATGGATACTTGGGACTTTTTCGAAAAGGGTAAATTCTTCACACGAGTATAAATTTACATTAAAAAATGTTGTTATCAAGAACTAAAAATACTAATTATTATTTCAGATTTAAGATATGTGTTGCGCCCTAAAGAAGTTTCATTTTTTAATCCATCGTTCTTTCTAAGTGCTATATTCATTTATAGAATTTACAACATGCTCACCCTTGTATTTCCAAAACATACTTCAACTTGAAAACCAATTGTAAATTTCGTACTTCAGTCACGAGCTCATTTGTTGATACATTTCGACTTCATTCGAAAACATTGCAAAACAGCACAACAATCTCTCCCATATCCCCTCGCAATGCCCAAAGCTACCACCTCAGAATCGTCCACCTGCAGTCATCGTCCTCGAAACCACCCTCGAAACTCCTCGTCCCTCTCTCTCTCTCTCTTAAAAAACCATGCCACCGCGCGCCAAAAACAAAAGACCCCGTCCCCGAAAACCCCCGCATCAATCCGATCTGCGATCGATCGATAACCCGGTGTATATACAACCATTATAATACCCGCCAGAAGCCGTCGTCCGCCGAGATAATGAAGAAATCGCGATCGCGGTGTCCTCGTCCGATCCACGACAATCTCTCGCTCTCTCGGCGAGGCAGAGACGGAGACAGTCCGAGCGTATCAGCGAGTATATACATTCGCGAGGAGCTGCTACGCACACACAAACGCTAAATGATTTACCAAACGATAAATCCTCCTCGGGGGCCTCCTCGCGAGAGAGAGAGATACGATCGAGAGTCGCTGCTGCCTGGGAACCCGCGCTCTCGTCCTCCCCCTTTTTTCGCCGTTGTTGCTCCCGACGTCGTCGATTCTCTCCCGAGAGAGCGAGAGAGAGAGAGAGAGAGTCTTTCTTTTGTGTGCGCGCTCGAGGAGAGAGAGACAAACGCCTTTTCGAGAGTATGCGCATAAATAAGAAGCTGCGCTCGCGCTCGCGGTGCACCCTGAGATTTCATTCTTCTTCTTCCTCTTCTTCTTTCAAGTTCTGTCTCGCTCTCCTTTTTCCGTGCGTATCGCGGTCTCCTTCTTCCTCCTCGTTTTTTCGTCTCGCTCTTTCGGATGTGTACTTACTTGTGACTCGTGAATCCGAATCGAAAGTTGCGACTTATTTTGCGGACGCTGGAGAGCGCTTTTATTTTCGAGGGTTTATATGTCGAAATCGAAACGTCCTGAAAGGGATATTGCCGAGAGGCTGAGGAGAATGGGATTCGGGAGTCGAGGGAATTAATCTTGGGCTCGTTTGAGAAATTGCCCGGAGGGGCGGGGGGCGGCCTTTTGTCCTCCGAATTTCGGGAGATAAAATTGTGTATTTAAATTTTTTGTGGGTAGTAATTCGGGGGATATGTACGACGGTTAAGCGATGATCTGTTTTATCCGCAGTTGATCAATTGCATTGACTGCATTATGAAAGTTAATGATCCTGGCGGAAATGTAATCATTTATGAAAGGTTTTTTAAATTATAAACTGATGATTCAATTGTCACTGACTATATTGAATGCTGAATGCAATAATTGAATTGATAGATAGGAATTTAATTGCTGAACAAATATTAGGATGTTTAATGTTAAAAAATTAAATTAAGCTAATTTGATATATTTAAACAAGTAATCAGCGTACACGATGGAAATTCTGATTTATTTTTATTTCGAACGATTTTTTATTTGGTACGACTTCTCATTAATATTTTTCAACATCATTGATTTCCAGAAAATCAATTTTAATCTATACCTTATGTTATTTTCTTAAATATAAACCGAGAAAACTTATTATAAAAGTATTATTTATAGTAAATTGAGACAATTCAATGATTCATTGTGTAGACATCAAATGCAAAAAGTTCATAGTGTACCATTTTTTAATGTTAATTGATCTAATTCATGAAGTCTTTCACAGCTTATATGAATTATATAATGTTCTATATGTAATTAGCTATCTATATATACTTTATTTGTAAGTATTTTATATTAAATTCTTAATTGAGAACCTCATTAATTTTCTATATACAACGTGTACAACTCTCCCCTACTGGTCTTTCGCTACTTTATAAGACTTTATTTTGCTATTAATACAATATTGGTTTACATGCAATTTAATGCCACTTAAATATTTATTTACCTATTGATTAACAAATACGATATTGTAATATTCCTGAAAAATAATTTAAGTTCATTTTCGTATGCAATATACATCTACAAGACTTTGACAATTTCAGAGCTCGTCCAAAAATGATGTAAGTATAATATTTTATTATTTTCTTTTATTCTTTAAGATTAGTACTTTTTCAGTGCTAATTTCAATGACAAATCATCTAAGTACGTATACGAATAAAAATAATCATAGATATTTCGCTTTATCTAATAAAAAGCAAACATTTTTCAAGATACCTACTGAACAGTAATAAATATTAAAATACTTTTGAAATGTAACTTGCTCATTTGACAATTAAAATTTTACTTCCTTAATCACTTATGATCTACTTACCTACTTTAGATCGTACTTTCTATATTACTTTAGAGCTATCACAGAAGTGTAAACAATAAAATCTTAATATCGCTAAACCCTAAAAATGGAAGTCGTTATTCTGAGAAGTCGCAGGTACACACCTTATTAAAAATAATTCTAAAATTATGTATGATGTTGAAATTCTAAGTTACTTAAAAAAATACACGTGACGACCAAAAAAACAGATATCCCGAGTCGACAAATGTCTCATTCAGCAGCTCGTTAGCCCTTTCGCTTTTTATATCCCCAGATTCCACCGTCGCAATTCGAACCACGCAATGCACATAAAATGCACATCTCCAATCCTCCATACCCCAAACCCAAACCCAACCCAAAACAGAACCAACCAAAAAATCGACCTTTAAGAAAGCCAATAATCGTTATTCGACTTCTCTCAACAACTTTTCCCGAAAACCCTAAGGATCTTCCCCCAGCCTCCTTATCTCCAGCTTTCTATCGAGTCATAACCCATAATTAAATCCGAATCTTTACACGATCTCCAGCTCCAGCTCCGGCGCGAGCACCAGATACATAATATATATAGTCGAAGAAAAGGCATCCTCCACTCTCGATCGCATTCGACCCATCCCCACACATGCGTCGGTCAGCTTCCCCTCCTTCTTTTTTCGACGAGTCACGTGGAGGTAATTAAAATAAGTGAGGGGTCCGCCGGTGCGCGACCGGCGACTCCAAAAGGGAGAGAGATTCGATCGGACGCGCGAGTCTGCGTTAATGGCCCTAGAGAGAGAGAGAGAGAGGGCATGAAGTTATATGCTTTATGCTGCTTTCGGTACGTCTGATCAAGCGGAGATGCTGCTACCTACTAGCCGCCGTCTAATTCCTGCGGGAGTATAAGGGGCCGATGGTCGATGAATCTGAATCTTCGCACCTTTCGGCGCCTCTGAATGGGTACAAGGCAGGCCTGTCGACAAATCTGCGAACGAGAGAAAGATTGTGTTTTGAAGGGGATATATATGGGGTTTTTGAGTGCGAAAGGATGAGATTCGTGGTGAGGTCGATTTTGGGTGATGTATTTATTCTTTTTGGAGTGTTTGTAGGTGTTGACGGTTAAGAAAGAAGGTAATTTGAAGAACTTTTAAACACGAGAACCATAAGATCTATTAAAAGGTTAGGTCGCTAAGAATATATTTTTAAATTTTGTAACTTTGACCCGATAAAAATTCTTTTATGTATTATTTGCAACGTATAGGGGAGAGTCGTACAGTATGACAACCAATAGCTATATATTTTGGGTAGAACTTTGACGCGGTAAAAATTAAAATTACTAAAAATAGATTTGTTCCATGAATAGTCCTCTATCACGAAAAATGTTGACTGGGGTTAAATTCGAGCATAAATATTAATTATCAATATAAATGTAAAAGTTACGATTTTGCGATTTCTAAAAAGTAACTTTTATAAATTACAATGCTGCATATTTAATAAAATATAGTGTTTTAGTTATAAAGAACGAATAATAACAAATAACACTTAATAAATGTTTGTAGATTATATTCAACACACATGACAAGTCATAGTAAATACTTTTCTTCAGAAAAAAACAAGAATTAAATTCTTTATTATTTTACCATTTAATTTACATATGTTATGCTGTACGACAATCATGTTTGTCATACTTCACGACAGTTACATTATAGCGTTTTAGGCTACACTGTACATATAATGATAATTAGAAGTTCAGCGAGGTCTTAATGAATTTATGAAGGACATAAACTTACTAAGGAAAGTAGAGGTTAACTTCATAAAATAACTTGTGCATTCGTAAAATTGAATAAATTATTTAAATTGTTGTTTACAATAGAAGTTTTCTAGAAATGAATTTTATGTGGTTAAATGGAGCCATCTATTGATGTAAGCCTCCAGGAACGCGTAAATTGTCTACTGTAAGCTTTGTCATACTGTTTGACTGTTCCATAAACATGTTTGATTCTGTTTGTGTGTGCGTGTGGGTGCGTCTGTGTGGGTGTATGTGTATGCGTGTGTGTGCGTGTATGTGTCTGAGTGTGTGTATGTACGTATGTGTGTGTTTGTACGTGTGTGTGTGTGTGTGTGTGTGTGTGTGTGTGTGTGGGTGTGTGTATGTGTGCGCGTACGCGTGTGTAGGGAAGAGTAGTACACGTTGAATCAGCGTTCACGATAAAAATTCTGATTTTTCTTTATTTTTAAAAATGTTAAAAGTGATAATCATTGAGTTTCAATAATCATATTGCGAATTCCACTTCATGCCCCAATGTTATAAATCTAAACTTAATATTAACACGTGAAAATGTATAGAAATGGAATTTAATAAAGGTAATGCGCTTAACGATGATTTTGATTCAGAATGGATGTACGGATAAAGGTTTAAAGAAATTAGTCGAGATAAAAAATGAAAAATTATATTAATTAATATAAGAGTTTTTATTTACCTTATAACTTTACTTTAAAAATAAAATCTTAACATCAAATAAAATAAAAATTTTAATATTGAATGAGAAAACAATACCCTTAAAATTTGTTAAACTTAAATTCTAAAAAACCTATCTTTTTTATTATAGATTTATAATATAAATAACTCTATTATCCATTATACTTCTAAAACAATTGGTTATACAATCAAACTTGCGATCAAGATAAAACTTGAAATCTATATATATATATATATATATATATATATATATATATATATATATATATATATATATATATATATATATATATATATATATATATATATATATATATATATATATATATATATATATATATATATATATATATATATATATATATATATATATATATATATATATATATGTATATATATATATATATATATATTTATATATATATATAAGTTAATTGTAACCTATAGTTTCTAATAATCTCAATAGAAACCTTTAGAAGAAGTTATTTTTCGTTTTAACCTCAAATTTCAACTTCATCAATTCTTGGTATCGAAGCCAAAAATAAAAACCGCTGCCAGTTCATTAACACTTAGCTTCCTTAAACTAAATTAATTGTTCCAATATAAAATTCTTTGTTTTAATAAATATTTTTAAATTGCTATATATCTTTCTAATTAATAGCTCAAAAAAATGGTGCTTTTTTATCATTTATGGTTTGACAAAAGATAATTTTTTACTAAAATTACAGAGCGATAGGTAATACTTCTTATCACAGTAATTTCTCTGTACGTAGTTTATTAAAATTATTTAAATATTTGAATTAAATATAATCAGATTTAGTACGTAAATTCTCTGAATTCCTAATCGTATAAAATTTTTTGAACGATATTGCATTATAGATTTCCGAGATATAACCGTTTAAACTAAATATGCCTTCTTTCGTATATAACAAAAGAAGAGAAAGAGCCTATCCAAAATTTACGATTGTGAAAAATAGGTAATTTTATGCTCTTCTTAATATATATTTATACTAAAATGATTATAAAAATCAAAAAATCCAAAAATTGTTATAAAAAAACGAGTCGATGAATCTTTTGTAAAATATCAAGACAATTAGCCCTGTTTGGTAAAAAATCACCGTGCCATCCTCGAAATATAAGCGATCAAAACAAAATTTCATAAAATATATAACATCAAATATCTAGGAATAATCTCGGCCCAGATTATAAAGGTCGTTATACTCTGGGCAAATAACTCAACCAAGAAATAGTAAAAAGCTACCGCATTGGAAAGTTTCAGATCAAATGCTGCCGATATTCTCCAGTTATTGTGGTTAACTAAAATCGATTTTTTTTACAAAAACCATTGGAGTACAATGGTGACCAGGGCCAAATGGAAACGGAATCAGAAAGAGTTGAAAAGCTCGACGGATCATTGTAGTATAATAGTAACCAAGGCCAAATAGAAGTGGAGATGGTACAAGACGAAGTAAAGTTGAACGAGCTATGGGAGAACTATGGTGACCGGGCCAACTGAAGACGAATCATGATGAAGTACAGCTCGGCGGGCCATTAACCAACAATGGCGAACGGGGCCAAATGAAGAGGAACAATGATGAAGCACAGTTTGACAGGTCATTGGCCAACAATAGTGACCGGGCCAAACGGAGATTAATGATGAAGCTTGACGAGCCATTGACCAACAATGGTGACCGGGGCCAAATGGAGATAAATGATGAAGAAGTACAGCTTGATGAACCAAACGAACAAAGAAGAGTGGGAAGTAAAGCCCGAAGTACCATTACAAACTGATGGAAGCCAAGGCCAGCTGATGAAACAAGAAGAGAAGCTATCAAGAAAACTTGCAAATTGGACTGCAGCGGAAGTGTCGCCCCCTGTTTGCAAATACCAGGACAACATGCTGATGTATTTGCCAAGCACACAAAAAGTAAAAAAAGTAATGGAAGATAACGATGAGGGAATATGAGTAACACCAAAAGAGGAAGAGCCGGTAGATGAGCCAGTTGCTGGAACGAAGGTTGACAATAAGGACTACATGACGGTAGTACTAGGGGGTCAAACATTCACCGCATTGTTCGACCCGGGATTAGTAGTGATACTAGTAGGACATAGAATCGTTGAGCAGTTCAAAACCAGACTTACTGCCAGCAACATCATCCTGAGAACAGTCACCGATACGTTATCACTAGTACTGGGCGTTCTAATGGTGAATTTTGAAGGGGATGGTCAAAGGGAAACCATTGAAGTTAGGGCCGCCAAGAATATAGACTAAGACTTGGTCCTAGGAAAGGATTTCCGGGACACGTTCACGATAGCTACACGGTAAGAAGTATTCACGGTCATAGGCTGTGCGCCGTCACGAAAAATTTGAGTCGCTGCGGCAACCACTTTCGCCGGTGCGAGCAGCGAGGTAAGCAGTGAGCGTCACGGCAAAAAGCCGTTCAGAGTCGGCATCGTCCATTCGAATGAGCAGACGCAGCCTGTATAGAGACGTGCATCGCACGCCGCTCGGCCATGCTCGGCACGCCGCCACGCGGTGCTATATGACACAGTGTTATGTTTTCGTGCAGCACGGACTATAGCTGTGAATACTTCTTTCCGTGTACGGACCATTGATCCCAGTCTAAAGTGTCAGATGGGGAATGGAAACCGTTTTGTAAGATTGAAGAAGGAGAGACAGTAGCCATGTATGCCGAATATGCCTTGTATTACTGTAGATCCTAACCAGTAAATTGAATACACCGCAATCGGCGCGCAGTAATACATGCCGAGCCTTAGTAATATACACTAGCGATAGTGAATCCTTTTAAGGGGGTGTCAAACCATTCAAATTTCCCACCGAAATTCCTAACCTCAAATTCTTTAACAATTGATTACAATTAATAAATAAACTAAATTATGAAAAACCAAGACATCATTGCCCTCCATAATACAATTATCTACCACTGTGCGAAGTTTCAAACAAAAACTTCAAAACCTCTACGAATGCCATTCGAACGAAATTTATATTAGTTTATTAGTCTAGACTCGAACCTTCAAATTTCGTTCTAAAGCCATTCATAGAGGTTTTGAAGTTTTGGTTTGAAACTTTGCACAGTGATAGATAATTGTATTACGGAGGGCAATGACCTCTTAGTTTTTCATAATTATACTTATTCTTTTAATTAAAGCCAATATTTTATAATTCTCTGGTCGGTAAGGTAGGAAGGATAAAAATTGACTTTGACACCCCCTTAAAACAATTATTTAAAAAATATACGTTCTAGAAACTTTCTCTTTTTGTAAATCAATTCTTGAAACGGTTAGATTTGATTTAGAAAAAGAATCACATCTATATTTATTCGTAGGCGAGATATTTTCAGCGCTAAACTTAGCCTAACTAAAAACTCCACAGTAATTATAGCCACGCTTACCCTACATATATATTGCTCACAACTTCACCCTCCGCCCCATCCCCTGATTGCGTCAAAAACATGTCTCGTACAGCTTCATTGCGCTCCATCCTCGAATACGCATGCCTCACTCTTGCATCAAACCCTCACCGCTTCCAAAAAAGAACCCCAAAACATCCGAAAACCAAAGACTTTGCAGGCTCTCGAGCTTTCGCATCCTGGCATCCATCCACATGTATACATGTCGCCCCGCTCTCGTCGAGTGTCTCGTACGTTCGTGATACGTCCGCTCTTCGGTTCTCCTCTCCTTCCTCTCGTTCTACTCTGCAGCAGTCGCGCCGCCGGCCACTTGAATAGCGAACGCGCGTGGTCATCGCTCTCTCGAGTCCATCCGGTCTTCCTCCTTCTCCTCTCTCTCTCTCGCTCTCCTTTGTTTTTACGATGCCGCGTCGCGTCCTTCTCTAGGGCGCTCTTTTTCCCTTCCTCTCGTCTTCTTTCTCTCTCTCTCTCTCTGTAATTATGCGATGCTCATTTAAAAAGGACTTCTTAACAATCGCGGGGATTGTCTTCCTCGTTCCTTATTTCCTTCTTTTTTTTGAGGTGGTCCTTTTTCTTTGGAGTGGAGTAAGACAAACTTCGGGCGCGGTTTATTGCTTCATTGGTATAGGGAGCGACGGGGCCGCCGTTTGCGCGTTTAATGAAATGTTCGGGTTTGGCAGATAAATTTCGGACTTTTAAATGGTTACGAGGAGTGAGAGTTGGAAGCTTCTTACGGGGTGAGAAATTATCGTTAATTTACATGTGGCCTTGGTTTATTGCTCGCGTGAGTTTGTTAGTTTCTCGATGGGTTAGTTGCTTGGGAAAGGTGTTATTATTTTAATGATTTGGAAACTAGAAGTTTACGCGTATAGACGTAGACGTTTATGAGGCTTGTTGGTTTTTTGCGCTGGAAGTTAGATGAAGTGAAGGTGTTGACTAGCTCTAGTCGTTATATTACTTACCTAAGTGTACATAAATGTGCTTGTCAATCGTATTTCGAAAAATTTAAGTGAGTTTCTTGAGAGACTGCACAATATCAAGTAAGTGAATGGCTCTCGGAATGGCTGCTCGTTTATAATGTTTATTATATAACGATTTTGCAAATCGAGTTAATTTCATGGATCGGTGGACAAATGGAAGGAGGAAAAAACAAATATTACAAACATAAATACTCTGGAAATCACGTAGTGTAAAATAAAATCAAGAAAAAATTCCTACTAATTGATATACATTGATATATAAATATCGGTTTTATATAAAATGCAATTTTCAAATGAAATGTAATTTCTTAAGTAATGCAAATTAATGGATAACTAATGAATACTCCATTCGTTTTACAAAAATTTCGGAAACAAAAAATAATAGTTTAAGTTTTAAAAAATGAAAAAAAAGCAAATCTTAAAAAAGTTTAAAAATGAATGTACATTCTCTATACCAAAAACTTTTATAATTTTTAAGTACACTCATCAAACCTCACTCAAATAGTGAGGATATTAATAAAAATATGAAAAAGATGTAGGAATACTCAAGCATTTCGGAAATTTATAGACAGATACATTCATCTAACTACCTCATCCAGTGAATTGAATAATAATTTTTTTAAATTTTCAAGAATAGGGTACTTGTCCATATTTATGAGCCTGTCCATATTTGTGTGCCTTTTTTTTAAATGTAATTTGCAGCAATTAAATCATAAATGAATCAGTAAAACTATTTTTAAAACTAAGATAAAGTATTAAGTTAGAGTTTACAAGAGTTACATAAAAGTTTTAAATGTTTTTCATAGAGTTATAATTTTTTTAAACATATGAATCATGATTTGGTGGTTTTACTTTGTTTCCTTGTCTAAAATGCTAAGGATTGCTTGACTTTTCAAAACTTAATTTAATTATTTAGACGTGATTTATGACAAACAAAATATTTATTGTATCATAAAATAATTCAATTTAATATTAAAAAATGTGAAATGAACATTTTAGACTCAATTTATTAATTTATTAATAAATCCAGTAATACCGCGAGATTTTCGAAGTTTGTCCGTATTTATGCGCTCCCTCGTGATCGACGGAATAACCTCACTTCTGCTTGTAGAAGGGAGAAGAAGTTTTCGCAAGCTTTATTTTTTCCAAAGCTGTTGTTATGGAATAGTGCATAATAAATCATTATCATTGTATCAGTTTGCATGAATTTAGATAATTTATAGATTATGAATTCTGTGTCAAATACTTAGTTTTGTTCATAATATCTCTGTGTCTATCACATTTATTAATTTCAAATATTTTGAAACTTTATTTTATTTATTAATTATTAATTAAAAACTGTCTAATTACAATTATTTATTATAAATAAAAAATAATAATAATAAAATTATATAATTAAGCTTATTTTAAGTTATCTTATACTAAAACAAAAAATAGATTCCATTAGTATTAATATTTAACAGTAATTATAGAAATAATTAAATTGAGATTTCATGAGCACACTGATCGGGGGCACAGTTTTTGAGCAGGCACACTAATGGGGGGCACAGAATTGTGGACACGCACACTAATACGGGCAGATTGGGCACAGTAATACGTTATAGCCCATTGAAGAAGCACACTAATATGGACCAAAACCTTTATTTTTATTTCTAATATATCTGTATGAATGCTTAATATATTCAATTAAAACAAATTCTATCTTTAACACGGAACGTTAGAGTACCTATGTAAACTTTAATAGTAAAGATTAAAGCTATATACGTTCAGCAATCAATTATTAAATTAAAAACATTTCTTCATGGCACACTAATACGGACAAGTACCCTAGTTAAAAAACCGATTTTTTGACAAAAAGATTTTTTGTCATAACTAAAGGTTATAAAAAGTCAATGACTTGACTGAAATAATATTTATTACGACTAATAAATTATAAACATTTTCATAACATTTCCTTGATATGTTTTTAAGATAACATTTTTTATTTAAACCCACATGTTCGTGCATATAACAAAGAATGAGAAGATAATTTTAAGCGGTTACAAATGCAGCTAAGCTCGATTGGCCATGTCTCCTCTATCATAAATAAAATACAAAAGTAAAAATAAAAATTACTTTTCGAAAATCAATAAATCACCATAAAACCAAAACGAACTACCCACAAAAAAATTTGTCTCCATTTCCAGCCATACATAAAAGAAAATTACTCTTACAACATTCGTTTCCTCCAACTTCCTTCTACCTCAACAAACCTTCTTACTCCAAGCCTCAAAAAAACCAAACAACCTCTCTTCCCTCGATCCAACCTCAGCGACCCCTCAATCGGAGGATTCCTCCAAACTCATCCTTATAACTCTCCCCCCCCCCCCCCGCACTTCCTCCAAACACCTCACTCACCCCGTTCCATCCCAAAACAACCCAGGAAACCGTCGCGCGACCGTCGCGCGTAATTCGGGGCCTCGGCCCGATTTAAATTCCTGCGGTATATATGTATACCCTGCCGTGCACGCGTGCGCGAGCGCATTATAAAACGTCCTGCGTGCGCGCAGTGCGCGGGTCTCGCTCAGCTCCTTTGCGGTTTTAACGCCGCGGCGAAGCGATTCGCCTTTTTAAAGGCGAGCAAGGTGCGCGCGGCGCGCGTCGGATCGAATTTCGGGCCCGAAAATGCGCGCGCGTGTGTGCACGCGCACGTGTGCCACGACGGTGCAAAATGCTCGCTCGGAGCTGCGGACGCATTACCGAGCGAGGTTGGGTGATGACTTTTTTTTTGCTTTTGGTTTGGTGATCGTTTGTGGATACTGGGTGTGGAGGGACGGAGCGTGTACGAGCGATTCTTTAAGAAAGTGGGGATTATTGGCATTGGTTTTTTGAACTGCTTTATAATTTAGATTCTAATGGTTGGAGTTTGTGGATTGGAATGGTTTCTTTTTGTTTTAGGGGACAGTAAGAACTTTGAGGTGGACTTGCACTCATTTTTCGAAATATTTTTTAATTGATACTTTTTGTAAGGATTTGGTTTGATATTTATACATTTTTACAGAGTCTGACTATTTGGAGGATGTGTAAAGTTTTCTATATGCTTCAAGTGCCTAAGCTAGTTTCGATGAATGCAGATATTTTCAAATAATTCTGACTGAAAATCAAACTTAAAATATTTCTCGCTTGTAATTAATTTTATCAATTCTATTAAAATTGGATTTATTTCTTTAATAAGAAATAGTTATTACATTTCATTGAAACATAATGAAATTATTATTCAGTCATAAATTTTATAATTTCAAATTACCTATTTACATATCTTGCAAGTAATTCGGTAATTAAAATCTGTAATAATGTATATATTTTAAACAAATTTTTTAACATAATTGGAAAAATCCGTACATACCCACCTTTAAAAAGCTCATAATGCAACTGATGCATGTCTAACACCGAAGCATACCACAGTCATACCAGGTACCGTGTATGATGCACCATATACCGCATGCCCACTGTATCAGAACTCCTATTTGTCATTTCTGTCGTACTTGACTAATTGCACCTTTGATTCAGTAATGTGTAATTTAGTTTTAAATTTTAAACTTCGTCGATGTCCAAAAACAATTTTCATCTCATAACAAGTCTCGTAAGTACATTTTACAATTTTAAAGTGTAAATTATCGAGAAAACTAACTTACTTTTGATAATATCGGGTAATCCACACATTTCTTTGACAACAAAATAGTATTTGAGAAGATAATTTTGTATCCTTTTAAGTAAACTTCATGACTTTGAACATTACTTATTACTGCAGAACACTACTGTATTAGAGATACATCTCTAAAATATTTTTAACAAAGGTTAAAAATTAATGTTAAAGGTTAAAGGTTATTAATGTTAGGTTTTTTATTCTTTATAGTACATCTCAATGGCAGTGCCAAGCATTAAATATCTGAAGTTGTACTGAGGCAATTTAAAAATCGGTCGTTAGCTTCAAAAATAATTCGAACTGTTCTAAAAAATAACACCATTCTACTCGCCATCCCATGAAATAAAATGAATACTCAAACTCTCAAATTTAAGAATTACCCATGTACCAGTACAAGAAAAAAAGGACGTCAATGTTTCCCTACGGGAGCTAAAGAGTCAGAGATATACCTTGCAGTGCGAAAGATCTGTCCGACCGGGGCCAGAGACAACGGGAGGGTCTCTTTGTTCGGGTCTGACTGTGTCAAATGCGCGCTACCGTTTAGGGATCTTCACCGACGATGTTGGCCTTTGTTGCTGATAATGTTTGTTTGCGGCTATCTTTTTGGATTAGCTTTTGTGCAACGAAGCTGCGGTGGGATCGAGAATTTTTCGGGACGGGCGGTTAGTTTGCTTTTGTTTATGCGGGTCGGTGAGATATCGAAGCCTTTTGTCATGGATAATGAAATGGTCGGTGGGTTTTTCGGTGGATATTTTGGAGAGCGGATTAAGAAGGGAGGATGCAATATTGGCCCTTACCTTCGTATATGCATAAATTGTATGAAATTGTCCTGCTTTGTAAGTAATTATAGCACTATTATGAATGTTGGTAATAGATTACAGATGCTGTCAGACGTAAAAAGACAAATCCTGTAGGTTATTATAATATTATAATCTTTGTAAAATTTTTCTACGAAATTGTTTATCACGTGTAAAATATTATGAAATAATGAATTTTTGACCAATACCGATGCACTTATACACTATTCTTTCATCATAAATTCTTTAAAGTTATATAAAATATGTATCTAAATTATTCAATGTTTTGCGACTAAGTTCACAAAAGGATTAAAACACAAAACGTTTCAATTAGTTTAATCTAATTATCACTTTTAAAACAAAAATATGCAAAAATTCAATTAGTTTACTTTGATAATAAGCAGAAATAATTTAATCAATTTGGCGCACACATTTCTTGAATAGTCCCTTTATAAAAGAGATTCGTCGATTTCCAGTAAATCCTCGAATATTAATCCCTTTCTTGTTATTCAGGAATCGACAGTTTTGATAAATGTCCATGTTTTCATCGAGATTAGCGAAACAAAGAATACACGTGTAGTGCTTATCCCTAGAAATAACGAGTTATGCTAATACTATATAAAATCGATAAAATTTAGTACTCGACTACGATTAGATCCTATCGGAAAGATTACATAAATTTTATTTCGTTTCCTTTCGTAATGTTCGGAATTACAAAATATCGGGAACACCATGTTCCTCGACGATTTACAGCATAAATACAAATTATTACATCCATTGCCACACGTGCGCTAAATGTTCATCAGTTATCTCCCAATCGTACCCCAAAATAAAAAGTTCTTCAAAAAATATAAAAAAGAAACATCGAATATCTTAATAATATTTTGTAAATATATTTTATACAATAACTACTTTTTGATGAAAACTATGAAAAATATATAACCTCCCAAGTATCTCCCAAGAAATGTTGTGGTATGAAACCTTACCCTTATTTAACCGTTCACGTACATTAGTCGAATGTTACTCCAGTTATAGACCAACGAAAATTGATTTTTTTTACAAAAGAATGAATAACGTAGATAAGATAAAAAGTCAAAACCTTCAACCCATTTTCCCAACATTCTTTTCGATTTCAAACAATTTAACACGCAATATTTCCAACATTTTTTCTCCAAAACTTGCCTTTTCACCATCACAAAGCTTCCTCCACCAGAAAGCAACAATACACACCACCCTAAAACTCCTCTCCATCCCAGCCCAAAAAAAAAGGACACCCAGCCCATCATCATCATCCACCACGCGCGCTTCCAAGAAGCCATAAAAGCGAAAAAGGGCTGCTCCGCTTAACTATTATAGGATTCACGAGTATTATAGCCCAAGAGCGCGGGGAGCGAGCGAGAGAGATATGTAAAAACACACTTATATGGCGCGATCGGCGCTCGATAGGCGAACGAACGAAGGAACGAGCGCGCGCGTATATATTTCTTTTTTCGCCGCGCGCCGCAAATGAAATTCGTACCACCTGCCTTCTCGTCCCCTCCCCCGACCTTCTTTCTCTTTCGCCTTCGTTTGTGTATATAATAGTGCTGTCCTTGTTCTCCGAGTCGCCGTCATCGAAAAGTGCGTATATCGCGTGTGGTAGTGTGAGTGTTTGTGCGTGACGTGGTTGAGGTAAAAATAATCATTGCGCGGTGGGTGGAAGGTGTTTCAGCGAGGAGTGTTGCCGAGCTTGTGCGTGGTTCTTGGTATATAGTAGTGGATGACATGGGTTTTGGAGGGGCGATAGGGTGCAATAAAAATGGGTCAGGTGTGCAGGAGTTCGGCTATTTTTATCGTTTGTTTTATGGCAGAGGTGTGTGTTTGCGATGAAAGTACTTTCTACAGGATGTTAGAAGTTTTTATTGGATCAGAGTATTGTTAATAAACTAAAATATTATAAATTCTTTACTAGAAATGCAGTTTCCCATTAAACCTGAATAAGTTGACGGTTATTTGATGAGATAATTAAGATAAGGGAAGCGGGTAATAGAAAAAAGAATAAGTGATATTTTTATACAAAATATATCTCAACATAGAAAAACAATTAAACGTTTGACAATGATTCAATCTATTTTACCCATATCTAGACCCTGGTAGATATGAAACGGTAAAATGGGCAGTTTATCGGCAGTTTTAATAGCGTTTACATAAAGCGGTATTAAAACTGCAGTTTCGGTGTAAAATAGGAAAGCTTATTAGCGGTTTATTAGCAGTTTCTTCTACATTGCCATCTAGCAGTTCTCAAATCTCACGGACATTTTTCTACCAGGGTACGATCAATACCATACGTATGAAAAGAAAAAATAAGAATAATTTATTCAATAGACTTTTTCAACTTTCTTTTGTATCATTATCGTGAATGATTAAATATATTTTAAAAATGTTGATTTATAATTAAAACTTTGGATAACATTTTCATAAGTTATTAAAATAAAATGAAATTCTTAAAAATTATCATTGTCTTTATAATATAAACTCCATGTTTTGTAACATACTTGAAAAAATTACCTTTCTGAACTATTAGCAAAGTCGCAACACAGACGAAATACAATCTAATGATCCCTGAAAGTCCGCTGACAGAAAACGATCTCGAGAACGACCCTAAAAACTGCACCGACTGCACGCACGACACCTCTCATAAACAAACGTCGTTACACTTTTCTACAGGCCGAACTCCCAAAATTCACCGTCCTCCCCTTCATTCTTGAACTCTCGCGCGCGCATATACCTGCCATTCCAAAACTCATCTATTCACCTCCCATACAATAATACCCGAAAAAATCACGTTTTCATCCTTGCCAGAGTGCGCATATATACACCCGTACCCTCGCCCGATCCAAGGAACGAGAAGCGCATTCACGTCTACTTATTAACAACGTAGCACTCTCTCCTTCTCTCTCGAATCCGGAATTTTTTACTCTCCCTCCTCGCATTAACCCTTTTTACAAAAGGTACAACGCAGGCACTCGCCTCGCGCGACCATGTCTCATCCCTTCTAGCATATACGTATACGTACGTGTGCTCGTCCCTTCTGCCCCTCTCGTCTCACCTCTTTATCTCTCTATTCTTTTGTGCCAAAATCCTTTCATTCTTATTCCTCTCTCTCTCTCTTTCTCACTCGATTCGTTGCCTCCCTCCTCTTCCCCCCTCGAATTCTCGTTTCGGGGGCCCGACTACTATACTTATATACCGCCAGAATCAAGCGCGAGAGTCGTCCGGTCCTCGGCCGTCTTTCTATCTCTCGTTTTTTAAGCGAGCGCGCGCTCGATCGTTGTGGATGTTTGCGAGGCCTTTTTATCACCTTAAGGGTGGAGCACACTAAGGGATTTTTGCCGGACTGTTGAGTTGAGAAATTTAGGCTGGATTTTTCAGAATGGATTTTAAGGTTGAATGAGAAGAACTTGTTTTTGTTCAATGGATTTTGAATTACGGAGATGGTAGAGAACTGGAGGTTCATTGCTCACTTGTAAAATGCACGTGATGGTTTACTTTTTAAATTTTCACAGTCACTGATTGTGAATAGAGTATATCGTGGTAAAAATTACTATTGCTGGTTAATAAGTTAACTTTTAGAACTCTGGTGTAAATCAGATCATTTATAAAACGCTTCTTAGACCAGAATAGACGTACTGGTGAATGGTACAACCTCGTAATGATCAATTTTCTACTACGATGTTTCTAATTATGATTGGGTCTTTCACTAAATTTTGCCTATTACAATTTTGACGAAACAGAGAGTGTAATTATTAAAAAAATGTGCAAAACATTTTATTTTTGGTCTCCTGCAGTAAAATTAGAAATCTCGATAGGTGACTTATAATCAATATACTTAAATCTAGTGGCTATGTAGCAATACTAAATTGCTAATCATTGTATTACAATGCATGTGATCATATCTGACAAAGAGGTCAGCTGCAAGTTTAACCAATGTTATAAAATTATTAGCTTCCCCCATTTAATCTTTAAAAAAATAAATTATAATTCTAAAATATTTCAAACTTATAAATAATCTTACTAAATATATCTCCCATAAGTATAATAAACAAAAATGTAATTCAATCGATCAAAAATTGCAATGTGAAAAGTCATCAACAAGTTAACATTCTCTTTTGTATTGCTACCGATCTAAAGTACACTTTTTTCATTTGACTGGATACACAGGAGTATTATTACTTCGCAACACAATAGACAGGACACTTTAGAATCATTTCTGAAGCGTCACGCTTTCTGCATCAATCAATGCTAAACAGACTCGCATTGCGTTAAGCATTTCAGAAAACATTTCGATCTCGTCATTTACGTCTTGCTTTCTGCTGTTGTAAAGCACTTCCTGTGAGAGCTACTGGTATACTGTGCTCGTGAATAAGAGCGCACAACAATGGTCACTTTGATACAACAGATCCTCAGTCTAATACCTGAGTTATATTCAGAATTTTTCTTTTCCATCAAATCGACTTTCAAGTAAAAATTCTTCGTAGGACTCGTTTCTTTTTCAAATGTTTATCATCATTCTTCGATTTCTCAAAGCCAGTAAATCTCCGACGCACATAGTTATGTGAGTAAACGTTGTGTTATTATAAAGATTTGGATCTGTCATCCTTTTTCAATTCTTGGTCTGAAAAATAATGAATATATAACGAGCAAATTCACAGAATTTTGAACATTTCGTATTTCATGTATCTTATATTCTTCAGGTTCACATTAGCTTCAATTAGCTAAAATACCACGTATGGGGGTGTATATCCTCAAAGATTCACATATAATAATAATACAAGACTTAATAACAGTTTTATTATATAGTATGATAAAATTGAAAATCTCGTGGATTTTCCCATATCCCTCATATAACTCTCTTTAACCCTTTAGGGCTGTTCATAAATTACGTAATACTTTCAGGGATGACTTACCGTTTATACTAAATAGATAGGGAAATCAGTGAAAATGTTTTACGCTGGGGGGAAAGCGTTAATATCATACAACCTCTATAAAAGAAGCACCTACTAACTACCTGTAGTACGCAAAGTTTGGGTCACGTATTTTTATTAAACTCAAGTAATTATTGTCTGCTACCTATAAAAATGAAATCCAATATATACGGATAACCCTAACATTTTTAGCTATAAATCCCAGGTTCTAGCACCCATCGGATAAACCTACAGACACCGATCTTCATTCTCAACTACCACAAATCCATCCCCAAAATTACATCCAAATCCATTACCCAAACTCCGCGCTCTCCCATTACAAGTGTACCCCAACCTTTACACGCACCACCCGAAAATCGCGTCGCTCGCAGCCCGAAAGCATTTCTCCGCGCGCGCGCGCGAATTACGTTGGGGAGCTCGATCCCGCGACGCAGCTCCGAGAGAAAGAGAGACAAAAGGGACGACAAAACCGGACTCACCGCCGGCCGGCTCTCCTCCACCTTATATCACGTTTTACGCACACGCATGTAGGTGTGCTGTGTTACGTATAGGTGTATACATATATATGCACACCCGTTCGGCCTGCTCCCTACTCCGGCACCGGGCGTACGCGTGCCACATTAAAGCGCCGCTCGGCTCCGGCCACGCGTGCACCCCTCTCTCTCACTCTCTCTCTTTCGTCTCCTACGTGTAGGTAGTGTGCGTGGAGGAGAGCGCGAGTGAGGACTGAGGAGCCGAAAAGGAGATTTTTTTTATTATATAGTATGCCGCGTCGCGCGCCAAGGCTGTTTTCTAATTGCCGCTGCCGCCGCGTGCTGCTTTTATGGTTTTACTGTATATAGGTATATGTATACTTGGTTGGTTGGTCGCTGCGTCTAGATCGGTTGTTTCTTTCTTTCTTTTTATCCGAGGCGGCGTTTTCGTTCCATTTTTTTTTCGAGTGGGAGAAGTGACGAGTAGATTTATCGCTATTTGCTGTGATGGGACGGAGGAAATTAGGGGTTTGATGGCTGAGCTGGGGGATTCTGTAGGGAGGAAAGTACAAACGTGCGGGAGATGTGTTGAGAGCTGGACATAGAAAAATTCGGCGCAGAGGAGAGTAAGTGGTAGGAGAGAATAATGTAAACAAACACGATGTAACACTATTTTTTTGTAATTTTTTTAGTTGACTGTGTTAGAATCGAGAGAATGACGGTGGTTCTCCTCGGAGAATAGAAACGATTATCCTGATACTCTATGATGTGTGGATTAAGACTAACTGGAACACCAACTTAAAAAGCAAGCTTAAATCTTTCATTTATACAGTGGACTCTACTGTCTATTGATCCTTTTACTTGGATCTGTATATTATACTCAGTTTTGTTTGTCGTCTCGGTGTCAACTTCGTCTAAGTTAATAAGTTTAAAACTGCAGCAATTGATTCTACAAATTTCATAAATTTCGTCGATTTTAAGAGACTATATCCATATAGTAGCCTATCTTTACACAATATTGCCCTAGATTGTTTTAAAGGATTCTCCGGGTTCGTTAATATTGTGTATGAGTGATATAGCCTTACTATAATCTTTCAAGCAATATCGTTATAATAAACCATAATATCTGTTTTTACATTATTTGATCATACATAGTTTTTCTTGTGAATAGTTTTCTTGTGGCAATATGGCTCAAAGATTATATGATATATTGAAGCAATGTTGTAATTACTGGTAAAAAAATTAAGTAAATCCTTAAAAAATGAGTTTTTTCTGTACCTCTTTCAGTAAGTATCATCCGGATGAGTAAGTGACTACTATACAAACAAGAACAAGACGCATTTTATTCAATCTCACAATCCAGTTAGAAAATGTGCCTGCATCGAACATCAAAACCAGTAATATATACATTATTTGCAAAATTTAGTTGTTAAGCGAGCCTAGTCCGTTACTACCAAGTGCGTCGTGGAGGATACACATTTTTTTTCGTTTTCCTAAATTTTCTACGTGATGAACTCGAAATTCTGAAAACTAAAAATATGGATCAGATCAATGTGGACCATTTTATTTCTTGCACTGGGAATAACAAGTCATAACGGGTTAAACACAAATATTACAAATGATCAACAGTTTTACAATTTTTTCTTTAATTGTATTTAATGCGATCACTCAATAAAATTGTCTTTACGTGCATATTATTATTTGTTATTGTTGAAAACTAGCTAAACATGTTTTGTAAGTTAATTTATACGCAGCATAAACAAACTTCTATATATAGCAACGCAAAGGTGTCCATACAAATATATTTCCTCTATCGATTTTAGATTATTTAGTTGCGGTCCAAACAATACAAAAGTGTCTCACTTGAATCTTAAATATCATATAAATCAACACAAAAATATTAATCATTCTCAATGAGATATACTTATCAAACATGAATGTTTCATTTCATACTAAATCATTCTAAACCTAACCTTACAACATTCAAATTTGTTCCAATGAATAGTCAGCATGTCATAAGATACTACTCTAGTGAGTCGCATAGCCAAACGTTTTAACAACCTCATTTACATTATAAATATAAATATTCATACGTCTGGTTTTATTACGAATAGCAGCTCAATCAACAACATCAAAATACGCGCGGCGCACAGCTTTTTACCTCGAATCTCACTGTATATACCAGAAACCAATCAAAACCAAACGGAAAGTGTCTTATAGCACACGAGCGCCTATTAATTACCGCACACTTCCAGAGTTAATCCTTGCACAATTAAGTTAAAGGCCGTGTGCGTTCGCGCGTGGAAAAAGGAGAAGCTCTCCGCAGGCGTAATTATCCGAAACCCATATTCTTTTTCGAGCCTCGCGCGTGTTTTAAAGGAGTGCAGATGGTCCAAATGAGACGTATACCGCGGCGAGCTCGTTTTACCCGAGATTTATGTACACTTTTCGGGGAGAATGCCGTAATTTTAAGTGTGAGAGAGAGAGAGAGTGAGAGGAACGCTTCGTTTTTGATGGAGCTCGGGGTTTAATAAGCGAAGTGTGGCTGCAGTTTTCTAGTTCCTCGAAGCGCTTCGGCGTGCGTATGATAAATTACTTTAAACATAAGGTTTTAAGTGTCATTATATAAGGGGAGTCCAAACTCAAACTTGATATTTTATTTATTTATTTATTTCCTGAAGTGTGATTTTGTAGAATTTTAATGATCATTACTTTTAATTGTAAAATCTTCAACGTAAATAATGTCTGAGGTGAGCCAATGTTTTCAAATTTGGTCAATAAATCGTTATTGTTTTTATTTTTTCGAAAATCTATAATGCATTTTAAATATATTTTAAATCTGTTATTGTATCGAACTATGATAATAAAAGTAATTTAACAATACAAGTGAAAAATTAGAATTAGTTAAGGGGAAAACTTTTACTTTATTAAGTATTTTTCCTCATAATTGTACTTTTCAATATTTATCATGTTTCATTCATATTTATTATATTTTATCGACTTATTTGGAAAGTGTGCATCATTTCTCATCAATTATAAATAAAAGTGTGTTAGTAATAATATCAATCTATCATACCCACTAAATTATGGCTATCATTTTATTTTTAAACATATAAAAAATATAAAGTAAAAAAGTAAATAATCTATAATAACTACAAAATCTAGGAATTTAAATTTTCAATACAGACCTGATAAACAGACTATACGTTGTTAAAGGACGAAGTTGTATTTATTAAGATCTCAAACAAAGTAAAAAGTGTAAGATTAGATTATAGCGACAAAATAAACACAAAGGGATGTTTATATGGGCTGCTTATTACATAAGAACATCTTCATTAGTCGGTATTCAAAGAAAATCTAATTGGCCTAATGCTTTTTCATAGAGTGTAGTTTTATGGCTATATGATTTTATAGGCAGCGAAATTCGTGGAATAGTTTTCTTGGTCAAATTGGAACTTGATCTTAATCAGCATTATGACAATCATAAAAGTTTTTTAACTGATTTTCAACATTCCATGATGGTTTTAGAGTTCTGCTTTACTGTATAAGTTCCGATTTATGATAGAAATGAAAAATTTATATCCAATTAAAGCATGTAATATATAATCTAAGATAATGACAGAAAACCGTTTCTGCTGGGTTTTCCACTCCTAATTTTTCAACATTCCTACATAAATAGAATACTTTCTTAATAATTTATTTCTTATATATTTGCATAAATATAAGTATTTATTGAACACTTTCATTGTAATCTATAATTTAATAGTAACTTAATATTTAATTAAAATAATCATTATACGTGTATATACTATCTGATGCTACATTTTCATGAAAAACATAGTAAATAACACTGAAAACATAAAGTTACTATCAAATTACATTGTCACTAACTTGATATAAACGACGCTGAAAAGATGTATGCCTTTTTAATTTTTATTGCTTCTAATTTAATTATTTTAATCGATTTCCGTAATTTCCCTCCTCTACAAAAAAATCACTACTCAATTTCCCTAAAACCTCTTAGAATCAAAACCCGATAAAATACATCACCTTAGACAAACGCAGCCGACATTAATAATCGGCTAATCCCAGATATATCGCTCTTTAATAAACTGTTTACGAAGAAATAAACGCTTAGACTCATCCTATACGACTGCTTCATTATGCAAACGACGAAAAATCGAGTAGCAGCCAATCTAACCCATCCACGTCCTCGCTCATGAATATTCACCGCCTTCGAATATTCCCCTCCTCTCCTAATTTATACATTCAAATCTAATGGCATAATGTGATTACTCCCGTCGGAGAATTCATGGAGTGTCGAGCGGTATGGAGGCAAAGGCACGCTTTACGTCTTACGGCTAATGGGCGGCGAAAATATCCATTAAATTTGTAAAACATTTTCTAACTCGCGCGCGCGCCAGCGGGAGATCGATGATCGCGTGCCGCGCGTTCGAAGCTCGCACACGACGTTATAAGGATGTTATACCGCTTGATTTGGGCAATCGCGTGCGTCTAATTCATTATATTATGTGCGGCGAGTGTGCGACGCGTGCGTATAGAGAAGCTCTGTTACGGATTTATATAATATACTATTTTTAATTCATACTTAATTTGATTTGGTTAAATGAGAAAAATAGATTAATAAATAAATAAATAACTTTGCTTAATACTAACTAAATAAGTATTTTCTATATCCTAATTTTATGGATTCCTTCAGATACAAATATCAAATAACATATTTGCGAGGTTCTAGTTATAATAGTCGAATGTGATCGTAATAATAAATGAAAAGCGTTATGGAACAGCTTTGGGTGTTAGTAATAATTGCGAATCAGCACGAACTCATCGTTTTAACCGCCGTGGCATGAACACGCCTCGGCATTTTTATCGATTAATTTTGGTTTGAATATTGCTATAAAATTAGCTTAACTGAATACATAATTTTACTGCGTCACATACTATACAAAAATGACTCGACTTACTTATATAGGTCAAGAACTGTTATCTGCAGTTTGAGTATAGAAAGAAAGAGAGAAAGAAACTGTAGTATGCGTATGCATAAGCGCTATAAGTCTCTAAGCCCTTTTGTCAAGTGTTTTAGTCTCAAATGAGCTTCTAGCTAGAGCAGTCGTACTAATCAGATATGAACCTTCTTTATACGCGTTCAATAAATGAGAGTATTTTATTTGGAGTAAATGCAGTTTTGTCATTTATTTAATACCCATTTCCTATAATTTTCTTATTACGGTTAGTTTAATAAAGTGATTGTTTAAGTGTAAAATAGTGTTTTTATTATCTTCCTACCGTATAATTCTGTTTTGTACAGAACACGCTCTCTTTTGGGTCTTTAGAGTAAACTAATCGTTGGTTCGTAGAAAAAGTGTGCACACTCGATGTGGAAATTATCTGATTGAATGCATTTGAATTTTTTTTAAATACTGCAATTTTGTTGGATTTGATTGGATTGAACGCACGTTTTCGCTAACCTCATTGGAGAATTTGAAAAATGTTCGCATGCATTCGACCAGATGTTTTCCACGTCAAGTGTACATGTACATACGAGTGAGCGTGTTTTTTTTTACGTGAGGGAAGGTATAGGTATGCGAGCGGTTTTGCGAGTGGAGTGGTGAGTATGCAACCGAACCTTGGATATCGGTAAGAGCGGTTGCGGTTTTGCAGGCGCGGATATGTGCAAAAAGTGCATTGGGGAGGTAGAACACGTATTTTCGAAGAGGATCGTTTTTCTATGTTAAAAACATAGTTTCGAAATAATGCAATGTAAATTAACCGCGATTATAATATAATGCTATGCACAGAATTTTATTTTTTATTTTTGATTTTTTATATAATTAATTTTATAGCTACATTATAAAGGTTATCGATTTTATACAAAATTAGAAAATAGTGTATGAAATAGAAAAAAAAATATTTATTTATTTTGTTTAACTTACAGGAATAATAGCTCAAGCTATTATGATTAGCAGCATAAATTGTAGATGGAATAACGTGTACATAATTATAATAATATAGCATAAGAATAGAAATATAATTCACAAATGTAGTAAATTCACAATCATTACGTAGTAGTTCTTTTAAGATATTTAGTATTAAATAGCAGTTTTTTAGTAGTCTGTTAAATATAGAGGGAAATCTGTAGTAGTTTATAATGTCTTTTACCACTGGTTTAAAAAAAGTTATCTATTAGATGTTATGTACATAATATGTATGAAAGTAAATGCTTGAGTTCGTCATAAACTACTCTGAGAGAATGGCAAAATGGTTGAATTTAACATACAGTATTGAAGAAAGTCCATTTATAAAATATAAGAATTATATGCCCTGACATAAATCCTTATAAACGCTACCTTTCTGTAAAATTTCAACAAGATTCATGCTGTTTTACTTCAGTTATCGTGCAACATAGACAATCGATTTTGTTTACAAAATGATTTTTTTCTCAAGAATAAAAAAATAAAATGACTCAAAAATGTAACTGAGTATTTTTCTCGGTATTTCTAATTACGTCAAATTTTTTTAAATATTTTCCGTCATATTTTCTTGAGATAAAACTGTTTGAAAAAATATGACGTTGTCCTGTATAACGATAGAAAGGAATAACCATAGTTTCGGGTCGCAAAATATTATAAGTAATTTCATGCTCATTCAAATGTATTTACCGGTATTTAGACTGAAGCAATGATAATATTTCTATCCTACCAAAAAAATCTGAAAAACTTCCAAAGAAAACAAAAAACCGATTTAAGCAAAAAAGACAAAGAAAATGGGTCATGAAAAATTAATTTCCACCGTCTATATCCTAAGAAACTGGCGTCTATATACACACACGCACACACAGGCACACGCACACGCACACGCACACGCGCACACGCACACACACACGCATACACATATATACACTCATACATACACATTCATACGGACATTTTTTCTTTTGGATGTAAAAGTTCCAAATACTTTTTTACAATTTATATAAAATGTTTTTTGTTTTGTTTAATAATCAAATTGAAAAAAAAATGTAATCTAAAATATACAAAGGTTTTACTTTCTATGAAGAAATAAAAAAAAATAAAAAGAAATGTAATAGACAGGGTTTTGACAAAACTGGATGTACACGAAACGCATTGAAAAATGTCAATTTCCTTCTGTGTTTTTAGAATTTAATATGGTTATCTGTTAATGCAACTAATTAAGCCCAACGTGTCAAAGTAACTTTCTCATATACATATGAATTTGACATAATTAAAATTCTGAGTGTTGAGCGAAAGCTGGGAGAATTTAAAGTTTTAGTTTTAACTCTACCGCAAATCCAGTTGTATTTGTAAAAGATAACAGAGAATAAGATAAATATTATAATATGAATATCAAATAAGATATTTTAAAATAAATTTTAAGTAAACTGATACAAAGCTTTGACGATAGACGTCAGATTTTATACATTCTTTAAGCTAAAATTAAATTACTTTTTAAATTACCTAGTTGAACAATTTGTATTATAAACTGTATTATAAATGGAAAATGATATTTTTAAGATAGCGTATATAAAATTCCTTATAAAGAAATGCATTCTCGCCAAATGTTTATTCGTTGTTTCGGAAGTAAAATATAAAACTTTATCTTGGTGTATTCAGATAACCAACTGGTTGTCATATGTTTGTATTTAAGAGTCAAGTTAACATTATAATGCACTGGTTTGGACACAGTGACTTTACGTCGCAGTCATATGATTTCGATTCTAAAGGAAACACAGTTTCGAGGTAAATAATATATTTTACAGAAAAATACTTTATATTTGATAAACTTGTCACGTAAATGTTGTTCATTTAATATGGGTTACCGATTAAAAATAGAATTAATTTTTTTTAGACCACTACGTCTTTTTTTTAAGAAAATCGACTCTTTTTATTAACTATAATATCCAACATATGGTTCAACATATATGTAATAGAAGGATACCATTTTTTTAAAATTATTTCAACAATTAGAATTTTTAAAATAAACTGGGTATGCCAACTTGTTTTACAAAATTACACAATTTTTCATAAAAAATAAAATCGATGAAACAGTTATTGGACAACAATGACCCATGTATGGTATTAAAGAGTTAAAAAATCACAAAAATGATTTTATTGAAATAATGCTGTCTCAACGATAAAGCACAAAATAGGGCCTTTTAAAATAAAAATCGGTTTAGTAGTTTCATATACGCTCACTCATATGTATTTTTGATGTAGAGCTTTGTGATTTACACTCGTACTTTTCTACTATCGAAGTGAAGACGTGCTTCCACAATAATTAGGGAGGAACCGTACTGAGTGCGCTACAAGAAATCAGGTAATTATTTTAGGTATTATTCATTATATTGGTTATGAAACATTTTCATCAGCATTTTATAATACATACCTTAAACCATCTACCTCAAGCTAGATATAGTTTAAAACCCTAGTAATTCAAAACTATAGATTTTAATATCCTATATAATTTTTGTAAGATGAACAATTTTATAAATTGTAACATATTTTCTGTTTGTAACATATAACTTGAAAGAAGTCAATTAAAAGTATACGTGCATCCGACCTTCTAATTGTAACATTATTTTATTAATAAATTGCAACTAATTGTAACATAAATTTAGAATAATTCAATTTTTGCACAAACTACAATTAGCCGAATTTAGAGCTAAATGTTTTTAAACCTTTCGGCGATTATTTTGGGTGGTCGCTCGTTTTACTGGCCGAATCGCTTATACTTTGTAATCGTATTTGCTCAAGTAATACTTATACGCTCTTCACTCTATATATAATCATTTTATAATCAATCATTTGTTGAAATGATTATTTTCACTTAACTATTTATCGTTACAAAACTTCGCTTAAATATGTTAATAAGATGTTTAGCAACACAAATGAAGAATTCTACAAAAACTCGAAGTTTCTTGTTGTATAGGGCCTAAAATATATGAGAATATTAAACATACGAAAAAGACCTTCTGACACTGTTTTTTATGTATATCAATTTTTCTTATGAGAATTTAACATAGGAATTATAGACTAAAACCCGTTAACATTGACATATTAATCACTTGGATGAGAACAATTTTTTCATGCAAAAGAGTATAAAATAGAATAAAAAAAGGTTTAATTTTCGTCATGCTGTGTTAAAAAAATTTAACAATATCGAAAATCAAAGATAGTGAATATACACGAAATAATAATCAAACATGAGATTCATGAAATTTAGTCATTTTTTCGTATTTATTTACTATCATTAATCGTTTTTAACTTTTGGTATTATTAATCCTTTTTAACGCAGCATGTTTCAAGTTAATGCTCGTTTCTTCTATTCTATATTCTTGTTCATGAAAATGTTCATGGCACTCTTAAGGAGCACTCAGGAGCCAAGTAATTATTATATCAATGATTACCGTTTTTAGTCCATAATTTCCATGTTCAATTCCATAAGAGAAATCAATATACATATAAAAGAGTGCCACAAGAACTTTTTCCAATTAAAATATTTCTCGTACATTTTAGGATCTATACAAGAAAAATTAAGTTGCAGAGGCGTGCTTCGTCATTTACTTTTCGTTACTTTTCGAAATACTTACCTATCGGCCGAATGACTGTATAATTCTTCACATACTTACCTACAACTAAATCTATTGATAGTTTCTTTAATTAAATCTAACTTAATTACGTAAACTACAGACGTACTCACCACACAGCAACTATGTCGCTGAAAGATTACGAAATACGCGAAGTCGAAGATCACGAGAAGCCAGCGGTTTTGGACTTCATGATGCAACATTACTTTACAAGCGAATACCTAATCAAGAGCTACTTAGCGACGAACAAGGATCGCTTTACCGCGCAGGAGAAGCAACTGCTGAAGAAGGATTTCAGGAGAAAAGACGAAGTCATGTTGAAGAGTAATCCATGCCTCGTTGCCATTCACCGCGAGACTCGGAAAATCGCCGCTATAAACATGATGTCACTCGCAGTGAATCCAAAACTGCCTCCCAAGCATCAGTACAGCTCAGCGGACAACTATGCTTTTGAATCCAATTTTCTATCGGAGTGGTACACGTCGGTCGTGTACGCAGCTGTGGATATCTTCGAAGTGTTTCCGAAGATCGACGCAGCACTGGAGATCGTCAACGTGAGCGCGGATCCCGCTCACGCTGTCAAAGGCTTGGCGGCTGCTCTGATTGGCGCTGCTGTCGACTTGGCCAGAAACCGAAAAATCGACGCCGTGTGGGGTCTGTGTACTTCGGCGTACACGCGAAGTATCGGCGAGAAACTCGGGTTTCACTCCTGCAAAGACATAGACGTCATGAGTTTTCGGGACTCCGAGGGTAATGTGGTTTACGAGGGCATGGATCCGCACGTGATTTCTGTAATGGTACTGATGGTAAACGACTCGCACCGTGCAAAATTGTTAAGTAAATTATAGAAAACTAGGATTCTTAAGTGCACTACGAGTGCTTTAGTTTCCAACAACTGTTAGGTTGGCTATTTGATTTACTAGGAGATAAGAAAAGCCAAAGCAGCACCCTTTAACGCTCCATAATTTATTTTACGAGGCAAGTCATTATTCAAATAGTAATAACTCGACTTTTAAGGATTCAAAAAAAATTTCAAAAAAGGAAGTTGAAGTAGACAAAAAGAGCTTTAATTTGAGATGTTGAATGTTGACAATGATTTGGTAGATCAAAAGTTACTACAGATCAAACATAGTGATTAAAAATACTTGAAAATTATGATGATAAAAGATAAATTAAAATATGTTTTATGTACTTCTAATTACTATCTTTGATCATTAATAAATTTGGATATACTCAATCATTTTCAACGCTCAATATCTCAAATTAAAGCTTTTTTTGTCTACTTAAATTTACTTTTTTGAAATTTCTTATGTACACTTATGAGTCGAGTTATTATATACTATTGGAATAATGAGAATTTTTAGTCAATAATTTTAAAATACTCCTATCATAGTTTGAAACTACGAAGCGTTAGTAGTTACTACTTTGTCTTTTCTCATATTTTTGTATCAGAAAACATATCCCCGAGTTGTAGCAGGATTCGTAAACCGCACGCCTAATGGCTGATACTCTCCAGATTAGTAAGGGTTGTAAGTTATAATAATAATATAGTAACATTGACTAAGCTTATAGTTAACCTTCTGGTCCGATTGACTATCTTTACCACGCGTGCTATTTTAGACATATACTCAATTTAACGCTAGCAATAGTTACCAACAAGTATATTTACTTTAAGTCTAATAAGTACATTTACTTTATGTCATCTGTCCCATGATGAAAGGTGATAAGGTGTACTCCGAAAGCGGTCTCATGTTTTTACTCATTTTGCGCCTTCTGAAAAGCCGGCTATATTGCAACATGGCGATGCTTTGTTTACTTTTGAATACAAACATTAACATGATTTAACAAGTGTGTAGACTCGTTATTTGGCTCAGACTCAGAATTTGTTGTCTGAATTAATTTTTGAGCATCCAATTCTCGATTTCTTCTGCTTCTTTTTGATCATTGCAAATTGTATTTTCTTTAGACATTTTGTTTTCTTCTTCTACTGACTCGCACATTATTTGCTTAGCTACATTAGTAGACGCATCCTAAATTTACTGTACTTGATTGAGTGATACGAATTTACATACTGGATGAGGAAGATCCATTATAACATAAAAGATATTTAATAAAGATATTTTCAAGAAATTCAAAAGCAATCGTAAGTCAAATAAATGGTAACCTTCAAAGTTGACTTCAGGATGATCGATGAAGCTGAACTTTCGTGCTAAAGAACATTTTTTACATTAGCGTAACATTTACGCTTTCTTTTCAGTGGTATTCCAATAAAATCAGTTTGAGATTTGACAGTATGACGATCGCAATAATACATACTTGATCGCAGTATAACATAATGACAGTACGCTTTTTTAAATAAAGTTTGTGTTTTTATAACTTTTCTTGTACAACCTTTTGTATAAATAAACGCAAGATAGTAAACACAGATGTTTATAGAACAGTTGAATTAACTTATGTGCATGCGCAATGCAATTAAGTACTATTTAACGTTAATTTGAATCATGTATCGGTCGTTAAGATTCCCAGAAATGTAGATAATTTTACCAAACTGTGTATGAGATCTTTAAATATTTTTTTTCTCTACTGCTATTCTAGTATTACACTTTTTTAATTAATTATTGTATATTTAACAACACATTGATAATAAATGTACTAATATGCTGTAGAAATTTTTACACCTAATAAATATTAATATACTCGACGCAGAATTTACCACACACATAGTAAGAAATGCCATACCAAGTATATGAAAAATTCTTAAATATATTGTAAATACAATAGGCGTCGTATATCCCAGTTCGGCAAACCAGTATTGCACTTTTTACAATAATAATTCTCTTAGTGTACTTGAAAACGATGTTCTTAATAAAAATTAAATCGTTATAATTGTGAATATATTTGATAGTATCTAAATGAGACGATTTGGCGAAATGTGAGTATTCAAATACTATAGATCCGCTAATTGTATATAATAAATTTCTAATAAATTTATGCTGAACTGGTTCTTAAATAATAATGTGACTCTATGAGTAAGGAAATCAAACTATAGAACCGTATACGAGAGAATTAGCAGTGCTATGTTTTGAATGTATACAAATACTAACTGTGTGCACTGTATATATATATATATATATATATATATATATATATATATATATATATATATATATATATATATATATATATATATATATATATATATATATATATATATATATATATATATATATATATATATATATATATATATATATATATATATATATATATATATATATATATATATATATATATATATATATATATATATATATATATATATATATATATATATATATATATATATATATATATATATATATATATATATATATATATATATATATATATATATGTGTGTGTATGTTCAAAAGTATTTGTCCAATAACTACGACAAATATTACTGATCAAATTCTTAAAATCGATGGAGGTATTAAATGTTATTTCAATGTCTAAATAAAATCAGTATGATAAATGGTATTAAGATTAATTTTGTAAGTAAAATTTCTGAAATTTAGAAATATGGGTACTAACTTTATCTCTTATTGATCATTATTTATCTATCATGCTAAATTACTCCAATACTTAATATGCAATATTTAGATTTCTAAAGTATTACAGCTTCATATCTCACTCAATTTTCTTACCAATGTATATTTGAAAAAGTCTAATCTTTACAATTTTTAAAAATATTAATCATTGTCAACTTAATATCTGTAAACCGGAACACAAACATTACTTCATACCAAAACTTCATCTTACAAAATTTCATAAATTACACGAAAAACCTCCTCTTATCAATTTAGGTCATAGTCCTGACCCATTCCCCGACACTTCCGCATACAAACCTATAATAAAAATATCATTACGTAAAGCAAACACGGATCACGTAAAATATTACATCAACGCTCAAACACCATTGCGTTTTCATTTGCATAAACGTCGTATTTAGCACGTACCCCCGTGCATGGATTCGTCGCGTATATATACACGTCCTCATTATTTTTTCTTTCTCGAGCAGGAAATTACGAGGTGACAGAGATAAGTCGATTGCGTTTAAGCGGGAGGCTCGACTAATACTCGTTTTTTTGACGAAAAAATAAGTGAGGAAAGCTCGTAACTTTCTTATACGCATGCATGTGTACCTATGGAATGCGCCTGAATTTTTCCAACATTTTCGCGTAAATAACTAGTACTGGTAGATATCCCGAATTCCAGAGCAGGTGAGTGCGTGCAAAAGGACATACATGTTTGCACGGAGGATTTTTTTTCGGTTGAGAATTTTGCGTAAGGCGATTTGCTTATCAAATAAGTTGCCATCGAGAAAGTAGGGAAAAGTAAAGCAGCTGAGGTTTAAAGTGATTTCACTGATAAAATGCTCGAATGGTAAATATTTTGATTGCATTAGGAGTAACATTAAGATAATGGTTATTCATTCTTTTTTAAATGAATATAAATTAGTTTAAAAACGACATCTTTCTCTGAAAGTCGTACATTTATTAAGAAAATAAAAAACGTTCACAAATATTATTACTCCATGATGCATTCTGATGTTAATGCTCATAAAAAAGAGAATTTTTCGGATTATTTAACAAAATTTTATTACTACGTATTTGATGACCCGAAAAAATGTGTGCATACTATTTTGTTCAATGAATTATGCGAAAACCAGTTGAGATTATTCGATTGAAATAATTTGGTACTCATACAGTGTGCATGAAATCTTGCGATGGAGACATCAGATATAAAAATTAAAATTTGTTCTTAAAGCTTAGGTGAATAGTTATGGCATACACTACGATTATTGAAGATTAATAAAAATACGCTAATTGGAAAATGTTCTTTTACTTTCTCCTAAAGGAAGTTTTCTAATAGTAAAAAAAAGTTTTCTTAAAAACATGTTAGAAATATGTTTTTGGGCCATTTGGAATCAAAATACACTATTTTTAGAAAATGTCCGTATGTATGAGTGTGTGTGTGTGCGCGCGTATTGTGTGTGTATGCATGTATGTATGTGTAGCACCATATCTCGAGTAGTCCACGGTTAAATTTAATGATTGGAATATTTGTATGAAGTTAATACGAACAATCGTTAAAGAGTGTATGAGACACTCTAAAAATCTCGTCTACAATTTGCTGTTAGAAGCAATCAGTGAAATTAAAAGTTAAATTTAATGTTTCAGAGCTAATTTTTTTGTTTTTTTCTTGAGAAAGGCGGTTCAAAAATATTTTTTTTGTTTACGATGCGTTTTTATTTCTTTATCAGTTTATCGATTTTAGAGTTTTCGTTTTTCCTTTTTTTTAATACCTTTGAAATAATATCATCGATTTAGTGATAATGCATTTGAAAGAGTTTCAAATTACCTAACTTTTCCGATCAGAAATTTTTTATAAGCTATTTCCATTTTCTGTTATACACGGAAACGTCAAGTTTCTTTTAAACGGCGATATTTTGGAAGCATATGATGGAAAATCTTTATAAATAAATTAAGATGGAGAAGGTTTCCACTATCTATTGGCAATCTTGGCTGATCTCTTTGACCAGAATATGAAATCTTTTATTTTTCAAGATATTTAAAGTTATATGTTTCTATTCATTTTTTATTGCCTATTTCTAGGGTTTTACACGGTAATTTTTTTACGTATCGCTCATGTTTTTTGTGTTTTGGTGAAATGAAATATTCTTTTTTAGATTCATCGACTCGCTTTTGTTAAATAATGATTTTTCATTTTTATGTTTTTGGTTTTAATTCGGTCGCTGATTTCTTGGATATTAAGCGGAAATTTTTGTCTATTCAAACCCCTTTTTTTTGAGATTCTAATTAAAAAGAGATATAGCAATATAAACTAATTTATTAGAACAATTAATTTAGTTTGAGGAAGAGACAATGAATTGGCAGCGGATTTTTGTCTTTTGATAAAGATTCAAAATTAAAGAGACTTTTTAAATTTCGTCAATCTGTTTTTGTTTTATAACGATTTTTATAATCCATACTTTTCTTGTGGCGATATAATAAATTAACTTTCCAAAAACTTGAATGTTCTACTAATTATAATAATTTGATGAATTTTTATCTGTTTTTTGATGAATATACCATATATTGAAACAATTTATTTAATTTCAGCTGTTATATTTCTAAAAGGTATAGCAATTTTAAATTAACTTATAAGAACAAAGAATTTCATATTGGAACTATTAATTTAGTTAGAGGAAGCTAAGTGCCTATGAATTGGCAGCGATTTTTATTAACATTTAGTAAGCCGACGATCCTACTTCTATTTAGTGAAAGATTATATGGTTGTATTTTTAAAAGGTTATATGTTTATTTCGAAATAACAATCTTGTAATTTAGGGAAAACAATCGAACGAAGAAAATTGAACCGTTTATTGCGATAGATATCTTAATACATTTACATACTTGCACTAAATAAGTGTTATATTATTTATAAATCACAAAAACTAAAAATTACCATTGATTTTAATATCATTTGTTCCAGGTATTTAAGGAATATTGAGATTTTACCTGCCAGTCAGATGACGTTCATTTGATGCCCTATGAACTCTTACCCAAAAACTATGAACTTTAACTAATAAAAATTGACTAAATCCCTTATTTTTGGTAACATTGTACTTGAATTAATAAATATTAATATCAATTTTTTAAAAAGGTTATATAGATGATGCAAAGATGAGGGACCAGGAGTAACTTACGAAAAAAGTATAATAAATAATTTGATTACTAACCCGTTAACGCCCAGACCCCCAAAGATCGAAAGAAACTTTTAGAAATGGTTTTTGACCTTTAACTAGAGGATTTCTGCAATAAATTTTTTTTCATATTTTTATATTTTCTCGAGTTTTATGCAGTAAAAAATGATTTAGGCACCCACTACGAGATCGGAAATAATCTACTTTGATCTGATTTGTATATTACGTTTGCATAATTTCAATATTTTTACGAAGAAATCTTAGAAAAACAAATAAAAACTATGTGGGTCCTCCAGGACCCACAAGGCTGTAACCGATTAATAAAATATTGTAGAAACCCCGAATCGTTACAGGTGCGATTCATTAAATAACGCTTTTCTGTTACCGAATGCTAACTAATTAAACATAATACAGTTATCAAATATCATTGAATTTCTTTATAATTTTTCCAATAAGAAAACTATGTAGCCCAGATTCCAATTTTAACATGAGAATTCGATACGTTCAAATTTGAAAATCATACAAAACAATATTACGTAAATAATCACTAAAACAAATTCAAATTAAACGAATTACGTTTTAATTAAGTGAGTAAAGAAAAAACAAGTATTTTAACGACGGCACTTAAACCGAATAAAGAGACAAGCCGCGCTCTCCAATACGATATGTTTATCCATCAGCCGGTCAATTCTCGTCAAACTCAATCGAGCCGGTAAACTACCAACTAACAAACTCCAGTCTCGCAATTCGTCGCACGAAACATGCACTTCGACAAGACAATCGCGAACTTCGCCGCTGTCGATGTTAACGAGACGCGACGTAGTTGATCAAAAGGAATTTTAAGAGACTTGATGTGATGGTGCGAAAGAGGAGCGATAATTAGCGTGGAATGCGTGCAGTGTGCACGCGCACTTTCTAGAGGTGCAGAGACATTCAGCGAGAATGGTTTATTTGGAAGTGTTTTAGGCGAGGGAACGATGGCGATTGTCGTTGCGAGTAAAAGGCGGAAATACTTTGTTTTATATACGAGGAAGCAGGGTGATAAACAGACTGTTTATGCTGTGTTAAGAATGGAAATGTAGAAATTAAACTAAGGTATAGGTGTATCATTATCTGGATGCTTTAGTCGTAAAAATCTGGATAAAGCTTGTTGTGATATACATTATTTAAAAATATCTTTACAAATACGTAGTAAATTAAGTATTAAGAATATAATAACTACATATAATATCATCAGCTGGACTAATTTGGAAACTAAGAAGGGGGAGTGAGAGGAAAAAAAGAAGCAAATATTTTCAGCGCTCCTTTCATGCTTATTATAACAAAAAAGAGAAATAACCAATCTTGTACTTATTGTTTCACTAACTAGCTGTCATGTCTTGCGAAGTTCACTCACCTAATATACTAACAAAAAGTTGGAATTCCAATAGCATTATCAATTATGCATAATTCAAATAAGTTTAAGTAATATGAGGATCGCGATTGATTCGCTCACAATGATAAATGTAAGAATCTTATAAAATCCTATAATGAATATACTTATTAATTCATTTATTTAGCCATGGTGCCGCTATATGAATAAGAAAGAAGATAACATCAACTTTTATCCAGTTTTCATGCTTAAAATGTATGAAATGTAATTAAGTGTACATTAGTGAAAGCTTTTAATTATATTGCAGTATAGGATAAACTAATAAACCATATAAATTAATTAGGTTTATTTAATACACTGAGAAAAAGGATTACTTGTATTAAATGATATTTAATAACTATTAAGGGGTTACACACAGGCTGGCACACATAGATACATATAGGCACAGACTGGCACAGGTTGGTTCGCGTATGGTATTCATATAAAAATGATGAACTTTACTTTGTTTTTGAAAGAAATTAGAAGCCGAAGAACTTAGTTAAATTCATACTTGATATAAAAACAATTCATGCTTATCTGTGCCAGTTTGTGCCTACCTGTACCTATCAGTGCCTATCATTACCTGTCTGTTCCTATCTGTTCGTACCTGTCCCAGTTTGTGCCCACCTGTGTCAAAAAGTATGTAAAAATTAAGTTTATGTAAAAATCATTTCTTATAAAAAATATAATTCGTGCCCATATGTGCTAGTCTATGACCATATTTGCCAGTCTGTACCATTCTCTGCCAAACGTCCGAAATAATATCCGACTGGCATACCATGTATTTCCACCAGGGTAGATACTTGAGATGCATCTTACCAGCTGAACGCCACTTGTGGTTGTTATCTGACGTATCAGTAAAAGATTTATTGAATGCAAGGAATCCTTTTTCTAAGTGTAGTTATTGCTAATTCGCACAGATATCGATTTGATTGTATTCCATTATTGATTCTTTTTTCTTAAATGCAAGTGTCTATTAATAGAAACTTGAAAGGATACATAATACAAATTTTAAATTAATGAGTTACAGTTGCCTCTGCAGGATAAGCATGCAATAAGAAGGAAACGCTGCGGAGGAAGTCCTCATATCGAACAAATAACTCAAGAGTCAAGAGTCATGGGACTTTCGGCCAACCGGAAATACCTTCTACAGTTAGTATGTGTGTTTTCTATATATAAATTACAAAAATTAAGTGAGTTCATCGGGAAGATTCGTTCACGCGATTGTATTGCAGATACCATTGCTCGGAAATTCGTTACGATTATGACATGTGCAGTGTTGTATAATCTTTAGTACTGTTAAAATTAGCTAACTACAATTATATCGAAATGGCAATAAATATTTTTATGATCGAACCTGCAGTAATCTAATTGATGAGCTATTTAAAGTCAAGAAGTTAATTAGGTGCTTTCACGAGAGGTTTTTGTTTGGCGTTATGGTAGCAGGTTAATTAATTTGTTATAGTGAGTGAGTTTTACGATATGACTGCTGTAATCCTATCTTATTATTTACGTTCGAATTTCGCAAATTATAGTAACACATCTAATAAAGCTAAGCATAAAAAGTAGTAAAACAATGTTAACTGATATATAAATCAAATCGGTTTGGACAGGCTGTTTCAGAATCAAAAGTAGATTTAAAATTTGTAAAATTTTCGCTCAAAACGCAGGAACGCGTATTCGTCGATTTTTCCTTTGAGGACTTTTCGTAATAACATTTATTGATGTTTTTGTTATATAGAAAACATAATTGTTTTGATCAAAAGATTTTCCTGATGTATGTAGTCACCAATAATTTAATTTTTTGTATTACAAAATGCTGTGTATAAACAACAGTAGAGAAAAAAAGCTGTTTTAGATTTTTATGATTTTTTGAAGTCTTTGAATTTTTACTGACGTTTTCTAAAACTAATAAACTTATTTCTTCATTACTTCTCGTATTTCACCACTAGGTGGCTACTCACTTTGTATTCCCATGCACAACGTGATACAGTCTAACTTATAACTAAACCTCCTGTCAGGAGGCTAGTTGTTTTAATATCATTTCATGAAAATCATCATTAATTGAAATTAATTGTAAAAAAATTTATTTCAAAATGTGTCATGGAAATAAATCTTCTCATGAGGATAATCGAAAAAAGTGTGTGGTCCTTGTGGGAAAAAAATTAAATTTGGAAAGAAAAAAATTGAACCATTTCTTATAAATGAAAAGACCGAAAAACTGATACAAAAATTTGTGTCTGAAGATTTTGATTTAATGGATGAAAAATATCCTTTAAGTATTTGTACAACCTGCTGTCTAACTCTACTTGATGCGGAAAAGAATAAATTTCAAAGGCCATTACAAAAAATGCCTAATTATGCAGAATTGAAATTACCCAAAGAGACTCGTACAAATGTAAATTCATGCAACTGTTATATATGTGTAACTGGTAGATTTAAGGGCCATGTTAAAGTTGAATAGGGCAAAGGACACAAAAGAGATTTAAAAAATAATGTAACCGAAGATTCATTGAAACTTGTCGGAGCAGATAAACTTTCTGTTTCACTTACAGAGAGCAACGAAACTAAAAATACACTACAGATGTGTAGTAAATGTTTTCAAGAAATTGGAAAAGGCATAAAACATGTTTGTAAAATAAGTAATGAAAATGTATTAAAAATTATAGATCAACTTCCTGAAAGAAATAAAGAACAAATTGTTACTATTATTTTGAAAAAAAAGGTTGAATCCATTATTCCTACAACTAAAAGTAAGTCACCTCCTAACATTACTTTGAATTTATCTACTGGTGGAACTAAATCAAAAATTGTTTTGAATCCTAGTATTGAAAGGAATATCTCATTCGATGAATAGATTTTGAATAGCTTCCGAACAAATATAGGACTTTCAAGTAACCAAATGAAAAGAATAACCAATTTCATAATATGTAAAGTAGGAAGGAAATCTATTCCAGCGTATTACACAAAACATACATCAGAAAACTCAAAAATCTTGATTGATATATATATAAACATGCTGTGCATTACTTTGATTGTGATAATAGCTCAAGTAAACAAAGAGAAAAACTTCCCAGACCTGTCGTTTATGCAGACGCTGAGGAACTCCTCGATGCAGTTATTGAACATCGGAAAATACAAGGAAATGTTATCATCAAAGTTTTGGCGGATGGAGGCCAAGGCTCTTTTAAAATAAGTTTGACAATTCTCCCCGAAAATTATTCTCCTACTTCAGAAAGTACATGTTCAAATGATATTGATAGCAATGAAAATGATCGATCAATTTACGATCAGCCGAAGGAATTGAATTACAAAAGAAAACGTTATTCTGAGAGTGGAGTTGTTAGTAAAAGAGGTAAGCTTACTAGTGTAAATAGATTGATACTCTTATGCGTAGTTCCACAAATAAAGGAGTCGTATGATAATGTAAAGCTCTTGTTTGAACTTACAAAAATTAATAATATCCCGTTTAAATTTGTTTCAGACTTTAAACTTTTGCTAATTGTAAATGGTCAACAAACTGCATCGGCAATGTTCCCGTGTCCTTACTGTTACTGACAGAAATAATGATAATTATTGTAAAGTAAAATTGACGGCGAATATAATAATGTGAAATAGATAATAAATAAATATGCAGTGCTGAAATGATGCGATGTATTAACTACAGCGTTATGAAAGAAAGAGAACCAAATGAAATGGGCTACGCGTAAAGGTCGTAAAAAAAGGGCCAGCGTTGGCGCTCTCGACAACAACAAGGCAGTGCAGTTTAGACTCTCGTGTGGTTCACATCGTGTGACTATTAGGGAAAGAATTGGCTTTTTAGCGTAAATGCATCACAGGAATATATATCGGCTAGGCATTTGAATAAATATAATTTTGAAAGTTTAAACTGTTATTGAATTATTAATTTCTCCTCTCGTGAATACGGCTTTGTGCCGTAACACTTACTGTTTTATTACATTAGACTATTTGAAAAAAAATCCTTACGTAAAGTACTCAAGTAATGCCGCTAGTTCAATTGACCATACGGAAAATGGGAATCAAAATATACTAAAAAGCTACGGAGATTTGAGAGCTGATTACAACAAATTTCTTCTTAATGGTGGCGATAAAAAACTTAGTAGAGAATCTCGAAGTACTATCAATCTTCCTCTATTTGATGAAGATGATGACGTCTGCGTTTTACAAAAATGCGTCGTTCCGGAACTGCATGTTTTGCAAGAGTTGGTTAACCATTTATTTTGGAATGGTTTAGTTCCTCTATTAGGCAATGAAAAGGCATTGCTTTGGCCTCAAAAGCTAAATCTCATTTCTAAACATTATCACGGAGATGCTTTTGAAGGCAATGCTTGTAGAAATTTGCTCAAGGAAGCTGATCAACTCAATGACGTAAAAATTTACGAAAGTAAATAGTAGGTTACTATAAGATTGTCCCTTACATTGTTGCTTACAAAGCGATGAACAAAGTTGTGAATTGTTGTTTTACTTCTGGAAAAATTGAAGGCTCAGTAGATTTATATATATCAGAATTAGGAAACGCGTTAGCTAGTATTGAGAATATTTCAGAAACGTTGAAAATTCATGTGATTCTTGCCCACATAAAAGATAGTTTGAAGTTTATTGAAAACGGTTAAGGTTTAGGATTTTGGTCCGAGCAAAGTGGAGAATCCGTTCATCGCGAATTTTTGAAGTTTTGGGAGCGTTATAAAGTTACTAATGTTTGTCATGCATCTTATGCACCAAGATTACACAAAGCAGTAGCTGAATTTTCTTCTCTGCATCTTTAAATTTAGTCTATGTTGCAATTTTGTTCATTATTTAAATGAATTATACGTCTATATCTTAAAACAAAATAAACAAAAAATACAAAAAAAACAAGAAAATGGGGTCATACTACCACTACGTCCTCGTCGTTGGCCCTGGGGTGAAAGCTAAAAGTGGTTAAGTATTTAATTTTCTATCATTTGAGAAAAACTTTTGATTGAAATTATTGCTTTCTAAATAACAAAAACATATTACCAAATGTTATTTCGAAAAGTCCTCAAAGGAAAAATCGACGAATACGCGTTCCTGCGTTTTGAGCGGTTGAAATACAAAAATGCTGATAAAACGCGAAAGGGATCAGCTAGGATTTAAAATTTTACAAATTTTAAATCTACTTTTGATTCTGAAACAGCCTGTCCAAACCGATTTTTGACTCATTTTCATCAAACCTATCCGACCTTCAAGCTCACCGTGGCTGTATATTGATTTTAAACTACTGTAAATAAGCTTCTATTATCCTTACTCTATTCAACAATAAATATTGCTTTAATTATATAAGCAAAATTAAAACGTTCAAAACTGTTCATTGCATAAGCATAAAACTAACCAATTCAAACACTATACATCATATACTATAGGACTTATCCTTCAATCCGCATAGCATTAAAACAAATGCAATATCACATATCGTTTGCACTCATTTCCATTCTCTATAATATTAACTGGCCAGACATCATAAATAAAAATAGCCAGTGAGATTTAGGACTCATTCTAATTATCATTTGCGCCGGTGCAAAAACACGCGTAGTACCTCATATAATCTCATGTACATGTATACGTGTGCAATACAGATTCCGCGCCACTTTTTTCCGCAGCTCTAAACCTCTCAAGGCTCTTTGCTGCTTTTCAAATCCGGCACTACGTTTAAAAAGCTCTCGAATAAAATCCATTCTGCCTCCTATCTAAGGTGCATTTCCACACATTCACTCACCCCAGATGAGATTGAATAGCATTTACGCAAGGTTTTTCTAACGTGTCGCGGAAAGAGGTAAAAAGTAGAATCGTACGTTGATTCTACGTACAATTAAAGACTGTTTAAGCTGCCTTATATGTTAATTAGGGGTAGTACTCTAGTGAATCAACAGATACCTTTGAATGGACCACTTTTTGAAAAAGAATTTTTTTTGCATCATTCTTACTAACATTAAGGTGTTTTTCCCTGATTTTAACAGTTCAAAATATCATTAAATGCACTTCACTGGTACAGTCACCGTATAATGAATCAGGCTTAAGCTCCTTGTTAGGATTTCGTTTTTTCTCGTAATAAGACCTATTGCAGATACATTCAAATATAGCGTCCCAAAAAAAGAAGTTAAAATTAACTAAAACAAAAAAGAATCTCTTTTTAGGAAAATGAGTTAAACATAACCTGCAAATATTATTTGAAACCGTAAAAAACAGTTTTAGTTTATTATAAATTGTTACAAATTATAATTACAAATATAAGAAAGTTAAATTAACATTTGATTTTATACATGAAACAACGTAGAATTTAATAGATTATATGTTTTATTTCTCTCAGAATTGAGGTTATGTTTGATCCACGTTCCCAAAAACATAAAACTCCTTTACTCTTCACATATTTTTAGCTATTTTTCAAAACGCAATTACACCGTGCTCGAAACAGCAAATCTACCATTTCATTTTTCTCCGTGGCAACAGCTATTATAATTAATTCTCGCTTACGATTTCATCCGGAATCCCTAATAACGTGTCGCGCGTGCACTCACTTTTACCGACTTTCTCGCGCTCGAGTTACGCAATACACATATCGCGCGATTTTCGCGAGGGTGTCTCAGCGCTCGCGTGGGTTTCTTATCTGCTCTTATACCTTTACTCTCGAGTACGCGTGCGCTGACCTAGAATGAAAATCTCCAGCCGTGCGCGCGTGCGGCTACGTCACATGCGGCGGGGACTTGTTATAGAGAGGCCGACTAGTGAGGTATAATATAAAGTGGCTGACAGGACTAATTATCGATAAAACAAACTGACGATTGAGCTCGAAGTCGGCGAGAGTAGAGAGAGAAACAGAGAGAACGAGAGCTGATGAATTGGATGGATTTCTTGCGAAACGGCAGGGGATATCGGAGGATTGAGTTGTTCGAGATGGTATTGAGAGATTTAGAAATGAAAGGGTGCAATATGTCCAATGAATTCGGTGTGTTTTATTTAGAATTTACAAATAAGAATAAAGAATAGAACTAAATTTTATATTTGGAAAAAAATTTGTGTTTGTACTAAAATTAAGATAGCTTACTTTATTGACTGAGTCCGCCGTATCTTGTTTTTCTAACTATAGTTGGATGGTCTCACCGAAATTTTTTGAAGGTAATACTTATCTATTTCTAAATCCATTTAATGTTATAGTCATGGACTTCAGGGGACAGGCCTGGGTTAAACCCAAAAAAGATTTCTTTTTATGAGTCCAGAAAACTTTTCATGTTTAAAAGCAATCATTCTGAAAATATTTATGCTATCAATACTTAATAATATTTAAAATTTTACCGTTGTAAAACTTCAAAATCTTGATCCTATACGTCACAATAAATCACTATTTTCAATGCCATATTTATTAAAAGAACTTTGTTCCTCGCACGATTCTAGGTGACATGATGAGCGAAAACTATTTTTTCGACAGTAATTCGACTTCTTTTGATATGTATTACAAAATGTATTATTATTCTTTTTCGTAGAGTCAATCAATTTTTTAGAAAATATTAAAAACTAATTTTAAAAAAATCGTTAAATCTCGATACAAAAATAATAGAAAAAAAATTTAACGAAAAAGCACTCCGCTCTTTTGTAGCACATGTCAAAAGGAGTCGAATTACCAACGAATAAAAATTTTCGTTCATCATATCACCTAGAATAGTGTGAGGAAAAAATTCCGTGAATAAATGTGGTATTGAAAATAATGAATTATTGTGTCGCGTAAGTTCAAGATTTTGAAGTTTTACAACGGCAAAATTCAAAATATTATTGTGTATTAATAGGATAAAAATGTTCAGAATGACTGCTTTTAAAGACTTTTTTGAGGTTTAACCCAGGCCAGACCTTAATATTTATCTATAAATTATTTGATATGTTTTAGAAGAAATAATAATATTTAAGAACTAATATTGATATATGATCATCATTAAAAAATTTTCCTTTGTAAAAATTCCATTGATTTATTTTATTGTTAGGGGAAAGTCATTAATTTGAGACAGCGTAAACTATCGGACGCTATTTATTATGATACTTCATATGTATGGGCAGTGGTTTCGGCATTTGATCTTTATTATGTTATTGTGTAAGGAACTTATTTAAAAAATTTCAAACTTATATAATAGGTCGTTAAATACACAAATTGATCAAATCCTTATATTTGGCTTAAAATAGAGGTTGCTTCGCACTAATTTTGGATGTTCGTGCCACGATGACAATCAATAACGTAGTATTAAATTAAAAACTTCACAAAGCTAATAATAAAAAATATATAGCATGATAAGTGTAATATTGCTTAATCTTAATCAAATCTTTAGTATATTATATACTATTGTTACTTTTGAAGCCTACCCAAAAAACTTTTTGAGTTATATTTGAATAGTAAACAAAGATATGTTCAAAAATATCATCAAGTATCCTAATTTAAAACAAAAATCATCAGAAATATATCAATATGCATTAAGTAACCTTACTACTCTATATATGTAAGTAAAATAAAAGCATACAATTAAAACCAACAATTTTCAACTACCCATTATCCACTTACAAATTTGCTCAAAAAACCCATTACCAATAACAAATTAATCCAAACCCGTGCAATCGATAATAGTTCAATTAAACGATCAATTTCACATTGTTATCCCATTAAAATCCAATAAATCCTCTACTTTTTATCCCCGCGATAACGTCTCATTACGCATTCCCCGGCGTACAATGTAATTACAGTCAAATTGGCCGCGTAAACTTATAATTTCACACCTCGACCGGCAACACCCAAAGCCAAAAAGAAAAGACCCACCCGAAAGAAAAACGAAAGTCTCGACTGAGGAAAATGAAAATGAAAGGCAAAGTACACGACGCACCATTAGAGCAAATGGCACACACTCTGCGTGCAAAATCATTTTCTAGGCGGTGGCGCATGAAAAATAAAACTACCGCGAAATCAACACTGGTATATACTTGCGCCAGCGGCAACCGGTTTTTCCGCGGGCGCCCCGCGACGACGACGTGTTACAGCGAGCACGTAGGACACTTTACAATGGAAGTCGCACATTTTTCTTGAGCTGGAGCGTGTCGGCGTGGATTTTCTCATGAGGGGCTGCGAGAAAAAGAGAGAGAGAGAGATTACGTGCTCTGAAAATGTTATGAAATTGTTGCTCTTAGATGGGCTTATGGAGCGGTGTGATGCATGATTGAGATCGTTTTAACGTTTTACGAGTTTTTTTTAGAGGTGTAAGGTGCTTTAGGTGAGTTTTATAGTAATCTAATCGCGGGTTTTTGTAGTGTTTGATTTAATATTGAGTGCTTAATTTCATGAATAATGTGAAATGATATATTACATGGGATTACGTTCAATTTGATTTATCTAAAAAGAGAGTGAGATGCTCTCGAAGGATTAATTTGAAAATTATGTTTTGGTTTCAAGATGTTGAGTAGGGTATAAGGGTTTTGCTTTCTCGAAGAGCTTTGCATCGATGAAAATTTTAGAAGTCAAGATGTTGATGAATGTATTAGAAAGTTTTCAAACAAATTATTATCAAATTATTATAAAATAACTTTTCTCTGTGACGAGTTAAGAATGCGCAACGCTCGCAGTACGTGCTGTGAGACGAGTGAGCGACAAGAGATGTAGACAACAAGATGCACCAGCTTGTATAGTGCACGGTAGCTCAGTGATCGAGCACGCATCTTTTAATCTTGGAGTCCCCAAATCGAATCCCGTCGTTCACATATTTTTTCGCTGCACAATTCGTCTATCTTTTTCGTACCTTACAAATGGCGCCCAACGTGCGAGAGAAGCGAGGTTGTTAGTTAGTTCCACGTCCGAGGATCTGAGCAACACAAGTCGATAAAGAATATAGATAGATAGATAGATTTACTGTTTATTCATCAAAGACGAAAATTCTTACAATTGCATGTACATGTATAGTTATAATAATTAAAATATCTGTCAGTATTATACATTTGTTATCTTACATTTAACATTCAATTATTGCGTTTCTTATATATAAAATAACATTATTTGCTGTAACAGTTCGTCAGTTTATAAAATCTAAATATAATGAACTAGTCATAGTCAAATGGCACATCACAGAACACGCTTCGTCAAATACATAAAATAAAATAAATAAAATAAAGATAACATAATACGATAAAAATAAAAAGAATACATACACACACTTTACGAAATTTTTTACGTATAACTATCACGTCGAAAAGATAAAAACACACTCATTCATATGACACTCTTACAATTCACTCTAATAAATACATTCACACTTAACACTTAACATATAAAATAAATAAATTAATAAATACTAAGTCAAATAAATAAATAAGTTAGATAAATAAATAAAGTAAATAAATAAATTTAAATAAATAAATAAATTAAATAAATAAATAATTTAAATAAATAAATAACCTAAATAAATGTCTGAGTCAGATTAGGACTACACAGAAATGAACAAAATAATGTATAAACCGATTTTCGAAAAGTTCACTTCTGTGTATTCCCGTCACCATGTAATTGTTTAAGATGCCTGCCTAACGTCGTTTTAAATTTACAAAAAGATGGCAGACACCTCACACTGCTTGGGAGCGAATTCCAGAGGTGCGCATCTTGAATTCTAAACGAGAATAGGCCCTTATCGGTGCGCGACCCCGGAACCGAGAGCTCCTTCGTACCACCCCTACTTGAAGTCCTGGCCTGGTTTTTTTCAAAGAGGGCAGTAAGATATGGTGGCTGCCGCATGACAACCGCTTTGTAAAGCAACAGCCCCATAAAATACTCCCTCCTCTCCTTCAGATCCAACCAGTCCAGTTTTTCCCTGTAGGAGGTGATATGCTCATCACGCCTAACACCACATTATATGTATCTCACACATGAATTCTGTAAACGTTGTAGTCGTGTCTGAAGCTCCCCTGATATGTCAAGAAAAACCACTGAGCAATAGTCTAAGTGAGGTAGTATCAGTGCACATGCCAGCTGCTTCCGCAGTATCTCTGTGGTGCAAGAACAGAATAATTTTAAACTATACAGAGCTCTATTAACTTTCTTACTGACCGCATTCAGTTGCGGCTTCCATTTAACCTTCCGTCCATCACCACGCCGAAGTTGGTAACTGTATCGACAAAGGGAGCGTGTACGCAGGTCTGTATCTCAATGCCTTGCAAGTCAAGGTTCTGAACCTGTTTGATGTTGTGATCAGATCCAAAGATAATCGCTTTTGTCTTGCCGACATTGAGGCAGGCCAGCTGACGATGTCCAATTCGATACTCCTCGTGCTACAGCCAACATGCGACCGATACCACCACAAAGACCTTTCAGGGACACTTGAGTGTAGGTTTGCAGGTCGTCAGCGTATAGCATGTGTTCTACACCATCTAAGTCTAGTGCGTCTTGTAAGTCGTTTATGTAAAGGCTGAAAAGCAAGGGTCCCAGGACTGAGCCTTGTGGAACGCCAAGATTGGTGGTTAGCCAACCTGAATCCCCTTTTGTATTTGTGACGACTTTCTGTCGCCTCCCCATTATATATGACTTAAGCCACAAGAGAACACTCCTGGAGAATCCCATGCGCATCAGCTTACGCAGCAGTTTATTTTTTCCAGGACCTTAGAAAGGAAACTCAGTAGGGCAATTGGTCGAAAATCTGACACCGTAGATGGGACAGGCTTCTTCTTCAAAGGCGCCAATTGAGCTCTCTTCCAAGTTCCCGAAAAAATGCTACTGGACAGAGAGGAGTTAAAGATTTTAACGATATGATCTCCCACAAACGAAAAAGCCTTAGCCACTATACTTTAGGGGATGCCGTCGTCTCCTCTGGCCTGCGACGAGAAATGGGCAACAGCCAGAACCACGTCCGAGAAGCTGACTTCTCGGAAAACAAAGCCGTAATCACTGGCAGTGGTCAAGACGTTGTCAAGTTCTTCACCACTTTCACTTTGTGAGATCGACACCCCTGCAAAGTGGGCATTGCGCTCTTTCGGCGAGAAACCATGATTCTATTTTGCAAAAATCTTTCTCTTGTTTCCTTCGTTCGTAATTCAGCTTCTGCTGCAAGGCTATGATACTCCCGCCACAGTCTGTCGTCTTTGGTCCGCGCATAGCGTCGTCGTACAGAGTCACGTTTATTGTATAAATGTATCAGTTCAGCATCAACCCATGGTGGATTCGTTTTCTTTTTCGGTGTAAATTTCGTTTAACGGCGCAATTTTATCTATCACAGCTATGAGGTTGACACTGAGGCACTCTAATTGACTGTCTACACCCGCCGCGGGACCATCAATCGGCGACCAATCACAGTCAGCTAGGTGAGACAGGAGGTCGTCTTGCTGGATCGATTTAAAATCCCTGTAGCTGAAAGATTCAGCCACAGGGGATGCAGCAGTTTCGACCCCAATCTCGACCTCTATGATGTTATGATGACTGGGAAAGAAGAGAAGACACGGAAGACGTCTTCTGTCGGCGGAGGGTGGTGTCACGGAGTGATGCAATAGCGATATACAGACAATAAGAAGATGCCGTCCTCGGTTGCAGCCTTGGCGCATCGCCAGAGTGTCTGCATTGCAAATCAACGACTAGCATTCGCGCCCGCTTATTCTCCTCCATAATAACCCATAAACAAATAAAATATGAACATGATTAGATTCATAGTTTTTGAATAACGAATGGATTATTTTTAACGTAACTACTAAGTGAGAATATATTATAGGCTTTTTAAAAATATCATATTGATTGCCGAAAGTTTTCTAGTCTATCATACTTAAACATAGAACTAACAAAAAGAGTGCATGACCTACGGTACACGTATATTATTCAGACATTGGGATGTAGTTTCTGGCAGCTAAAAATGATGTCTAGGATACGTAGTTTTATCTTATGTGACATTGTTATGAATATATTAGCTGTGCTCCTTGTAAGCTTTTATGGCAGAAAAATGATTCAAAAGATAATAAAAGTAGGCGAAAAAAGAAATTAATTAAGATAAAAAATGTTTATTAATATTTTATAATAGAAAAATGTATTTTTAAAAAGAAAGTTAGATGTGTCAAATTTTAAATGTATTCATAAAGTGAATATAATTTCCTTTCGATTCATATGTCTGTTCTATTACTTTAAGCTAATGATTAAAAGAGAAATGCAGTTTTCAACAGTTTAAGGTTTATTTTTTTAGAGCGTCTTAAACAAGCGATTTACTAAAGCAATTTCCAGCGGTTCATTCATTATTAATCTTCTTTTTCTTCCTCATCCAATTTCCAACAGGTTTAGATAAAATTTTATCTATGAAATATTAATCTATAACGTACAAATTAATTTTATTATTTTAAAAATAACTAAAAACTTAAACATAAACTTCCTCAAAAGTAGAAAATCTAAAGGATAAACATTTTTAAAATCATATATCTAAGTAAAAGTTCGAGATACACTGAGAGAATACATTGGTCAGACTTGCTGAACTGTTGGGTAGTTTTGCCCGAAGTGAGTTCGGTAGTATGTATACGGTAAAAATAGCGGAACAAGTTCGGCAGCTGAGTCTCCGTGCGTCGCGTTACACGCCTAACCTCATTTTTTCACAAATAATGAATATTTTAATGAATTTCTTATTTTTTTGTTACTGTAACCTTTGTATATATGAGTAGTTAGTCTAAGTTACATTTTCGATGTTCTACTCTAACCTTACTTCTGTTTTCCCTTATCACAAACGTGATAATGAGGCTACAATAAAGCCCAACACCACACATCACTTTTAATACACATCCGCCAAAACAGCCGAACTGTTCCGCAGTTTTTACCGAACTCCTCAGTAAGAATGACAGACTATGGCATCCGCAAACTTAGCAATGCGACTTCGGTAAGCCTAACTGAACCATTCTCTCAGTGTAGACGTGAGAAATGATAATGACCCTTATTGAGTTTTAATTGACATTAAGTAGAGCCTGTTACTATAGCCATATGTATTTTCACTTCGAAATAATATTTACTTTCCTATTGTGCGTCTCGTTTTCTTTGCAGTACTTTCCCTGAAAAGCGTAAACACGTGCATTTCTGTTACGTATATATGTATATAGGAGTCCAGGTCATGCATTGAGAGTTTTCTTTTTATTCACGATACGTATAACTTACACTCATATGTTATCTTTGTATTTATCTCTTACATATGTTAAAATTAATTAATGTATAATAAATATTTTAATACACTTTTAACAACATCACTCGGGCAAAAAACATTCTTCCTGCTCGAGGAAGCAAGAAATCGTTGTTTTATTATCGCTTAATTGAACTTTCGCATGCTAGAGCTACTGTAAATTGAATCATATTCATAGTAAATTAAATAACCATCTGATTCATAAGTAATGAAATAAATCGTTCAATCTTTAGAACTGCAATAATATGATGAAAAATATATATTCATATTTTTCATATGTAATACATATTTTACATTGAATTCAAAATGTTATAATCAATATGATCAGGAAATTCATTAGTCTAGTTATTTACCTGAAACTTTTTAAGATATGAAAAATGAACTGATTTATTTTTCTATGAGAAGTATGTTGGATTTTTAATTAAATTACAAAGACTTCTGATTTAAGTAAAATAAAGATGACAGCTTCATAGTTCAATAATTTTGTAAACTATTTAACCAATTCGAGGGATAAGGATATCAAAGAAAATCTATCCTTGCAGTTGACGTTTCTATGGTCATTGCCGTCAACTTCAAAACTGTTTTAGTCAAGATGACGTATGTATATTTGGTATCCTAACCAGATTTTTTTCAACAGCTATGCTTAAAAACACCCAATCCTTTGACCCTTAATGAAATGTTTTTTAAATCATTTATCTAAGATTAAAAATGGTCTGTATGAAGATGCACATTTTATGGCTATTATCTATCAGAAAGCTAAGTACAGGCCGAGGTCTATACACAACTTCTATAAGCACAAAGAACATAAGATTCTTAATTTCTACCATATTTTGAGTCGTGAAAAATGTTTCTATGCTGACGTCTAATATAGTTGGTTATTTTTAGTAGAATACGTTCTATATATAATATGTAACGTATGAAATAATGATTGGTGTCAGACGGAAAATTACTGAGACAGTATCGATGATAGGTAAATTTTTATTTTTCGTTACCATCTTCAATTGCTCATAACTTCAGAATAGATTAATATTTTTATATGAACTAAATCTCAAATTAAAACTATTTATTTTATTTTGGATTTTTTAAGAACAAATGTAATTTTTAGACTGCATTGAGAAAAATGTATTTTAGCCACTTTTCTTAGTTTTAATAAATACTCATAAGATATCCTACACACAGAAATATAAATTTTTCATCTATCAAGTAGTAGAAAATTACAGGGTTAAACAATAAGGAAATGCAAAGAAATGTTGAGACGTGTCTCATATTTGAATATTAATAAGTTAATAAAACATATTTTCATGATTTCAAGAGACTCTATTAGGACTCACTACCCCTACTGTATCCTTGTTAGTCGAAGAGAAATCGAACCGTTTACCTACAATTAGTCATATAATTTTCATACGAATGTAAAAACAAACAAGAAATATTTGTATATGTATAACTCATACATAATATCAGTTGCAGTAACAATCTCTCCTTCATAACGACCTAATATAACAATATTTTTCTCTCAGAAACCCCCCCACGATGACCGAGAGCTAACGCTTACTCAAAATCCAGATCCCAAGATGCGAAAAATCCGAGCCCAGTTGGCGAAAGTCGTGCAATGAAAATCCATCCAGAAGTAGTAAAATCAATCTACGACCGCGTTATTAGAAGCTGTTATTCTTACTTGCTAGTGCCACCCTTACATAATTACATGCACAGCAGCAAGGTTTACCAACAAATTTATGAATGCATTTTTGTGCTTATGTTAAGACGTTCTAAAATACATCTTACTTTTGAGTAATTACAAAAAAGAATTTATAAATTAATCTTTATTATTAATAATGAATATTTTTCTTATTTTTATAACATTTTTGTAATGTTGCAATGAAAAGTGTAATTAACGGTAAAAAATATCAATGCTCGTATATTATAAATGAATAAATAAATAATAAACACATACATTGCAGATAAATAAATAAATAAATAAATATATACATTGCAGATAAATAAATAAATAAATAAATAAATAACAATTTCTTACATTTGCATGCGTTTCTTATATATGAAGTAAAAATGTTTCTTAACACCTTCGCTGTGTCAAGAAACACGGCCTTTTTTCAACAAGTCTTATATATTGGTAATGAAAAATGTATAAATAAATACCTTTAAAAATATAAAGAAAATATTTCTATTTGTATAATAGTTGAAGAATCACTAAAAATATTTTGTAGTCATCTTTCTTGGAAAACTATTCATATATCAAAAATAAATGACTAAAAATTTTATGAGTTGCCGGTGATTTATAACGCAGTGAAAGGGTTAAGCTAATTACTTTTATCTAATTATTGATATAGATTTCGTCTAACAAGTATAAATTGTGTTTTTATTACTTGATTAATTGATGTACTGATGCAGCAAAAGTGAGTACCGTAACGGACCAACTTTCTAATCAGGCCCCAATTGTTGGTCTTTTTTTCCTTTTTCCAGAAATGGATATCTCAAACTGATTCTTACAAAATATTGTTCAATACTTGTGTAGCGATATATTAACTATTTAAAAATGCGTATTCTAACATGTTGTCTAAAATGTTCAAACAAAATTCTCTTTTACAGATATGCAAACAGTTTATATATTACTTCTAATTGATCAGAAACTGGGTCCACTACTGCAATCCCTTACACCTACAAGCATACATACTCCAAGATTGAGAACCGCTGAATTACGAAAATTAAAAGTGCGTCCCAGTAGGTGAGCGCGCGCGCAGAAACGAGTTACAGTTACCTCGCGTTTGCACAACGTCCTCGAGAATTTTCATTAGTCCCGTTTTATAACGCGAATATTTGAGAAAGGAGCATAATCACGCGTGTACTCACTTGCAGATATAATAAGCGAACGTGCGCTGCGTTTTCGCTTGTACAGCAGGTGGATTTGCAAGGGAATTCTAGCGCCCATTGATACGGCCGCTAGATTTCTTCCTTTTTATCGGGTGAATTCCACGGTCCGTGCGTGCACGCTCGCGGGGGCATACGGTGTGTATAATGTAATAAGTTGGCCGGTTGCGCTAGAGCTCTCCGAGTTCGCTAATTGAAAAGGATTTTCACCTATTAGCGATGCGAATTTATTTTACGGCATCGCGAACGGGCGATTTAGTTGTTTCTAAGCTGTTCGCATGAGAGTTGACGTATATGGGTAATTTATTTTTGGGAAACCGCTCGGTTTGATGGAATTTACCTTGATTCGCGAATACAATGAGGTAGTCGCGAAATAGGAACAATAGCGACGTTGGTGCTTTATTATTTCAACGCTAATGATGTCAATGTTTATCTCTTTCTCCTTCTACTTTTTTGCATTACTTTACTTTTACATTATTACTAAACAAGAGAACTAGGGCTTGTATTGAAAAAAAATGGCATGGTGCAATGTTCGTTACTCCACATATATTAGTGACACGCGTATATGCGTCTTTTGATCTAGTAAAAGTAGCACATTCGGCAACGTAAGTACAAAACTACTTATGCACAGTCATGAATCAGTCGCAACGAAAGCTTGTAGCTTATGATCATTTATCGGGCTAGTACACATATATATGTACTGATTTCAGCCCAGCTGCACTAGTGCGGCATAAATTATGCGGAGAGAAGGTTATGCAATTTTTCTCTTTGGATTGTTATAAAATATTATTTAATCCCGTGATTTAATCAACAGAATGAATGATCAAAGAAATTTTTTAAAAATTGTAAACAGTTTAGTCTTAGGACAAACAAAATTTTGACTGCAACGCGTATCATAATCTCAAGGATATTGTATATATATTACAATGTTTAGATAAACCGGTCGTAATAAAAATGTTAAAATAAATAGCTAGCCTACTGTATAACTGTAAGTCGTTAGTTTATGACGGCTGGTTAGAGATAGACAAAAACTACTGTACTGTTACAATAAGAAAATTAATTAGTTGCTGAGCTCTAATATATACAGAAGCTTTAAACGTAACTCGTCATTAGAATTTTTTTTGCGTATTGTTGTAAGCAACTTTCAATGAAAATTATTAGGAAGTTTATTAAATATCAGTATGTAATAAATATATTGTTATTGACACTATGTTCAACAAATTAAGAGAAACTTGATTTATACCCGTTATTCCATTATATCCTAAACGATCACATCAATGTCAATTAGTTTCTCGACTGAAAACTGCCCATTGGTTTCTCGCGTAAGAAACTACCAAAGTGGTCGAAATTAGCGATGAAAAAGTGGTTTCTGAGCGAGAGAGTTTTTTTCGTTCCGATTCTAAACTTAGTCTTTCAATGTAAAGTAGATAAATCCAATCAGTACCATATAAATTTTTAAAAATTCAACGAATAAAGAATATTGTTTTCATATTTACATACCGCATAACATTTCTTTACGTAAGTAGAAATTGATATTATTAAATGATATAAGTAAAAGCGTGACTCTATTAAAATCTATATGTGTAGAAGAAGCAAAAGAGCAAATCTTTTCTTTCAAAAATCGTATTTCTCATTCTATCTTTGATTTATTTTGTAAGTTAAGATTAAGGACAAGACCCTCTTCAATGCGAGAAGAATCATTTGTTTCCAATCAAATTAATATTAACTTTATTTCAAATAAGGTACAAAACTTATTTTCATTTATTTAACTTTTTGTTAATAAATTGGAAATATTAAATTATTTTAATCTTAAAGAACGAATGACTGAAAAAATATTAAAATCTTATATGGTCTAAAAATAAACCGTACGTCCTTAACAGGTTAACCAACGCCATTTACGCTTTATGATTGAACTAATTAATACAATGCCCAAATACATTCTAAATTTATGAGCTCGATAAAAGGACCCACTTAACATACTAAATCGATCAAGCCCCTTCAACAAAAATTACCAATTAACTCGCAACGATCCTTATCAACAATAACGCGTACCATTTCCCCAATCCATCAGCCCTCCATCTAACTACACAACCCCAACTATCCACCAACAATAAGCCCATTCTCCGAAAAAAGCCCTTTCTCCACCTACAAATACAAAGCAACATCCACTCCGCTAACTCTTACGCACTTTTCTCGGTCAATTAACCCCATCAATCCAGTCCGCTTAAAGCGCCATTGTCGCACCACACCACAAGTCATGCGTGAAGTGGACCCTGTCGTGTACACAGGCAGTCGATTGAATTATGCGCGTGTCTACGGTGTAGCATACGAGAACGAGAGAAAGAGAGAAGGAGGTAGTATTATTGAGAGAGAATTCGCGAGCGCGCGCGCGTCGTTATTTACGAGGAGCGGTGTGTATAATACGGCCCACCTGCTTTCACACCTTTGGACACGAGGTGGAAGTGGAGGAAAGAGTTGCTGGAGTCGGGGCAAGGTAGTGCCGAGATATCTGGATTGTAAAAATGGGTTTATGTGGATGAACGAATTTTTGAAGGTGCGAATTACTGTGTCGCAGATTTTAATGAGTTGTTAGACTGTTGACAAAGGTTATAGGAATGTAATTGCTTCATCTAGATACACTATGATTTCCTTTTTGGTAGACTGTATATACGCGGAGAAAAAGAAGGTGGTAACGGCTACAGTGCACTATGAGTATTAACTCGGAGAAGAAGAGTAAAAATGATTGTCAGTACTTCAAAGGTTATGACTCACAAGGAGAGTATCATGGCTTTGGAAAATAGATTATGATAAGGCGTTGAGAAATATTTTCACGATTTTTGGCACCTACTGTGAGGTTGTTCTTAAGTATTAAACCGTGTATCTCAATGTGCAAGTTTGTTCCAAAAATAATTACTTGAAAAAAGAAACGTCAAATATAATATTTTAAGAACATTAAATCTTCTCAAAATTGAATACATCGTTAGAACATCATAATATTTAACATTTTTTTCGAACAAATCTTGCGATATACAGTTTTATCGCTGCAGAATATTCCCACAATCTTTTTCAGGTTCTTATATCGGAAATATACGTTTAATTTGTAGAGAATAGCATCTCCAATAATAGTTATAACTCGGGACATGTCGTTCCGATTTACCTATTTTGCTTATTTTGCAATACGAGTCAAGTACAGAACCTTCTTGTTTTTAAAGTGGATTAAAAACAGTGACTACCTATACTATTAAATAGATGCATTTTAGTCACCATCTTCAATTGCTAACAAGTTTAACTTTTTGTCTGATTTTATTGTCTTAATTTTTCTAGTGTGAATATTGTTACGATTACAAGAAGAAGTACGTTTTTTCACTTAGATAATATATATTCATAGTAAAGTAGCTCAGATCTCGAATCATACAATTGAACATTCGGAAAAACTAAAGTTGCAAGGCTTCATTTTTGGGTATCAAACAAGGTATCGAAAAACATCTCCTAAAGTTTAATCAAAATTAGTTTCTTGAAACTATATGCAACTATCCTTGTCAGTTTACACTTGATAAATGGGCTAATTCAACTAATAATTTATTTTATTTAGTATCTTATTGGGGTAAGAATAAATAACTAAAAAATTGATGTTCGAAAAAAAAATTATTTTTCTGCTTTTTATTATTGCCAGTATCAAATATGAAACGTGACAAATTATTAATTAAAAAAAACCTTCCTCTTCAAGCATTTTCTAAGATAGCCTTTTTTGCGCCCAACCATCGATATAGGTAAAATACAGAAAATAGCATTTTGTGAAACTCAAAGATCGTTCAATCTCCTTACGCTCTTAAAAAACAGTACATATACCTGCACCACCTTAGACATCCAACAAAACCCCATATCACTATCCAACCACCCAAAACAAGGTTTATCATTCAAATTAACAAAAAAGGAATCCCAAAACAAAACAAGAAGAAAAAAAGCCCAACGGGGGATTTCACTACGTATGCAGCCATATCCCCCCAAAAGCCTCATACACGATCAACCGAGCAAAAAAAGAAATAAAGAAAAGACCGAACCCCGAGCCAAGAAACGAGAGCAGCACCTTTATACACATACAAGCCGAACCTCGTAACGCATATGCATTACACTTGATGTAACTGACTGCGGACCGGCAGCTGTTTTACCGCTCGCGGCGCGTAAGGTGCCCCGCGCGCGCGCGCGTTAAATGAAAATTCGAGACCGATTCGATACAGTCCCAGGCGCCCCATACACACACCACGTACATACGTACCCAAAGGGGATAATACTTTTTTCGGGGCCTCTTACTCTCTCTCGGTTCGAATTTAAAAGCCAGAGAAAGAGAGAGACGAGGAACCGTTGTTTCGGAGCGAAATAATGAGTTGTTTTGACGATTCGGCATTGTGTGCTGGCATGCCGCGCTCGGGTTAAAAGAACGATAGAGAGAGAAGGAGGAAGCCAGCGTGTGGCTCTTGGAGCTCATTGGTCGCTGGAACGTGCGCGCGTATTGCTGCGTGTGTTGTGGCTCGCGTGTATTCGGAAACGTGAAAGGTTTATGCACCGGTCGTTAAGAGGCGAGTTTCGGGGATGGTTATACTTTTTTGCTGCGGAGTAGCGCGACGAGTGGAATATATTGGGATTTCGAGCTCTCGCGCGGGGTGAGAGATATTGCTTTTGTTTTTTACGGGCGGAGATATTTACTTTTGACGTTTATGGGCTTTACGGGAGATCGATGGAAAATGTATTAAAAATGGAGTGATACAATTTTGAAAGTTATTGGGTAGAAGTAACCAGAAATGCAGATTAACTGTATACTGATGTACTATATAAATAGGTAAAAGAATACTTGCATTACAAATTTTGTATACAAAATAATTATCACTTAGACACGGGTGTATCTGATCAATTTATGATCGATCATCATCATGTATATATATATATATAAAATATTAAAAATTGCAACTTTACAACTTACATTTAAACAATTATAATATATATTATGTGTGTATATATATACATATATATCCTCTTCCTTTTTTTATTTTATTACTTATATTTGAATCCACTAAAGTATACAAGGATTTTCGAACATTATTCACGCTATTATATCTACATTATTATTACTTTGTAAAAAAGTAGATATTTACATTACAATATTTTTGAATTACAGAAAAATACTTAAGGCATATTTATTTATTAAATATGGTTTAAATGTATGAAAATTGAGAAAAAGAATTTCTATTTTGTTATAACTACTTTTTTGTAATAACCCGATTTAGCATTGCATGTATGCTTAACTAGTTTGTTACCTTAGTAATGGTAAATAATATAAATGATTTTCTATAATATATGTACGATGTAATCACCAACTCTATTTTTCTCAATGTAGAATAAAAACTTGAAGGAATTATACACATGTATCGTATACACCTGTATTTTTGCGCTATATATCAATATATCTATCAATTAAAATACCGCGAAAAAATACTAATTATAAAATTACAATTTTAAATTTTTACAAAGGAGCACTACCGGTACACACAATGAAAGAACACAAGTACACTTATAGAAAAACACGGGTTTATTTGCCTGGATCTTAATTGCCTCATTACCCGACGAGCGCTGCACCGCTTCGGCGTATAAACAATTCTCCCGCGGCAAATCTCACTGACAAATTCGAAATGCACCGAGACTGGCACTTGAATGGGCGACTTTGCGCGAGATCGAGTGCATAAATTGCCGGCAACCGCTACTCTAGCTGAGAAGTGTCTTTTGCATTATTAACACTGAAAAATCCTTTGCTCTCCGCCGAACTTCTAATTCAATTACGCTGTACACTCGATAATAATCACGCGGGGATATATACAGGTGATTTATCGCCGCCGTACACGCATACATTATGGTGTATCACGCGCGCGTATCACATCTCAATTCAGTGATAAAACACGGGTTCACGGAGCAGAAAAATAGCGGGCTATTATTTCTCGTGATATGAATAATGTATTGAGTGTTATGTTAGAGGGAAATGTTTAATTGGAATGATTTATTTTTTATAATGTTAATTATTGATGTTTAAAATATATTACTTTTTAAAATACAAATATTTTTACGGATGCACGTTCTTTTTACTAGAATTATGAATGTTATTTTATTCAGATTTTTTAATTCTTTCATTACATTAGATTAGATAAATAGTATGGCTTTATCAAAAACATTATAGTCAAAATAGACATTTCGAATCAAAGTATTAATGTCCTTTAAAAAGGACATGGCGAATAGAAGGATTATTGAATAGAATAATACCAATATCTAAATATGTCAATTGTAAGTCTCCTAACGGTACTGCTAATAAGCCAGAAATCCCTTCAAAGAAAGACATACTAAGACAGGTTTTACAATACCTGGTTAAACCAGAGCACATCCTCATTGCGCCTTTTAATTGAGTAAACACACGCGAACACTCAATAAAAAGAACTTGGCACCATTAACACAAATTTACAATCCCAAGAGATCCCTTGCAATCAGTCATCGTCAATAAATCAGTTGGATCCAAGGGCTTAAAACAACTTTATCGACACGACGGTCGACGCACGAATTGCGCAATTCGCTAATAATCTTCGCGTGATGCTTTCGTACGCGAGATGCCGCAACGGAATAACGAAAGAAGCGACCGCAACGCAAACATACAATCGCATAAAAAGGAAGGCACGAGGCGCGCATTTTAGGAAACATAGCATTGAACAATCAGTGCGTGAAACACACATAAAAAGTATCGAAACTCTCTAGATTTTTTAGATATATGTAACCTCGATACTATTATTCTAAATATTTACCGTTGCGCTATAAATTTGTATATCGGTGATTCCACGTCAAGTGAGCAAGTAAAAAATTTAAAAACTCTGAAACTTTAAGAAAATGATGTATTTCGTACCCAAAATATGTAAAAAAATGTATACCCTTATCTCTATTGGTTCAGGATTTATGCTAAGCTGAATAACATGATTATTTACATTTTTTTCATTGTTCTCATAATGTATGTATTTTTATCTCAAGAACTATAAAAGATCAAGTACTTTCGTCTGTGTGTTTTGGAAAGAGAATTTGATGCAGAATATGGTAGTATCAGTTTATCAGAAACAGATTTACATGTTAAACTGCGATATAGTACCATTCTAAATCTTGTTTTATCTTAAAATATACATCTAAATCTATCATTGAAATTTTTTTCAACAAAATTGCTTGTGGCTCTCAGTGTAAAATTTCATCGACGTCTTGGCTGAAATTTGGACCAATCAAAATCATCAAAGTACTTTATCTTTTATAGTTCTCTTGATAAAAATACATAAATTTTGGGAAAAATGAAAATAATGCAAATGTTTTTCAGCTTGGCATAAATCCTGAACTAATAGAGGTAAGGGTATGAATTTTTGTTACATATTTTGGGTATGAAATGCATAATTTTCTTAAAGTTTCAGAGTTTTTAAATTTTTTACTTGCTCTCTGGATATGGAATCACCCATATAGATCTCGAGATGGATAAAAGCAAAAATTGTTATTATAGCATTTTCGGTCGAATAATCAAGGGTTTTAGTATCTAATGTGTAAAGTACTTTAATATGTAAAGTACTACTTTAATGTATAAAACATTCACAAGCATCCGCACGCAAAACAAACCACTCAAACACACACAATGATTAACACACACACACACAAATATACAAGCACACACAAACACATACACACACATACACATATACATACATAATACAGAGATCCGCTGTGGCTCATGGTAAGAGCTCGGCCTGCTCATCGAGGCACCAGATTCAAATCCCGGCTGGATACCTCTGACTTTTTTTCAAACGTGAAATTGTTCAAGTACCTCTACCACTATTCTGATGGTTCGGATCCCATCTAAAGTTTTAGGGCCAATTGTGATACATACACACCACATATTATACTCCTAGAGGGTGAGGGGTATAAACCTCATAACTGTAGGGACACACAACATAATGTACACACACGTCTAATACTCACTCCGCCGTGAGGACATACAATTGAATGGTGGTAAATCGGGTCCAATGTGACACACACACACACACACATACACACATACACACACACACACATATACCCACATGCACGCACACACACACACACACACACATATAACATACTCTTAAAAGAGCAGACAGAATTATTCATTTAAAAATCTAAAATTCCTTTTTTCTAATTATGGCATGTGAGTCATCGTAGTGAGTTTTTATCTGAATACGATCATCTAATAAGATCTTTTTTAAGTTTGAATACCGTTTATTAAAAATTACGTATACATATTTAGATAAGCATGTTAACAATTTTCTCTTTAATAAAATCATACACTTTATGCTAGGTAATTTGCACGGTTTAATGTAGATAATCATCCTCGCTCGTACCGGTAATAGTATCTTCTAACACCATCTACAATAGATAGATAAGACTGTCTATATACAATTTGCAAACTCAAAACCATTCTAAATACAACAAAAAGAAATATTTCTCTCCTCATTAATCCGCACTCCTCATCTCTTCCGCGCATTCAACATCCTAACGTCCCATCAAGACATACCTCTCATTCCCAAAATGTCGTTCCATTCAATTGCTAAACTCCAAACACAATGCGCGCACTCGTTACGTTAGCTCAATTACGCACACGCTGCAAACCTGTAGCAGCAGCAGCAGCAGCGAGCAAGAGCGCGATAAAATTCCCTAGATCTCGATCCTGCACATGCGAGTGCCGGACGTTCCACTTTCCAGCGGTGTGTGTGCAGTAGTAGTACGCCTCTAAACGGGCTGAGGTAGCCCGAGGCCTCGACGAGCCGTTTGCGGCGCGCGCATTCGCGAAACTCGCGGTGCTCCAAGAGAGTTTCTCTTCTAATACGGTGAGTGCTATACAGTGTGCTGCAAAAGTTGCGGAATGGAGCACTATTTCACGCGAATCGCTCGTTTGGAAAAATGATTTGTAGAGAATTTATGGAATTTCCAGCGAGGAGTTCAGTGGTGATTTTGTTTGACCTTTGATTCTATTTGCAAGGTCGTTTCAAGGAGAAATCTGGTTTTTCAAATGAAAATATCCATCTTTGATCCTGAAAATAGAGAAAGGAGGAAATGGAGGTTTAGAACACGTGATCACGACTCAGGGGTCAAATTGACCATGGTTTTGTCTCTGGACCGAATTGTCCCCAAGGGTCACATAAAGATCAAATGGTACTTCACCAGTAAGAAAACTGTTCGATCATTTTTGAATGTATTTTATCGACGTGTAAAGTAGGTCTGACGCATCCTCTTAATGAACCGCATGAAATCCTATAAATTCTGTACAAATCAATTTTTTCAAAAAATGCAATTTATTGAAAATAATAAAGACCATATCTGAACTTTTGACACGCACTGTATAGATACGCGTGCGTGGCAGTGCGCAAAACATGTCTGGATGTCGATGAATGATGGATGAAAGGTCCCACGTTCGTGTCCCGAGGCTGAGCGTATAGCTGATGGCGTTTGGTTCCCGCGAACGAGCGAGATGGAAAGTCTCTGTGGAAGGGGCTTTGGTTGGTAGTTGCGAGGAAGGTAAATTGAATGCTAGGTGACGTTGGCATATCATGTGTTGGTTACGTAATAAGATATATTTCTTGTCAGAAGTTTTCAGTCTAATATCTGAGTTAGTTATAGGACATGCGAAAAATAAAAATGATAATTGGTTGTAATTAGGCCTTTCAGTCACGAGTTTTTCTGTTGGATTGCAAAGCGAAAACTAAAATTTTGAGTTTTTTATACACGAGTTATAAAAAGTGCAATATAATGGCCACTTATGATGCATCATACGCATTACACATAATACTAAGGTTCCTAATGCAAATACTGGCATTGAAATCCATGATTCATTTTTTAATACTACAAGTTTAAAAAAACTCAAAATGTTGCGCTTTTAGTGCTACAACTTTTTATAATAAACTGATACATAACATATCAAGGATTAAATTGCTTATTCGAACATTTTTTTGACAAATCACTATTTTTACACTTGCTAAAAATCATGTTTACATTATACATTTGATAATGGAATTGTCAAAGTTAAAAAAGATGATCTGATGATATTCTGAATCTTTATCAGAATTATACATTTTGTACACAATTTGTATTTTATACATATGGCATATGAAACTTCACTGTTCTAGTTATGATTCATCTTCAACGTGATCATCGTTCGACAATCTTTAGATCTTTGAAACTTACTTAACCAATCATTTGTTAATCATAGTCATCTCTTCCAAATATTATTACTAAACGAGATCCAGCTGAAAATTGAAGACATGCACGGTAACTTGTGGATTTCAGATATAAGGATAAGCAAATTACCGAAATTCTCTGTAATTACAAATAATTGCTGATAATGCACTCCAGTTATCTAAATAAATGACGAAGTGAAATTTAAATAGAAAATTAAATCCATTTTTCCATCAAGTTTTGCAGAATGCCATTAAAATGTGATTCATACAATCTACATTTTCTATAATAAACGAAAAATAATTCGCTCGCTTCCGCCTTAATTAAAGTGCCAAATTCAATTAATCCAACAAGCAATAAAAAGCGTAAAACTCCTTCAATCGCACATTAATAAAAAAATAACTTACCTAACTCTTACACGTCAACGCATACATCATTCCTCACATTTCAGCACACTTTTCAAAAGCTACGATAACATCGGTTGCACAGAAATAAATTACTCGTTCACGCAAAGGCACGGCTTTATTATAAGGAACACCCAGTGACTTCGATTTCTCGATCTACGGAAGTCGAATAAGGCAGCACTCGACACATTTAGAAAACTGGTTATAAGCGCACACGTGTAGCATTTATCCTTGAAACTACTGAACTTGAAAATACTTTGTAGAAATACAATGCCTTTGGGGTGAAGCAGATAATGGATTACCGCGTTAATTGTCGCTGACACTGTAATTGTCTGGTTTACTAGCAGACTGTTATTATGTGTAGTTATTGGAGCAGTGAAAACTTCATTGATTACTTTTCTGCGCCATTAAACATCCACCGGTGGTTTTCTATTTCTGCTTTTAGCGCTTATGATTTGATATTGGGCGCGAACAAAGAAAGCACACAGATAGACTGAAGATTGCGACATGAATGCTCGTGAATAGAGGTGATTTAGGCGCTATTTAGAATTACGCCTATTCATAATCATTTTTTATAGGAGAATTTACTATGAAATCAGTAAAATTGTACTAAGCATAATCGAGCGATTATTGGTACTTTTATAGTAACAAAATAATCGTAGTTAGAAACATGTTATTATTGTTGCGAAAGAATAATTTTTATGGTGAAGAAAATGTTATTCGTTTAATACACACAATGTTTTGCTAGTATACGTTTATTACCAAAAGTTACAACAATTTTCGAACATAATATAGAATTCCTACCTTATAAACATAGAAACTTTTTTTGCATCGCAATGCTTTTAATTTCGTTGAAAAATACTGTAAATCCTTACCCGTAATCCAAATTTTTCTTTTAAAGTTAGACATAGTTACAATTCCTTCTATGTATAGATAACAACGAGAATACTTTTGGAATAGTTCAAGATACTATTGCACCATATATATCTTTTAGTACTTCAAAGTGGGAAAACGTAAATTTTAGCATTAAAATTTACGGACATGCGATAACAGATGCAATTGTTTAAGAATCGACTTGAAACTTTCAGAAAATCTTCAGTAAATGGCAACAATTAAATAAATAAGAGAAACTTCAAAATGTTTATCGCTAGTAAGTATTTTTATTTTCATTGCTTTTAAGTAATGTTCATAATATTCTCATTGATTACTTCAGCCATCTCTAATATAAACAGACACTTGCACTTGTCTCTTTAAAATTTCAGTCGCTCATTCAAGCATTATAATTATTCTCTGAAAATTTATTAAAAATTTTGAATCAATACCTATAAAATTTCACCATGCAATCATGTTTCTATAAATTTTAATGCTAATATTGGCTTTAATGCTAAGAACAAGATAAATGTTTGAGCGATCTCTAGAAACACTCCAAAAATGTTATCTTATATCAAAGAATGTTGACTGCCTAACATCAAATGAAAAATGTAGCTCGAGCTCTAAAGATTAATTACATAGATCTACCACATTTACCCCAGACTCTCTCAAACGCACAAACATTCACGGAATCACAAAAATGTCTAATCTTTTTTATACCACTATGCTGTCACTTCACCAACTTTCCAAAAGGCAAACAGCGCCGTAAACTCCGCTAGAAAAAATTCCCTCCCACTCAACTCGTATCCATTAAAGCAAACTCGACTACCCATGTCCTATCTGACTCCTCCAATCAGCAAATCCATGCGCCCGTCCGTGAAATTTCACTTTTCTCTCATCAGCATCCAAAGCTCGGCTTACACTTCCATTCGTCCTCGCAAGCATCGAAGCTGTCTGTCGAACCACCGCGTAAGCTAGGAAGTCGCGTTTATACCTCGCAACTTACGCAAGTGCGGAAATATCACGTGCAGGATATACTTGGACACTGTGCGTTGATACAGACGGATCGCCGCCATTTTCATTTTCGTGTCGAGATCAATGATACGGACTCCCGGCAACTGCTCCTTTTATAAGCGGCGATATATATTGATGGCGATTATACCGTTATTGCGCGAGGCTGCAGTTTGGCTGTCAAACGTGTGTAGGTATACTGTATATAGGTTACGCGAGAGAGATTTTTATGGTTCTTTTATTTTAGTGCGTTATTACGGTGCTGCGTGCGCTAAATGGTTATGGCTAGTTTTGCAGCGGTGGCTTGGTGAGATAGATACGTTGGGTAGAATGTTTTGATGGAAGGCGACGTGTAAGTTCGTGCATGCATAAGTGATGTGTTTGTGATAAATATATGGAATAGAGGTTGGTGGTGTCATGATTGAAGGTATTTTTTGTCCGTGGGAGATGGAGAAGAATGATTATTTTGGTTGAACTCGGTCTGATACAACATACGATTTTATTAAATGCACAGGTTGTGGTGTAGTTTTTTTAAATAAATTACAATTATATTGTTAACAAATCAGAAGGATTTAGATGTGTTATTATCTTCAAAGAGGAAAATGAAAAATATAATCGACTGAAACGTGTATTTATACTTTCCTGGTGGAGAATGAAATAATTTTCTTAGTAGATTTTTACCAGTTTTGTTAAAACTACCTATTCATTTTTTACAGAAACAATTTTCGAAATTATAGACTAAAAACATTGCGTGAAATAAAGAAATATGATAAATGTTTATAACTATAGACTTTTTTGTGAAATAATAGGTTTCTACTCATTACATTACTGAAACTTTCCTGTTAGAGATATGGATATTCTCAAAAGAAATAACTAGTCGAATAAATATTCTTGAACAATAAATTTTAGTTTGGTTATAATCAACATTGTACCCTGGTAGAAAATTATCTAGTTTTATCGAGGCCCTCGATTATTTCCTTGGCAAACTAGATAGATCTACATAGTTCTAGATTAATTTTCTACCAGGGTAACATTGTGCCTTTTATTAGCAAAAAAATTACCATTTGAAACGAAATGTTCATAAACTGCACAATAAAGCCATTTCATTTCTACCCAGCAATTTAAGAAACAAAATTAAAACTAGAGAGAATCAGGCTTACAACCCGCTACCTGGTTAAGGGCAGTAATGCCCGTATATGTAATTAAAAAAAACATTTTTTATGATTTTTATTCGCATTTTAGGTATATTCGATTCGCTGATAAAGTATAAAGTTTAAAAATTTTCAAATTTCAACGTTCCAGAAACAGTGATTCTCATATTTTATTTCGTGTTCGTTCTTAAGTTCCGGACAATTAAAGATGATGAATTGAAATGTTTGAATAGCAACTTTCGATTTCTATCAGACAGCTTCAGAGTGCAATGTACAAAGGCATCTTTACACATCGATAGTTCATCTAAACATCACCAGAACATCTACATTTCTCTAATTGATTTATCATTTCCTACGACACTGCAGTACCGCGCCGCATCAATAACAATATCGCGGGTACAAAAAACCGCCTTTCGAGCTGCCTTTCAAATGCGCATATCCATAGGTCTGCTTCCTATACACACTAATTGCATTACATCAACTTCCAACTGCATCGCGGTAGAAAAAGAAAGAAAAAACACGATACGCGCGTAAAGATAAAAGGCGAAAGCGCGAAGGTAGGTATAGGAATACCGCGAATCGCTCTATCCAAACAACTAAATGCAACGGCGCCATTTATACGTGCAGCAGCACGTGGGAGAGATAAGTCGACAATCCACCACAATGATACAAACACTCGGTGCCGATATCGGCTCCGTCAATTATCGCGAGCCTTTTTGGCGATTGTTATTGCTCAATCCACGTGTCTCTCTATTGCCCTGGGAAAAAGAGTATAAAATCCTGTGGAACACTAGAGGCAAAAGTGCCGCGCCTGCGCCACCACAGAAGAACGTTAACTTGATCTTTTTGGTTTCAAAATCGTAGAAATTTTCAGCGAAATGAAAGAATTCAATTTTTAATGATTCTACAAACTTATTATTACAATAAGTTGTTATAAGAAATAGTTTTTACTATATTACCAAAGAACGTGTATTCAACTTTATGAAATTTAAGTCAAATAAACTAACATGAAAAACGATGATCAGTAATTAGTATGAACTAATCAGAAACTGCATGGTCCAGAAAAATTTAGTCTAGACATGCAATTAAAAAAAATATATTTAATTTTAAATTTTTTCAAATTCTTATCTGGGAAAAAATAAACCTTATATAAAATCAGCTCTTAAAAAACATGCATACAGGGTGGTCCATTTTAATCAATCTAGGCAGTTATCACGTAAATTAAAGAAGATAACAAAACAGTTTTCAGATAGTAGTTGTTTAAGTCAAAGGGGGCCATAAGTTGGTGACCTTGACCTTGTCTTCGACCTCCATTTTCAAGGTTATTTGAAGGTCAACTTGTGTTTTTTAAATGGGAACCTATCTTTTTGACCACGGATTCTGAAAGAGCACGAAATTCTACGTTCAGATATGTATCCCTGTAAGGGGTCAAACCCCTTTGGGTCGTTTAGTGGTCAAATCCCTGTTTGATGCAGGAAAGCTGGTAAATCGTTGTTTTTCCGAAAATGACCCAATTAAAAATAGTCTTGGTTGAAGAAGACCATAAGTCGGTTACCTTGACCTTGCCCTGCACCTCCATTTTCAATGTGATTTGAAGGTCAACTTGTGTTTTTTAAATGGGAATCCTTCTTCTTGACCTCGGATTTTGAAATAGCACGAAATTCTACGTTCAATTCTACATGCAATTGTAAGAATTTCGTCATTGATTAATAAATAGTATATCTATCTATCTATCTATCTATCTATGGCCTTCTTCGATGCAAACAACTTTTGTCTGTAAATTTTTTTGCTATCTCCTTTTCTTTACGAGATAACTCCTGGATTGATTGAAATAGACCACACTATATACATCTGTACATGGGTGGTCGATTTTAATCAATCCATATACAATATATATATATACTAAGGGTGGTCATCCCGGCCCGCTCCGCTCGCCAACTCCTATTTTTTACTTTTAATAAGATAAAAAGAGAAAAAAAATTAGAACATTTAACTGTAAGCGAAACTTTTGTATAACCTTTAATTTTTTTTAACCTATTTTTAAAATATTAAAAGGGTTGTTTTGCCGGATGATAATAAATAAAATAAAATATTGATGTTAACAAAACGTATTTATGAGTTATCATCGATCGAAGAAGCTTAAGCTAATGTAGAAACACAATTTTACTATTGTATATAGAGAAGAGTTTGTTTTTTTGTATCTTAGCAAAAATCTAAAAAATTAGGTGTACTTTCCCAATTGCATCCAAGTTATATCTGTTTTGTACACTATAGTCTATAGTTGCAATACAGTTAGTATAGTAAATGATTTATTGTACAACAATATCATTATAACTAACAATAGACAAACTTTGCGTGTGTTTTATACGATAAGGAAGATAGTTAGTTAGAAAAATACATTACTTTGTATATCTATATATTTCATTGTGACGTGTCGAATGAGCAAGATTGATAGTATATATATATATATATATATATATATATATATATATATATATATATATATATATATATATATATATATATATATATATATATACTATCAATCTTGCTCATTCGACACGTCACAATGAAATATATAGATATACAAAGTAATGTATTTTTCTAACTAACTATCTTATATATAGTTATATATATATATATATATATATATATATATATAATATTAATTTTATAATATAACAATTTTATTTACGCATATATATAGCTATATATAAAAAAATTTTAAGTCGAAATTTATATAAAATTATATACAGTAATGCATATGGAATTTATTAATAAATTATTTATTTATTATGGTTCGTTTCAGGTACTTTCTCCTCGGGTAGGTTTTCCATACAGCTAACTACGATGTGTAGGCTAAATGAGGAGTAGCATTAGAGAATTTGAGCAAACATATATGTAATTATAAATGATTGTTTTCAGATAAAATGCAATAATATATGTGTCTCAAGTATTTTAAATTCAGCATTATAAAATCTACAAGAAATTTGATGTCACTGTATCTTTTGTAGAATTAAACTTTACGTCAATTTTCTTTTTTTACTGACATTTTTGGACAATGTTTGTACAGTTCAAATTTTATTATTGAACTTTCTCAAACAACTCAAATGTCCCTGCTCTGTGTCCTGTGACTCGGGTACTCCTTCATATATTTGTTTTATTGCTTCTTTTTCTGTTTCTTGTGGCAGCGCGCCGGGAGCACAAATAACGAGCGTCTAAACGCGAGCTATCAGTCTCCCGTAGCGCGCATAAAGACATATCCGAGGTAATATAAGGAGAGACCGGTACGTATAATGTGGGTCATTTACACGCGCTGAGCTACCAACGTTCTGCTAGACTGGATTACTATACGGGGTTCTGCTGCACGTGGAGAAAATTAAGTGCGACGTCGTGGTGTTCTTCGCACTCTGTGGAATCGCGACGGGTCGAAGTATGGCTGCAGGAACGTATAAGGTTAGATGATATACTAAATCCCATTTGAATCTACTTTAAATGCAAGACGAAAGGTGGAGCCCCCTTTTTAGGGTTGAAAAGAGTTCCTCTCGCCAGCAGCGTCCTCTATGTATCCAAAACTGTTGTTCTTAATTATAAGTTAGCAAAATATGAACAAACCTTTCCTACATTCACTACATCGCGAAGAATATTTTTAGAGGTGTCTAAGAGTCATAAGTAA